>OX463863.1:2391820-2675394 GCA_949825065.1 Odontocerum albicorne | reverse complement strand
TGAAAGACATAAAAAATATTGTATACCCACAAGCATTGTGAAATTAAACATATTAGAAACGTGTGCTTTCTCTTTTCTTTATTTTCCATTTAACCAGACTGAGCCACAGCAACGCGTGGCCGGGTACAGCTAGTCATAAATACAAAATTTTGTGTTAAACGAAGGTGCTAGGTCAGGGGAATGCGCGGGATGGTTCAGGACATCCCATTTAAACGAGGCGAGCAGTTCCTTCGTGGCGTTGGCCGTGTGTGGTCTGGCATTGTCGTGCAGCAGGCAGACTCCCTTTGTCAGCATGCCTCTCCTCTTGTTCTGAATCGCCCTCCGCAATTTTTTTAGGGTCTCACAGTATCTTGCAGAGTTGATGGTCTCCCCTTGAGGCATATATTCAATTAAAATTATGCCTTGACAGTCCCAAAACACGGATGCCATGATTTTCTTGGCTGAAATTGTGGTTTTGAACTTTTTGGCGGAGGGTGAAGAGGTGTGACATGACCGTTTTTAAACTCGCGACACCACTTGTACACACTCGTACGATTCATAGCTTTATCACCATATGCAGTTTTCACCTCATTATAAACCTCAACCGGAGGTTTTCCCTTCCAAATGATATAACGGATGACACCGCGTATTTCGCACTTGGCGGGAGATTGGATTGACATTTTTCACGAAACGTGTTGTCGCGTCGACACTTCTCAACGTACTGACCTCGAACCGGTCTCGTTGCGGAGGGGAAGGGTCAGACTACACGGAAGTGTAGCCAACATGTCGAAAATAAAATCCATCCGGTCGTGAGAGCCTCAGTACACTTACTTTCTGGATACGCCTCGTATATACATGGATATCACTAAAAATATGTTTACGAGTAAAATATGCCAGAAGTATATTTTCTGATTCGTTCTGTAAAAACAGGAAACATATAAAATGAGCTATGGTAATTATTTTGCGTCAAATGTGCAATTTTTTCTCATTTCACGAGATGACGGTTAATACAAAATAATCTTAATTTATGTCAGTTTCAATATGCGTTGGTTGTCGGCCATGAAAACATCTCATATTTTCTTTTAATGAGTGATTTCAAACAGGCGGCGCCTTGGTGAACAAACATCCGGCGATTAAATTGGTGTCGGTGAAATGTGTAAGAACAAACGTCAACACTGAACTGTCCCATTTTTTTTAATGTTCTAATCGTCAATATTTAGATTTTCTTTTTATAAAATCTCTGTGGTCTGTAAATATGAAACCGGAATTCAATAATAGATGGCTCTAGTTGTCAATGTAGTGACTGTCAAACCGCGTTATTAGCGCCTTTTTCTTGTGTTTATATTTGTCAAAGACTTTTAATTCACAACAATACAAGTTTAATACAACTACATATGTTTTCATAGCGTTGAATATGTCTGTTTTTGTGCCTGAAAACTACAATTTGCGGACAGCATTGATTTTCTGTTACCATTTGAAGAAAACTGCTGCAGAATCGCATCGAATGCTTGTCAAAGCTTACGGTGAGCATGCTCTTGGTAAATCACAGTGCTTTGAGTGGTTAAAAAAATTCAAAAGTGGCGATTTTGACGTGAGAAACAAAGAACGTGGAAGACCACCGAGAAAGTTTGAAGACGCCGAATTGCGAGCATTGTCGGATGAAGATGACGCTCAAACGCAACAACAACTCGTGGATCAATTAAATGTGACACGAGAAGCCGTCTCCATACGTTTGAAAGCCATGGGAAAGATCCAGAAGGTGGGAAAATGGGTTCCACATGAACTGAATGAAAGACAGCAGGAAAACCGAAAAACCACTTGCGAAATGCTGCTCGCCAGGTACAAAAGGAAATCATTTCTCCATCGAATTGTGACTGGCGATAAAAAATTAATATATTTCGAGAATCCTAAGCGTAAAAGATCATGGGTAACTCCAAGCAAACCAGCGACATCGACTGCAAGGCCAAATCGCTACGGACGGAAGAAAATGCTCTGTGTTTGGTGGGATCAGAAGGGTGTTATCTATTATGAGCTGTTAAAACCTGGCGAAACCGTTAATACTGAACGCTACCGACAACAAATGATGGATTTGAACCGAGCATTGCGTGAAAAACGACCAGAATATCAAAAGAGGCAACACAAAGTGATTTTGCTTCATGATAATGCACCATCGCACACAGCAAAACCGGTCAAGGAAACAATTAAGGCGTTTAGTTGGCAAATACTTTCGAATGCGTCTTACTCACCAGACTTGGCTTCATCCGATTACTACTTATTTGCATCGATAGGACACGCACTTGCTGAGCAGCGCTTCACTTCTTACGAAAATGGCTCGATGATTGGTTTGCCTCAAAAGTGCAACAGTTTTTTTGGCGTGGCATCCACAAATTGCCATAGAGATGGGAAACATGTGTAGCTAGCGATGGGCATTACTTTGAATAAAATATTTTTTACCATTTACATACAATAAATGTGTATTTTCTAAAAAAAAAATTCCGGTTTCATATTTACAGACCTATGTTAAAGCGTATATTATATAAATAATGTTATTTTGTATTAAACTAAATTTGTATTTATTAAAATCTAGCGGATTTTTGAACAATGTGGTAATCTCTTCCAGCCAACCAGAAAAGGTTTTATACGAGCTTTTAGTGTAAACCAGACTGGAATTTTTTGTAAATAATTTGGGTACAAACGTAAATTGTACCCGCAACTTCTAGTTGGTAAGACAGATGTTTTATCAATTAGACCACGTAGGTCGTTATTTGAGGGGTCTTAACCTTTTCTTCCCTGTGTTGGGTATCTTCTACACGTTGCTTCTAATAACCATCAATATCTCTATAAATATTATAAATACAAGGTTCAGATTTTAGGTATTCCTCCATAATATATTTACGCATTGATTTAAAAAATAATATTAATAATAATCAGAATTTATCGACTACATCGAGGTGTTTTGTAAAGATCGGAAACGCTGTGAGTGCCTCGACCTTGTGTCTTGACGATAGGTGAAGAGTATGCGGGAAGCGCGACACTATATTCGCATCTCACTCTTGCATACTCCACTGAATTGCGAGGAGCTCAATTGTCTCAATCGTCGCAAGCGTAAGCCACGCCGGGAGTAAGCCACTACCGCTCCGCGCCGCAGTAGCTTCTAGGCTTGCAAATATATTAGACCTACGCCCGTTCCGTGAGCGTTGCCAGATGGTTTTTTAATGTTTTCAGCAAATAAATCTCAATTATTATAATTTTTAACTTCAATTATAATTAATTAAGGGGATTATCTATGAATGTTCTTATTTTTCCGATTTAAAATCGCTAATTTTTTATCGCGTACTCACTACCCAACACCGGAGCGCCCGTTTCAATTTTAGCACCGTAAGGGAAGAGTTAAGGAGAACCTTGCCTTCAAACGACGCTATATAAATTGTCCTTATATTATTTTTACATTATGTTGTTAAGGTATCTTGGAATAGTGAAAAAAGCAATGTAGCGCTTATTATGAAAATACAGGTTGTTGGTTCAAATCCGACTCATGTCTTTTCTTTAACGATCCATAAGATACATACAATAAGTGATATTGGTTAACCCTTCCTTCCCTGTGATGTGTAACTAGTACACATTGCTTCTAAACACTTGAATATCTCTATAAATATTATAAATACTGGGTTCAGATTTTAGGTATTCCTCCGTAATACATTTACGCATTGAATAAAAAAATAATATTAATAATAATAAGCACTTATCGGCCATATCAGAGATATTTTGTGAAAATCGGGAATAAATTCACCAATACAATCAAACGTGTGCCAGTGTGTGACGTAGGTGTAGGAATACCTACCTAAATAAATAAATAAACAAATGATTGTCACACACTATGAACAACAACAATATTTACTATTTACAACGTCTGCGAATTGGCTAGCCATCTCCAAATATAAATAATTAACCTACCGCCAGTTCATGCGCTAGAGCAAGGCAGATATGTATCGCGAATGTATTCACTCATTGGTATAAATTACTCGGACGCCGAGAAATAAATATATTATTATTGTCATTCATTCAACTGTCAAGACTTATTATTTATCACCCGCTGTCACTTTCGCTTTTTATATCCGCATTCCTGAGTCTATATTTATTTGAATACAAATCAAGATCATCATGACTTATCAAGATAAGCAATCCGCTACATTGATGACTCTGAACGAGAAGTAACGCAGAATCAACTAAAACGAAGAACGATGTCGATATCAAAATCATCAGCACGTCCTAATAGGACACACGCTACATTGATAACGACCATCGTTACATAGGTATATTCATTCTAAAAAAACCACTATGGGTGAGGAAGCGACGCTATTCACGTCTCACTCTCACTGTACTTTAGTATATGGGAACGCAAGAAATACAATCTCAGTTCGCTCGCTTCAGGAGTTTTCGGGCATTCATTTGAGGTGGTTGCTTCGCCTGTTTTGTGAACGTCGTCCGATGTTTTTTTTCATGTTTTCAGCAATTAAATTTCAATTATTATCATTTTTGACTTCAAATTTAATTAATTTAAACGATTGACTATAAACATTTTTAATTTTTCAATTTTAAATTGCTTATTTTTACATGTGTTTTGATGTGTATTGAATACGCAGCACCGGAACGCGCGGATTTTTTTTAGCAGAGGAAGGGAAAGGTTAAGATACACAATTAGTAATAATGAACATGCAATGAGTGATGTGAAATGATGAAATATAAAATGAAATGATGAATGAATGACGAGAAATGATTATTTATTTTACTTAAAACATTTCAAATATAAAGCTGTAAAAAAATATAAAAATTAATATGCATATATGAAAATGAAAAATTGCAAAAAAAATAACCACAAAATGCTTTTTAAACATTTATTTTCGAATTTTGTAATTGATCTTTTTTTAAAAAGAATAGATTAATTGAAAATCTTTTTAATATTATATATTTGCAATAAAAAGAAACACGAGAACAAAATAATACACACATTAAAAAAAATATCATAACCTGAGAGAATACAAAAAAATATCAATCCAACTGAAAAACTTAAAGAAAAAAATGTTATTTGACTGTTGAGAAAGAACACACGAAACTAATTTCAATATTTGATATATAATTGAACAAGAATATACAAATATATTGGTACAAATCAGTTATTCTTGCATTTTAAGGAGGTCATCAAGGGTCCATATTTGGGCCTTTTATTTTCTATTTACAGTAATAGACAACGAATTGTTTGCTAAAAACAGGAGATATCCGAAATATTTAAGTTAGTATGGAATAAGCCTTACCTAACCTAACCTGAGAGAATACAAAAAAATATCAATCCAACTGGAAAACTTAAAGAAAAAAATGTTATTTGACTGTTGAGAAAGAACACACGAAACTAATTTCAATATTTGATATATAATTGAATAAGACTATACAAATATATTGGTACAAATCAGTTATTCTTACATTTTAAGGAGCTCATCAAGGGTCCATATTTGGGCCTTTTATTTTCTATTTACAATAGAAGACAACGAACTGTTTGCTAAAAACTGGAGATACCCGAAATATTTGAGTTAGTATGGAATAAGCTTAATTCATTTTGATAAATCAGTTATTTTTACATTTTAAGGAACTCCTCAAGGGTCCATATTTGGGCCTTTTATTTTTATTTACAGTAATAGACAACGAATTGTTTGCTAAAAACAGGAGATACCCGAAATATTTGAGTTAGTATGGAATAAGCTTAATTTATTTTGACAAATCAGTTATTCTTGCATTTTAAGGAGATCCTCAAGGGTCCATATTTGGGCCTTTTATTTTCTATTTACAATAGAAGACAGCGAATTGTTTGCTCAAAACTGGAGATACCCGAAATATTTGAGTTAGTATGGAATAAGCTTAATTCATTTTGATAAATCAGTTATTTTTACATTTTAAGGAACTCCTCAAGGGTCCATATTTGGGCCTTTTATTTTTATTTACAGTAATAGACAACGAATTGTTTGCTAAAAACAGGAGATACCCGAAATATTTGAGTTAGTATGGAATAAGCTTAATTTATTTTGATAAATCAGTTATTCTTACATTTTAAGGAGATCCTCAAGGGTCCATATTTGGGCCTTTTATTTTCTTTTTACAATAATAGACAACGAATTGTTTGCTAAAAACAGGAGATACCCGAAATATTTGAGTTAGTATGGAATAAGCTTAATTTATTTTGAAAAATCAGTTATTCTTACATTTTAAGGAGCTCGTCAAGGGTCCATATTTGGGCCTTTTATTTTCTATTTACAATAATAGACAACGAATTGTTTGCTAAAAACAGGATATATCCGAATGATTTGAGTTAGTATGGAATAAGCTTAATTTATTTTGAGCTAATGTTGAGTTTTATATACACCAAAATAAAGAATATTCTTCTGAGATACTTTGGTATAGCGCTTTATTTTAATCATGATGAATACTTCAAAAAAACTATTTAAATAGTTCAACCTATCAAAAAAAATAAAGATAGAAAACAAATTAATAAAAATCGGGTTCCCCAATAGATTTGAAATAGTTTTAGTCACTGAAGAAGACAGATATTCTAACCTTAGTTTTCGTTCAGCTGAAGATCTCGCATCGTTGGCCTTCCTCGCCTCTACTTTTAGTGTACCGACATCATTGTCACGTGTTGCTAGTTCATGCTTTAATTCTGGAAAAGTAACAATATTATAATTTTCCACCTTTTCTTAAAAAAATAGTTGATTATAATTGATACATTCGTTTCATTATGTTATACATAACAAAAGTAAAAAATTGCTGGATGAAAAAAATTAAAACGACACGCTAAAAAAACATCTACATTTGTATAGGATACAGCAAAAATAACACCATGTTTTGAAACTTAGTGCATTTGAACTCTAAACTTCTGGATTGGGAGGCAAGCATCTTGTCAACTAGAACACGAGGTCGTGGTTGTTGTTAGTGAAATTAAAAGCTCATTAAGATTCATACCTGGAAGATTTATAAAAGGATGAAAAATATTAGAAAATAAAGCAAAAACAATAAATCCAGCATTTAATTGTTACCGTTAACAGCTGAATTTGGGGTCAGTGATTTGTGTGTGCTTAATTCAGAAGAATAACTTTTGAACATACCTTTGAATAGATTAATTGGAATCATTATTGCAACAATAGCAGTTAAGAAGTCTTCGCCCAAGATGTATATGTTCCAAGTCTTGGATTAACCAAGCTAAGAACGTGACACCACTATTCTTTGCCGTTGGTCTTCAAACCAAGCTCTGCAGTCATGCAGATAATGATTTTGACAGGACCAAGAGAATGCTAATTGTAATCATGCTAAGGACGTGACACAACTATCCTTCGCTGTTGGTCTCCAAACCAAGCACTGTAGTCATGCAGATAATGATTTTGACAGGACCCAGAGAATGCTAAATGTAACCAAGCTAAAGACGTGACACAACTATTCTTCGCCGTTGGTCTCCAAACCAAGCACTGTAGTCATGCAGATAATGATTTTGACAGGACCCAGATAATGCTAAATGTAACCAAGCTAAGGACGTAACACAACTATCCTTCGCCGTTAGTTTTCAAACCAAGCACTGTTGTCATGCTGATAATGATTTTGACAGGACCCAGAGAATGCTGAATGTAACCAAGCTAAGGACGTGACACAACTATCCTTCGCCGTTGGTCTCCAAACCAAGCACTGTAGTCATGCAGATAATGATTTTGACAGGACCCAGATAATGCTAAATGTAACCAAGCTAAGGACGTGACACAACTATCCTTCGCCGTTAGTTTTCAAACCAAGCACTGTTGTCATGCAGATAATGATTTTGACAGGACCCAGAGAATGCTAAATGTAACCAAGCTAAAGACGTGACACAACTATTCTTCGCCGTTGGTTTTCAAATCAAGCACTGTAGTCATGCAGATAATGATTTTGACAGGACCCAGAGAATGCTAAATGTAATCAAGCTAAGGACGTGACACAACTATTCTTCGCCGTTGGTCTTCAAATCAAGCACTGTAGTCATGCAGATAATGATTTTGACAGGACCCAGATAATGCTTAATGGAAAACCTGTAAAACTGTTCTACGAGTATAATCATCTGAAGATCTATGGTCTTCCGATAGTTATCATTCTGGAGGTTTGAGATGTACAGTCTTAAGAGTAAAGGTAATAGTTTAATTTCTATTGACATACCATCTAAGTCCTTCTGCAGCTGCTTGTCCCTTTTCTCTCTGTCTTCTTCTCCTTCCATCATACACTCTGCTTTCATCCTCTCTAGACACTGTTCTTTGTCAGATGTGAATAGCTCCCATTGCTCTTCTGCAAAGAAAATCAAAATGAATAATTCTTTAGATGGTCAACTATTGTATGGACTATGTTTACAAATACACAAATGTCTCTTTAGGGAAATGTCCCTTAAAGGTATATGATGATTATGATTGTTGGTAAATAAATAAAACACGTTAAATCGCAATGCAGAAGGAGAGAGTGAATGAAATGGTTCATTTTGATAGTACGTAGATATTTATAACATTTCAGAATGGGCGCGGGAGTGCGCCCGCGATATGCTTCTACCTCACTTCTGTACATGCAAAAATGGTCAATTGAAGCATTGTAGGTAACCATCTATTTACGGAACCGGTGAGACAGCGTGGTGCGTTCTCTCTCTAGTATGTGGTACGGTCCGCTCGCTACGGGATGACTGGCCAAGGGTTGATCTTTGGACTTGAATAGACGGCGTATGTACTTTGGACTGTCTATTTAAATTTGTCGAGGAATGCGAATCTCATCGGTCATTGACCGTATGTATGCGACAATATTCAGCGACGAACCAATATTATTTTCTACTGAAATTTTTAGAAATGTCATTCACAACCTTGTCGTGTAACTCATGACAGTATCGTGACTACCATGATAGCCCCTAATGAATCCTCTCCATCCATCCCTGCACACAGAAAACTTACGAAGAGAAGATGAACTACAAAGTAACCTTTGTAGATCTTCCGATATGTGATAGTAACACATTCAGCTTTAGGTGTAGTGTATGTGTGTAGCTTTTATATTTAACTATAAATTTAAAAATTTTCCCAAAAAGGGTTTTCTGCAATTGCTTCCTAAAGCTGCACACGCCACCCATTTCTCTAGCAATTGCAAAATGAGACATGCAAAATGTTAACCGAATGACATCATTCTAAAATTGTAGACTTGAGGTGTAGTGTAGTTTTATATTTAAATTGCGTTTTAATTTTAATTTTAAACAACATTCATGTATGATACACATATGTGTTGTTTGATGCTAGAATAACTTAAATGATATACACATGTGTGTTGTTCGATGTGAGAACAACTTAAATGATACACACATATGTGTTGTTTGATGTTAGAACAACTTAAATGATATACACATATGTGTTGTTTGACGTTAGAAAAACTTAAATGATACAGGCATATGTATTGTTTGATGTTAGAATAACTTAAATGATATACATATGTGTGTTGCTCGATGTTAGAACAACTTAAATGATAAACATATATGTGTTGTTTGATGTTAGAACAACTTAAATGATAAACACATATGTGTTGTTTGATGTTAGAACAACTTAAATTATATACACATATGTGTTGTTTGATGTTAGAACAACTTAAATGATACAGGCATATGTATTTTTTGATGTTAGAATAACTTAAATGATATACATATGTGTGTTGCTCGATGTTAGAACAACTTAAATGATATACACATATGTGTTGTTTGACGTTAGAAAAACTTAAATGATACAGGCATATGTATTGTTTGATGTTAGAGTAACTTAAATGATATACATATGTGTGTTGCTCGATGTTAGAAAAACTTAAATGATAAACATATATGTGTTGTTTGATGTTAGAACAACTTAAATTATAAACACATATGTGTTGTTTGATGTTAGAACAACTTAAATTATATACACATATGTGTTGTTTGATGTTAGAACAACTTAAATGATACAGGCATATGTATTGTTTGATGTTAGAATAACTTAAATGATATACATATGTGTGTTGCTCGATGTTAGAACAACTTAAATGATAAACACATATGTGTTGTTTGATGTTAGAACAACTTAAATGATAAACACATATGTGTTGTTTGATGTTAGAACAAATTAAATGATATACACATATGTGTTGTTTGATGTAAGAACCACTTAAATGAAATATCTTCTTTTGAATATGAGTTTCATCCAAAATTTTTTGCTCGTTTACCATTTTCAATTCATTTTTTTCCTAATTTTACTATTATTATTTTCTATTATTATTTTATACTATTATTTTCCTAATTTTTCAGGGTTCTGCAGATTTCTGTTTGTTTTCAAGTTCATAAGGGTAGAAAATCGTTGTGTTCACAAAGGTAGGTAAGGGTTGGTGGGCAGAGAAAGCGCTATGACAGTCTGCGAGAGTTATTGACTTTGTAAGAGGCGTCTAAAGGTTGGGAAGTGGCTCAGGGCCGTAGAAAGTGGAGAGCTATCTGTTTTCGGGCTGATGACGTCGTCCTAACAGCTAGACGTGTGAGAAACAGTCAACATACCAGATGACCCAGCAAGATCCACATGTCTGTGACATCATTGAGCTGTTCTCTCACAGAACATCACAGAATCGACGAGGAGGAACAACTCAAGATTGGCGTTGGAGAGGCGAGGGAATCCTCAATCACGAGGCCCAGCATTGACAACGATTGCAAAAGACTGCTTATTGCCCTCAAGATAATAAACAGATATTAAAATAAACAACGACGAAATACAAACCCATATCTCTTCTATGTTGCTCTTTGATTCGCTGCAGAGCCTCGGCATGTTCTGCTTGCAGCTGTCCTCTCACCAGCTCAAGGGTGGCTCTAGCAGAGCAAGACTGAGCGCTCAGAGCTCCTTCAAGATCTCTTACACGCCTTTCAGATTCTGATGTCAACCTCTCTGGAAATACAATATGACAATTACATTAAATCGAAATATGCATAATAGAAATTGATCAACACTTTGAATCCTTGATAAACTGGATTTGCGTTGGGTAGTCTCGGTCTCGTGTTTTCACGTGACCACTACGTAGTGAGTGCTGTGACATTGAACCAGTGCATGAGACGTCTGGACAAGTTCCTACACACATACCCAGGAGTGCTGTTCTGTTTCCTTTGCATTTCCCTCGCTGTCTCTCCATGAACATATGACAGGTAAACTTGATATAGATATTAACAGCATTCATGCTGCCTGGCTATAATGATAATACTGCCCAATAGTGTAGTGAGTGCTGTGACATTGAACCAGTGTATGAGACGTCTGGACAAGTTCCTACACACATACCCAGGAGTGCTGTTCTGTTTCCTTTGCTTTTCCCTCGCTGTCTCTCCATGAACATATGACAGGTAAACTTGATATAGATATTAACAGCATTCATGCTGCCTGGCTATAATGATAATACTGCCCAATAGTGTAGTGAGTGCTGTGACACTGTACCAGTGTATGAGACGTCTGGACAAGTTCCTACACACAAACCCAGGAGTGCTGTTCTGTTTCCTTCGCTTTTCCCTCGCTGTCTCTCCATGAACATATGACAGGTAAACTTGATATAGATATTAACAGCATTCATGCTGCCTGGCTATAATGATAATACTGCCCAATAGTGTAGTGAGTGCTGTGACACTGTACCAGTGTATGAGACGTCTGGACAAGTTCCTACACACAAACCCAGGAGTGCTGTTCTGTTTCCTTCGCTTTTCCCTCGCTGTCTCTCCATGAACATATGACAGGTAAACTTGATATAGATATTAACAGCATTCATGCTGCCTGGCTATAATGATAATACTGCCCAATAGTGTTGTGAGTGCTGTGACACTGTACCAGTGTATGAGACGTCTGGACAAGTTCCTACACACATACCCAGGAATGCTGTTCTGTTTCCTTTGCTTTTCCCTCGCTGTCTCTCCATTAACATATGACAGGTAAACTTGATATAGATATTAACAGCATTCATGCTGCCTGGCTATAATGATAATACTGCCCAATAGTGTAGCGAGTGCTGTGACATTGAACCAGTGTATGAGACGTCTGGACAAGTTCCTACACACAAACCCATGAGTGCTGTTCTGTTTCCTTTGCTTTTCCCTCGCTGTCTCTCCATGAACATATGACAGGTAAACTTGATATAGATATTAACAGCATTCATGCTGCCTGGCTATAATGATAATACTGCCCAATAGTGTAGCGAGTGCTGTGACATTGAACCAGTGTATGAGACGTCTGGACAAGTTCCTACACACAAACCCAGGAGTGCTGTTCTGTTTCCTTCGCTTTTCCCTCGCTGTCTCTCCATGAACATATGACAGGTAAACTTGATATAGATATTAACAGCATTCATGCTGCCTGGCTATAATGATAATACTGCCCAATAGTGTAGTGAGTGCTGTGACATTGAACCAGTGTATGAGACGTCTGGACAAGTTCCTACACACAAACCCAGGAGTGCTGTTCTGTTTCCTTTGCTTTTCCCTCGCTGTCTCTCCATGAACATATGACAGGTAAACTTGATATAGATATTAACAGCATTCATGCTGCCTGGCTATAATGATAATACTGCCCAATAGTGTAGTGAGTGCTGTGACATTGAACCAGTGTATGAGACGTCTGGACAAGTTCCTACACACAAACCCAGGAGTGCTGTTCTGTTTCCTTTGCTTTTCCCTCGCTGTCTCTCCATGAACATATGACAGGTAAACTTGATATAGATATTAACAGCATTCATGCTGCCTGGCTATAATGATAATACTGCCCAATAGTGTAGTGAGTGCTGTGACATTGAACCAGTGTACGAGACGTCTGGACAAGTTCCCACACACAAACCCAGGAGTGTTAAAATCATTCGTACTGCACTTAGTAAAAAATACCTGTATCTTGCGAGTATTGGTCCTGTAACTTCTCCAAAGCTTCTGCATATTTGAGTTCCGCCTTGTCCAAGGACCTCCTGATCTCCATGACCTGCCAGTCAGCCCTCGCTTCTGCTTTCTCCAGGTTATCTGTGAATTGTGCTTCTTTCTTGGCCAAAGATGTTTTGAGTTCTTCAATCTGGAACGATTTTATTTTATTACAATGTATTGTACATTCTTTTATCGACCATTAAAAAAGGTTACGAGAGTAATAGTCAAATTAGATTTTTATTGCGCACAAATATAATATTGTATACAAAAACATATATTAAAAAACAGTACGTTTATGCATACCACCCAAAACATAAAATACAAACTTTTGACAGGTCAAGGCTCAGGTAATCAAAGGTCCTACCTTACAAAAATAAAGTAAAAAATAATCTAAGAAAGTATTAACAAAATGATACTGGTACATATGCATTTACTCCAATATAGAAAAAAATGCAAATTGAAACATCAACCTAATTATAGAGATTTAAAAAAGTTTGAGAGAAATAAAGTCAACGAAAATAAAGACAGAAAAAATCAACGAGAGTCACGACGCCGTGGTGTCGGATTTATTGTTCAAACAAACAAAAGCATTCTCTAAATGAACTTTCAAAGGCATTAAGACTGTCACCAAATATGCTCGAGACCGCAGTATAGGCATTAATTACCCAATCGAGGCAATTTGGGTACGTGAGAATTCGAGTAAAAGTTATCAATTAGTAACTTAATACAGAAAATTATTCCATTCACTATTTTAAAAAGCAGGCTCCATTTTGTTATTTATTATAGGTTAGCACACCATATTAGAACTATAAAAATGATTTATATGGCCTGGTTGGTGAAAGTTTTGTCGTCAATCCAGGGTTGTTGAGTAAATATACAATACAATATTAAACATTTATGAGTCGGTGGTCCCCAACATGTCAGGATAGTCGACTCCTATGAAAAGTATTTACGAGGCGTATCCAGAAAGTAAGTGTACTGAGGCTCTCACGACCGGATGGATTTTATTTTCGACATGTTGGCTACACTTCCGTGTAGCCTGACCCTTCCCTTCCGCAACGAGATCGGTTCGAAGTCAATACGTTGAGAAGTGTCGACGCGACAACACATTTCGTGAAAAATGTAAATCCAATCTCCCGCCAAGTGCCAAATACGCGGCGTCATCCGTTATCTCGTTTGGAAGGGAAACCTCCGGTTGAGGTTTATAATGAGGTGAAAACTGCATATGGTGATAAAGTTATGAATCGTACGAGTGTGTACAAGTGGTGTCGCGAGTTTAAAAACGATCGTACGTCTGTGCATGATGATCAGAGGAGCGAATGACCTTCAATTGTGACTGACGAAATTGTTTTGGGACTGTCAAGGTATAATTTTAATTGAATATATGCCTCAAGGGGAGACCATCATCTCTGCGAGATACTGTGAGACCCTAAAAAAATTGCGGAGGGCGATTCAGAACAAGAGGAGAGGCATGCTGACAAAGGGAGTCTGCCTGCTGCACGACAATGCCAGACCACACACGGCCAACGCCACGAAGGCACTGCTCACCTCGTTTAAATGGGATGTCCTGAACCATTCCGCGCATTCCCCTGACCTAGCACCTTCAGATTACTATCTCTTTACCTCCCTGAAGCTGCACATGGGTGGCAAAAGGTGTTCAACCGACGAGGAGGTAAAGGAGGAGGTGGAGAAGTGAACGGAGGGGTTGGCGGGAAACTACTTCGAGGAAGGCATCAAAAAGTTGATACCCCGCTTCACCACCTGCATTGAGAGGAATGGCGACTATGTCGAAAAATAGCTTACATATGTACTACGGTAACCACGACATTTTTTTGTTTAAATAAAAAATAATGTAACCTACAAAAATGCAGTACACTTATTTTCTGGACTTACCTAGTATATTAGTTTTAAGCTATAGCTTTTTAAAGATAGTTTGCTATATGAGCCTGGTTCGTAATATATTGAATATATATAGATAATGGTTTTGTAAGACGAAACAGATCTGTCATTTTAATTTAAGTTATTGTGTAGATTTTTTTCACATTTAAAATGAGGAAACGTGTATATTTTAAGTAGGATTGTTAAGCATATTGTGGTTTACCTTTCTGTTAGCATCTCTGAGTGCTTTGTCGTGGGCTGAGCACTCTTCAGCCTTCCTCTGCTGTCTTCCCAGCAGTTCGGCTCTTCTCGATTCTTCCGCCAGGCGAGTTACGAGTCTGCGTTCTTTGTCGTCTAGATCCTTAAAATAAAATACAATTTGTAAGCCTGACTATACTTTACTTCAAAAAGTCTAAATATTCTTAATTTAATAATTTTAGCACCCTCAATGATGTCACCCTCAATAATCACCCTCGCTTGTCTGCCGATACGGAGGTTGCGGGTTCGGGCCACTTAGGGCCTATACGAACAGCTTTCTGGTTGGTTGGAAGAGATTGCCACATGGCAATAAACTCGCCAGGTTAATACAAAAAATGATGCCTCTCCAATGTTCAATGATAGTAGAATAATCATTAGGATGACATGTGGAAGTAATAACTCGATTAAGGTTACAGTTGGACTCCCTCAAGGGTCAGTCGTTAGCTCACTCCTGTATAATAAAGTTATGCTTCACTAGGAACCTCTTGAGAGATACGCACAAGGACATGTTCTTTGCAGATGATATTGTTGTTGTTGGCCTCCCTCAAGGGTCAGTCGTTAGCTCACTTCTGTATAATAAAGTTATGGAATACTTCACTAGGAACCTGTTGAGAGAAACGCACAAGGACATGTTCTTTGCAGATGATATTGTTGTTGTTGGCCTCCCTCAAGGGTCAGTCGTTAGCTCACTTCTGTATAATAAAGTTATGGAATACTTCACTAGGAATCTCTTGAGAGATACGCACAAGGACATGTTCTTTGCAGATGATATTGTTGTTGTTGGACTCTCTCAAGGGTCAGTCGTTAGCTCACTTCTGTATAATAAAGTTATGGAATACTTCACTAGGAACCTCTTGAGAGAAACGCTCAAGGACATGTTCTTTGCAGATGATATTGTTGTTGTTGGACTCCCTCAAGGGTCAGTCGTTAGCTCACTTCTGTATAATAAAGTTATGGAATACTTCACTAGGAACCTCTTGAGAGAAACGCTCAAGGACATGTTCTTTGCAGATGATATTGTTGTTGTTGGACTCCCTCAAGGGTCAGTCGTTAGCTCACTTCTGTATAATAAAGTTATGGAATACTTCACTAGGAATCTCTTGAGAGATACGCACAAGGACATGTTCTTTGCAGATGATATTGTTGTTGTTGGACTCCCTCAAGGGTCAGTCGTTAGCTCACTTCTGTATAATAAAGTTATGGAATACTTCACTAGGAACCTCTTGAGAGAAACGCTCAAGGACATACTCTTTGCAGATGATATTGTTGTTGTTGGACTCCCTCAAGGGTCAGTCGTTAGCTCACTTCTGTATAATAAAGTTATGGAATACTTCACTAGGAACCTCTTGAGAGAAACGCTCAAGGACATGTTCTTTGCAGATGATATTGTTGTTGTTGGACTCCCTCAAGGGTCAGTCGTTAGCTCACTTCTGTATAATAAAGTTATGGAATACTTCACTAGGAACCTCTTGAGAAAAACGCTCAAGGACATGTTCTTTGCAGATGATATTGTTGTTGTTGGACTCCCTCAAGGGTCAGTCGTTAGCTCACTTCTGTATAATAAAGTTATGGAATACTTCACTAGGAATCTCTTGAGAGATACGCACAAGGACATGTTCTTTGCAGATGATATTGTTGTTGTTGGACTCTCTCAAGGGTCAGTCGTTAGCTCACTTCTGTATAATAAAGTTATGGAATACTTCACTAGGAACCTCTTGAGAGAAACGCTCAAGGACATGTTCTTTGCAGATGATATTGTTGTTGTTGGACTCCCTCAAGGGTCAGTCGTTAGCTCACTTCTGTATAATAAAGTTATGGAATACTTTACTAGAAACCTCTTGAGAGAAACGCTCAAGGACATGTTCTTTGCAGATGATATTGTTGTTGTTGGACTCCCTCAAGGGTCAGTCGTTAGCTCACTTCTGTATAATAAAGTTATGGAATACTTCACTAGGAACCTCTTGAGAGAAACGCTCAAGGACATGTTCTTTGCAGATGATATTGTTGTTGTTGGACTCCCTCAAGGGTCAGTCGTTAGCTCACTTCTGTATAATAAAGTTATGGAATACTTCACTAGGAACCTCTTGAGACATACGCACAAGGAAATGTTCTTTGCAGATGATATTGTTGTTGTTGGACTCCCTCAAGGGTCAGTCGTTAGCTCACTTCTGTATAATAAAGTTATGGAATACTTCACTAGGAACCTCTTGAGAGATACGCACAAGGAAATGTTCTTTGCAGATGATATTGTTGTTGTTGGACTCCCTCAAGGGTCAGTCGTTAGCTCACTTCTGTATAATAAAGTTATGGAATACTTCACTAAGAACCTCTTGAGAGAAACGCACAAGGACATGTTCTTTGCAGATGATATTGTTGTTGTTGATGACAAAATTGGAATATTCCAAAAAAAACTGGAGATAAATAAATAAAATAAATAAATATTAGGTTTATTGACAGCAACATAGTATGTACAAGATCACACCTGAATAACACTTCTAAAACACATAAATTGCAGACAATACATCAGACACAGAAGCTGTCAAAAGGTCTGGGCTCATCTAATAGCATCCCCTCGGCCAAAATACACCCCACCAATATAGGGCGAACCCAGCCACGGGGACACCAGATGTTTTTCAGCCCACACCCTTAAACACGTAGAAACAGGAATATATATAAAAAAATAAACACAGAAAATAAATATAGTAGATGACAAAAAAAGAAAAAAATACATTCAAGAGAGAGTACATCAAAAGGTCCGGGCTCATCCCACAACCATTCCCACGGCCGAGATATACCCCACTAATGTAGGGCGAGCCCGACCGCAAGGGCATCAGGGGGCCTCCATCCCACACCCCCGTATATCTAGATTAAAGAATAAATATAATAAAAAAGAAAAAAAAAAAAAAAACACGTTAAAACCCACATGTACCACCTCAGGTTAACTGTCAGCAAGAACGAGGAAAAAAAAAAAAAAAGAAGAGAAAAGCCTCAAAGGAGTCCAAATTTGACATAATGACAAATGGGAAGTAAGATAGTTGAGACAACATTGAAATAGTATAGTAGGGCAGTAATACATTGAAATAGATAAGCAGTTTTAAAAGAATTAATGAGGAAATAACGCACAAACACGTATGCACAATCCTCGATTCACCACCAGCGAAAAGAGAGAAAAGAAAGAGATAAATATTGAAGAAAACCAAAGCATACTGGGGACACTAGATACGGATATTGGAACGACCAAACTTCAATGCTAAAACCTACCTGCTGTTTACCTACACCTGGATCAGTTCTTTAGACATAAACCTCAAAGCTTCTATGAGCGCTGGACTATTCAGCTACCAGAGAGATGCAAAGAACCATCCAACAAAACAGCACATAACATATTGATTAAATTATAATTTTTATTAACCTTTCCCTTCCTGTGCTAAAAAAAACAGCGCGTTCCGGTGCTGTGTATTCAATACACATCAATACACATGTAAAAATGAGCGATTTAAAATCGAAAAAATAAGAATATTCATAGCCAATCTTTTTTTTTTTTTTTTTTTTTATCCACTTTGCACGGATTTCTCCTGTTACACAAAGAGGGTTTGCTTCTAGCGTTAGCTTATTCGTTAGGAATAATATCAGCCAGGATTCTTCTCATACTGCTAGACGGTGCCGAGACTATATCCACAGTGTCACTCAGTTGGTTCAATATCTCTATACCACGCGTGACTGAGTGTTTAGCCATGATATTCGTCCTGTAAGTTGGTATGTAGAACAGAGGGTGATTCCTTGCACGACTATATTTATTGGGTACATATAAACTTAGTGCTTCTAGAATCGCGGGACAGTTAAAGGAACCTTGGAAAACCTTTATTAGGAATATCGCAATGGATTCTTGCCTTCTTGTTTCAAGGCTTCTATAGTTACACACCGTGAGAAGTTCGGCATGGTGAGCATATTTTGGGTAATCGCCCTTTGTTCTGTACCATAGATATTTGAGGAATTTTTTTTGTATTTGTTCTATATTGTTTATGTATTTGAGCTGGTGAGGAGCCCAAACCGTAGATGCATATTCTAATTTGGTTCTAATTAGATAATTATATAAGTTTCGGAGGATATCGGTGCTGTTAAATTCTCTTGATATTCTCATTATAAAACCGAGTAGTCTGTAACAGTCCGATATCAAACGTGAGACATGGTTAACGAACGTGAGTCCGACATCGAAGGTTACGCCCAAATCTTTGAATTCAGAAACTCTGTTTAGTGCCACTCCCTGTATAGTATACTGATGGTGGATTGGTGAAAACGATCGACTATAAGATACACAGACACATTTATTAATGTTGAACAGAAGATGATTTTGCTCACTCCAGGAGACTAGGGAGTCTAGGTCCTGTTGTAACTGTGCACAGTCGGGAGGTGAATTGATCTTTTTGAATATTTTCAAGCAAACGCTTAAATTAATTAAATTTAAAGTCAAAAGTTTTAATAATTGAAATTTAATTGGTGAAAACATGAAAAAAACATCGGCCGACGTTCAGAAAACGGGCGAAGCGACCACCTCAAATCAAACGGATGCCCAAAAGCGAGCGAACTGAGATTTTATGTCTTGCGTTCCCATATACCGAAGTATAGTGAGAGTGAGGCGTAAATAGCGTCGCTTCCTCACCCATAGGTTTTTTTAGAATTAATATACCTACATCACACACTGACACACGTTTGATTGTATTTGTGAATTTATTCCCGATTTTCACAAAATATCTCTGATGTGGCCAATGATAAGTGCTAATTATTATTAATATTATTTTTTCATTCAATGCGTAAATGTATTACGGAGGAATACCTAAAATCTGAACCCGGTATTTATTATATTTATAGAGATATTAAAGTGTTTAGAAGCAATGTGTACTAGTTACACATCACAGGGAAGGAAGGGGTAAATAAAAAAATTGTTCAATTTTCGTATAAAAAATGGGACGAACTTTTGCATCAGCCCAATACAATTGATATAGGAATTCCGTTTATCTTATAAATTGTCAGCAGATATTTCGTAAAAGATGATGGGAGAGGTGTAAGAATGAAGGTAGTAAATGTAAGTAGACTTATGTATGCAGATGATATGGTTATGCTTGTTGGAAATGGAGGAGATTTAAGGGATATGATAAGAGAGATGTCTAGTGAAAGGTTTGAAAATTGATGAAGCAAAGGTGATAGTTGATGAAGCAAAGGTAATATTGAAGAAAGAAGTTTGATAAAAGTGCATGTAATCTATTAATCTATTTATTTAACACTTTTATTGCAAATAAAATCTGGCGGGCTTATTGCCAGGTGGAAATCTCTTCTAACCAACCAGACTAATCTATGGGAGATCCAGGAAATATGTTACGTCTTTGAAGGGAAAGGTGATGTTTTTTGATTTTATCATATACTATATACCTTGGCATGCTGAATTTTAGCTATTTCAGCTTTGTCCTTCTCCATGTCCAGTAGAGTCCTCAGTCTCTTGGCTTCTAGCTCAAGAGTATTCCTGGCGACTTCCAGAATACCAGTCTGCTGCACCTGCTGTCTGATGGACCTCTGCTGGTCCAGGGAAGTCTCCTTTAGGGCCACCATCTCAGCTCGCAACTGTAATTAATTAAAAATACCGCAATTATACCAAATATATATATTTATTTGGTTAAATTTGCAACTATACTTAACACTTGCCTTACTGTGCTAAAAGCAGCCACGGCGCTGGACGCTAAGTGTCCAGTGAAAAATACATATTTTAAATAAAAATTATGCCAAATCTGCTAGGCTATTTTTTGTAATTAGCTATAAAAATAATTTTATTATGTATTAAAACGTCGAACAATCAAATAAAATATAAGTCCTGGTCACTCGCTATCCATCACAGGGTGGCAAATGTTAAAGAAATTGTGGCATGGTCCCTGTGACAGTTCACAAATTTGCCCCAATACAATCTTGTAACGACGTTCAGTAATTTTAATTATTTTATCAACTTTAATATAAGTCTCGATTCAAATAAATAGCAAGTTATTTAGGTAAATACATTACATAAAACTAACAATAATGACAAATTAATACATCTTGTTACAAATTAGCAAAAATATGTCAGTTTGTTACAATCAAATAATATTTGGTGACGTTTGTCAAAAGTCACTACGTTAGTCTGCATTGGCTAGGGATGGGGTATACGATAATTGGATTTTCGATTTTTTTATACCTAAAATTAAATGTTTGTAATTAATATTAATTCATAGTGGATCTTGGCCTTTTTAAATATATACACAAATCATACAATACATTAGAAAGTCAGTATAATGAAAATTAGGAATTAAAACGTCAGTTTAGAGAAAAACAATTTTTCGATTTATAAAAAAAACGATTCGATTTGTAAAAAAAAAACAATTTTATCACATCCCTTTGAGACGTGACATTTCAAATGTCACTGGAACCATCCTACATTTTATCAAGTATATATAAGTGATGTATACCTCAACAATCTGCTTATCAGCTGCTTCGCATCTCTGGTCTGCTGTTCTCTGCAGCTCTACAAGTTTCCCTTCAGCCTTTGCGCATCTCTCTGCTGCAGCCTTCTGCACGTCTCTCAGCTTCCACTCGCAGTCTGCTAGCAGCACTTCTTCGCTCTCTGCTGCCTGAGACCTGAGGCGCTCGAACTCTGTCTTCCACACCTTTTCGCGTTCTACTCGCAGGGATTGCTCTCGTTTGATAGCCTGGAAAAATAAATAAAAGAAACAATGTTTATTTTACAGATAAAATTTTTTCCCCTTGAGTATAACCTTCTTCCCCCTGTGAGTCAATTTGTATTTCCCCTCGATATAAAAATCTTATTTCTGTATTTATTTACTTATTTAACATTTTATCATAACAATAATTTGGCTGGCTTATTGCCAGGTGGCAATCTCTTCCAGCTAAACAAACAAAAGTAAATAAAGGAAGTAACATTGTCGCAAAAAATATTCGAATGATTATTTTTCTTCCCAGTGTCATGTCAGCTCCCCCAACGTTAAATATCACTTGAGAGTAGACATATTTGTCCCCGGCAGCCCGAAAAAGATCTCCAACGCCCCTTATGCCAGTCAAATCACGTATATTGCGGAGCCAGGAGATTTGCTTCATGCCAACACCTCTTCGACCCTCTATCTTGCCTTGGATGATCAGGTGCAGTAATTTGTAGTTTGCTCCTCTAAGAACATGACCCAAATAGGACACCTTTCGGATTTTAATATTAGTCAGCAACTCTCTATCAACTTTGGCTCTTTGAAGAACCCTCGTATTGCTGACCATATCCGTAGCATTCTCCGGTGTATCCACATTTCGAATGCTTCCAGTCGGTTCATACTACCAACTTTGAGGGTCCATGATTCCACTCCATGCAATAACACTGACAAAACGTAGCATTTGACTAACCGTTGTTTAAGTTTCAAGTTTAGATTATCATCGCAGAATACGCTTCTCATTTTATTAAAAGCCGCACGAGATGATTCAATTCTGCACTTGACTCCGGTTTCTGGGTCGAGGTCTTCCTTCCTCTAGGATACTTCCGAGGTATTTAAATGTTTCCACTCTCTCTGTATCAGCACCGTTCAGTGTAAAACGTGCTCCTGCGTGATAAAATAAATTACAATCTAGGCCTATGTCTTGTCGGATATCAATAATTTAGTTTCAATTTATTCTCCCCGTTTTGTTGCACATCATTATTTCAATAACTGAGTTTCAATTTATGTTTGACATCACTTTTGTCGTCATTCTAGTTTTTCTTTTTACCTCAGCCCCGCATTCTCCATTATTTATAATATTAGAGCCTTTGTAAGTAAATTCAGTAACTACATTTAGAATTCTATAATACCAATTCAATCAATCAATTCAACCAATTCAATCAATCAATTCAACCAATTCAATCAATAGTAATTCTTCGATGGTTAACTTTACCTCTTCGTGCGCCTTCTTTTCCTGCTCCTTTTCCCTTTTGAGTCGATCGGTGACATCCTTGAGGTGCTCCCTTTCAGGTAAAATTTGTTCCAGTCTGTGTTGTAATCGCATCACCTCTTCAGCGAGTTCATCTGCTCTTCTCTCTGCCTGTCGTACTTCCTCTGGAAACAATATACTTGCATTAGTTTATGCTAAAAAACGTTAAATAAATTCTGTAGAAATACGTGAATTGAGAAGAATACATGAGGTGACAATTTATGACAGCATACGGAATGAAGTGATTATGAATGAATATACAAATTGATTTAGCCAATCGATCGATGTTACTCGGTCGATATTACTCGGTCGATAATACTCGGTCAACATTACTCGGTCGACATTACTCGGTCGATATTTACTCGGTCGATATTACTTGGTCGACATTCCCGGTCGATATAACTCGGTCGATATTACCCGGTCGATATTACTCGGTCGACATTACTCGGTCGATATTACTCGGTCGAAATTACTCGGTCGATATTACTCGGTCGATATTACTAGGTCGATATTACTAGGTCGATATTACTAGGTCGATATTACTCGGTCGATTGTACTCGGTCGACATTACTCGGTCGATATTACTCGGTCGATATTACTCAGTCAATATGTGAAATAAACAGGTAACAGAGCAATAAAAACTATGAAATCGAACAGGATAGTATCAAAATCTGCTAAATTATACATATGTAATTGAGTGATATAAATTATACATATGAAATTGAGTGATTTAAATTATACATATGTAATTGAGTGATTTAAATTATACATATGTAATTGAGTTATATAGATTATACATATATAACACTTTCATTGTATACAGTATAACATGCTCTTTCTAATTTTGGAGTATGCGGACGTCTGTTATTTGGATATTATGGAGAAACAGCTGGAAAAATGACAGCGTCTTCAAAATGCGTGTCTTAGATTTATTTAAATCTGAGAAAGTAAGATCATATCACTTGATAACAGAAGGTGCTTGACTGATTGAACGTGAGAAATAGACGTCAAATTCACATACTATTTGTCACTTACGAAAAAAAACTGGGTTCTAGCGGGATTTGAGTCCGCAACATCTGGGTTAGGAACAAGCGTATTACCACTATACCACCGAGGTTGCCGTAACAAAATAGTCCACAATAGTATTTTATGACAGTGCCAAATTTTATGTATGGAAGTGAAACATGGACAAAATACTGAGAGGAAACGGAAAAAGGCTGTAGAAATGCGTGCATTGAGAGGAACGCATAGGGCGACAGTGTATGATAGAGTGTGGAATATATACATATGTAATTGAGTGATATAAATTATACATATGTAATTGAGTGGTATAAATTATACATATGTAATTGAGTGATTTAAAATTATACATATGTAATTGAGTGATATAAATTATACATATGTAATTGAGTAACATGAATTATAAATATGTAATTGAGTGATATAAATTATACATATGTAATTGAGTGATATGAATTATAAATATGTAATTGAGTGATTTAAAATTATACATATGCAATTGAATGATATAAATTATACATATGTAAATGAGTGATATAAATTATAAGTAAGTAATTGAGTGACATAAATTAGACATATTTAATTGAGTGATATAAATTATACATAAACATATGTAATTGTGATATAAATTATACAAATACATATGTAATTGAGTGATATAAATTATACATATGTAATTTAGTTATATAAATTATACATGTGTAATTGAGTGATTTAAAATTATACATATGTAATTGAGTGATATACATTATACATATGTAATTAAGTGATATAAATTATAAGTATGTAATTGAGTGACATAAATTAGACATATTTAATTGAGTGATATAAATTATACATAAACATATGTAATTGAGTTATATAAATTATACAAATACGTATGTAATTGAGCGATATAAATTATACAAATACATATGTAATTGAGTAATATGAATTATAAATATGTAATTAAGTGATATAAATTACACATATGTAATTGAGTGATATAAATTATACATGTGTAATTGAGTGATTTAAAATTATATATATGTAATTGAGTGATATAAATTATACATATGTAATTAAGTGATATAAATTATAAGTATGTAATTGAGTGACATAAATTAGACATATTTAATTGAGTGATATAAATTATACATAAACATATGTAATTGTGATATAAATTATACAAATACATATGTAATTGAGTAATATGAATTATAAATATGTGATTGAGTGATATAAATTATACATATGTAATTGAGTAATATGAATTATAAATATGTGATTGAGTGATATAAATTATACATATGTAATTGAGTAATATGAATTATAAATATGTAACTGAGTGATATAAATTATACATATGTAATTGAGTATTACTGTTTATCGAGTTGATAAAAATGTACAACGGGGTATTGTATAATAAAAAAATTAAAAGAAATATTAATCATTTTTCATGTTATATACCCTCAGTAAGACACAGGTAAAATCCTAGTTTACTTGGGATGCGACAAATGTAAGCCAACAAACTCAGATCCATTAAAATTGTTCGTCCACATTGGGGACACGACAAATACATACTGGGGACACGACAAATACATACTGGGGACACGACAAATACACACTGGGGACACGACAAATACATACTGGGGACACGACAAATACGAGTAATTACCTGCTCTGGCTTCGAGCTGTTCCAGAAGTTGACAGTTCCTGGTCCGCGTGGCAGTCAGGTCTCCTTCTACATGTCTCAATTTCTGCCTCACCAATTCTGCTTCTTTCCTGGCGCTGCATACTTCGCTTTGCACCCCTGCAATTAGAAAGCGATATTCAGATTTTGCAAGAAATTGAATTTTCTGGGAAGTTTTGCTATATGAACACTACACTCCACCTAAATACGAATGTGTTACTGTCACATATTTTATCCACTTTACACGGATTTCTCCTGTTACACAAAGAGGGTCTGCTTCTAGAGATAGCTTATACGTTAGGAAGAATATCAGCCAGGATTCTTCTCATACTGCTAGGCGGTGCCGAGACTATATCCACAGTGTCACTCAGTTGGTTCAATATCTCTATACCACGCGTGACTATAGCTGAGTGTTTAGCCATGATAATAATTCTCTAAGTTGCTATGTACGAGTATTATAGAACAGAGGGTGATTCCTTGCACGGCTATATTTATTGGGACATATAAACTTAGTGCTTCTAGCGAAAATATCGAGTGAATATGGGGGATAAGGTAGTGTTTGTCACCCCAAAGCACATTTCATACATGAACATCTTACAGTATGAAGATGCTGTCAAAATAACAATTACTTTCAATTCAGTTCTGGCTGTTTCTAAAGTAACGCCCGTCTGGGACCCATTTAATGATATTCCTTCGGTAAGTTGCTATGTATTATAGAACAGAGGGTGATTCCTTGCCTTGCACGGCTATATTTATTGGGACATATAAACTTAGTGCTTCTAGCGAAAATATCGAGTGAATATGGGGGATAAGGTAGTGTTTGTCACCCCAAAGCACATTTCATACATGAACATCTTACAGTATGAAGATGCTGTCAAAATAACAATTACTTTCAATTCAGTTCTGGCTGTTTCTAAAGTAACGCCCGTCTGGGACCCATTTAATGATATTCCTTCAATAAGTTGCTATGTATTATAGAACAGAGGGTGATTCCTTGCCTTGCACGGCTATATTTATTGGGACATATAAACTTAGTGCTTCTAGCGAAAATATCGAGTGAATATGGGGGATAAGGTAGTGTTTGTCACCCCAAAGCACATTTCATACATGAACATCTTACAGTATGAAGATGCTGTCAAAATAACAATTACTTTCAATTCAGTTCTGGCTGTTTCTAAAGGAACGCCCGTCTGGGACCCATTTAATGATATTCCTTCGGTAAGTTGCTATGTATTATAGAACAGAGGGTGATTCCTTGCACGGCTATATTTGTTAGGAATATATAAACTTAGTGCTTTTAGTGCCAAGAAAAGGGGAAAATATCGAGTGAATATGGGGGATAAGGTAGTGTTTGCCATCCCAAAGCACATTTCATACATGAACATCTTACAGTATGAAGATGCTGTCAAAATTACAATTACTTTCAATTCAGTTCTGGTTGTTTCTGAAGTAACGCCCGTGTGGGACCCATTTAATGATATTCCTTCTCTAAGTTGCTATGTATTATAGAACAGAGGGTGATTCCTTGCACGGCTGTTGTATCCCAATACAACGTCCATCGGTGCCAAGAATCATGCTTCATTTTATTTAAAAGATCAGTTACTGGCAGGGAAAAATAAGTGATTATTATTATCTAGTAGAAATTGATTCCGTTCAGTCATTCTCACCCCCTTCTTGACTCGTTTTTAATTTATGTAACGACTTATTTCCCTAAATCATTATTATTATCAAGGAAAAATTGATTTTATTGTCATCCTCACCCTTTTATTGTTCGTTTTTAATTTATGTAACAACTTATTTTACTCGGTGATTATTATTATCTAATAGACATTGATTTTATTCAGTCATTCTCATCCTTTTCTTAACTAGTTTTTAATTTATGTAACGACTTATTTCACTCAATTATTATTATTATCAAGTAGAAATTGATTTCATTCAATCAACCTCACCCTTTTAGTGTTCTTTTTTAATTTATGCAACAACTTATTATACTCAGTTAATATTTTTATTATAATCCAGCAGAAATTGATTTCATTCAGTCATCCTCACCCTTTTATTGTTCTTTTTTAATTTATGTAACAACTTATTTTACTCAGTTATTATTTTTATTATAATCCAGCAGAAATTGATTTCATTCAGCCATCCTCACCCTTTTATTGTTCTTTTTTAATTTATGTAACAACTTATTTTACTCAGTTATTATTTTTATTATAATCCAGCAGAAATTGATTTCATTCAGTCATCCTCACCCTTTTATTGTTCTTTTTTAATTTATGTAACAATTTATTTTACTCATTTATTATTATTATTATTATCAAGCAGAAATTGATTTCATACAGTCCTCCCCTACCTTTTCGTGGCTTGTTTTTAATTTATGTAACAATTTATTCTACTCAGTTATTATTAACTAATTGACATTGATTTTATTCAGTCATCCTCACCCTTTTCTCTTAACTAGTTTTTAACTTATATAACGACTTATTTCCCTCAGTTATTATTATCATCAAGTAGAAATTGATTTCGTTCAGTCATCCTCAACCTTTTCGTGGCTCGTTTTTAATTTATATAACGACTTATTTAACTCAATTATTATTATAATCAAATAGAAATTGATTCCATTCAGTCATTCTCAACCATTAATTGTTCATTTTTAATTTAGTTAACAACTTATTGTACTCAGTTATTATTTTTAATAGTATCCAGTAGAAATTGATTTCATACAGTCATCCCTAACCTTTTCGTGGCTCGTTTTTAATTAACGTAACGACTTATTTAACTCAACTATTATTATTATCAAGTAGAAACTGATTCCATTCAGTTATTCTCAACCATTTATTGTTCATTTTTAATTTAGTTAACAACTTAATGTACTCAGTTATTATTTTTGATAGTATCTAGTAGAAATTGATTTCATACAGTCATCCCTAACCTTTTTGTGGCTCGTTTTTTTAATTTATATAACGACTTATTTAACCCAACTATTATTATTATCAAGTAGAAAATGATTCCATTCAGTCATTCTCACCCATTTATTGTTCATTTTTAATTTAGTTAACAACTTATTGTACTCAGTTATTATTTTTCATAGTATCCAGTAGAAATTGATTTCATACAGTCATCCCTAACCTTTTCGTGGCTCGTTTTTAATTTACGTAACGACTTATTTAACTCAACTATTATTATTATCAAGTAGAAACTGATTCCATTAAGTTATTCTCAACCATTTATTGTTCATTATTAATTTAGTTAACAACTTATTGTACTCAGTTATTATTTTTAATAGTATCTAGTAGAAATTGATTTCATACAGTCATCCTTAACCTTTTTGTGGCTCGTTTTTTAATTTATATAACGACTTATTTAACTCAACTATTATTATTATCAATTAGAAACTGATTCCATTAAGTCATTCTCACCCATTTATTGTTAATTTTTATTTAAGTTAACAACTTATTGTACTCAGTTATTATTTTTAATAGTATCCAATAGAAATTGATTTCATACAGTCATCCCTAACCTTTTAGTGGCTCGTTTTTTTTATTTATGTAACGACTTATTTCACTAAAATAATCAGTCACTCAGACTTCCTTGTCAGATTTGCTTTAATCATTTCTCACGTGACGCCCAAAAATTACACATCATGCGCGTCAGAAGTGGAGGAAAACAAGTATGAAATCTCAGAAATAGTCCGATGACAAATTGTACCGTGGGTGTTTAAGAATCCACAGTGAGATTTCAAGGTTCCAGTAACGAATATGAAAAATTCGCGAAATATTTTCAAATATTTTTAGCGTAAGAAAATACTTGAGCGAACTCTGATAAAGAATTAATTTATTTAGACACTTGCAAATTTGCGAAGTGATTCAAAACAGGTTTGAAATATGCAATACATACCGGTGAATTGATCGCTTCCTACTAATGGATTGGGATGTTTATGCGCCGCCAAATAAACGCGCCCGTTACGCCGCAAAACATTTCTACGCAGAATATTCATGCGAAAAGCTTTTAACATAATATTTATTTACAAACAAAACATACATACAAACCAACGCGTCATTTCTCTGTCGAGATAAGTAGAAACTATAAAGTGCCAGACTTTCAGTTATCGATTTCTCTGAGTTTGTACGTTTCTTTATTTCAAAATAGCATTCACATTTGCGCTATATATTTGTTTTGTTAGTCTTTCTTAATTTATTCGTTTCACATGCCCAAGCCATCTCAGTAGGCTCTTCTTCCTCTTACGGTCATATTCTTCCCTAATCACATCTATTCTTACACGTTTCTATATCGTTTATTTGGTTCATCACAGTATTTTTACCATCCGTTGCCGTCATTATTATTGAGCCACGTAGTCGAAGAACCCCTCGCCACTTCAACGTCAGTTTTGAAAGAGCAGTTCAAGTTGATCATGTGATCTTCTATGAGAAAACAGCCCGATCCTAGAGGCACACTCCCTCCCGCAAATGCCACATACATGTTGACCCTGCTGAGGCAATGCTGACGCATGTTCGCAACACTTTAAATGTTTCTCACACGACTAACTGTTGAGACGCCATCAACCCAAGAATAGATGGCTTTCCATCCTCCACAGTTGTGAATCACCTGCTTCCAGTCCTCAGAGGCACTGTATAAAGTCAGCAACTCTGGCAGACCGTCCTTATAGCGCTTTCTCTACCCACTAACCCTTCACTTGTCAATTACTTCCCCGTACAAGACGCGTTTTTCCCCGTCCAAGTTTCACTGCTACACATCAAAGTTAATAAACAAGTACTGCTATTGACTGTAATCGTCTAACCAGATTTTGATACTGTTCGGTTCGAGTATATACTATATGTCTAAGTGTCCTATTGCCTCTGTTTCCTATTGTTACACGTCGTTCGATATCCCATGTAACTCTTACATAATCTAAGAAAATTCTACGTAATTTTTGAATATCATTCACTTGATCAAATCATACTTTGTTTGGTCTTTCTCCGCCACGCCTTCCACTCACATCTACACTATATGTGTATATTTGTTCTTTTATGATAGTATTTCTTCATTCTTTCGTTCGTAATAATAATGTATCGCATTTTTCAGACGTTAAGATAATTTTTAGAAAATAATATTTTAAATAAGCAAAAATATTTACAAACTCATTTTTAATTCGTGTTACTATAACTTGGCGTTGACGAAAAAAACTCACTTTCTTCAACAATATATTAAGATGCCGATTACAAGGATAACATTTCAGTATATCATAGGGGAGGTATACGAGTATTTAGGGGATGTAACGTAATAGTTACCTCGTTCCTCCCTTGTGCAAATAAATGTGCCCAAGGAATTCGGGCCTTATGGACACAACCTTTTTAATCCCAGCATATTTTGCATAAAATGTGCAAAAAATTTCAAGAATTTTTTGGCAAAAAAACAGTAGTTTATATTTTATTATATATCTCAGTTAATATTTAGTTTTAAAACCTATTTTTTTTGTGTTTACCTCCCTGTACGAGTAGAGTGGAAAATAATAAGTCATTTTCATATTTCATAAAAAAAAATATGTTTTATTCAATATGAAAACTTGTATGATCGGCCCCGTGGGATTTTTCGAATACACCAGTTTGTGCCGATAATCGGCCCCATGGGATTAAAAAGGTAAATATACTTATTATGGTGAAAATATCATCATCCCTTTACAATTGAGAGTGTAGGAGCAAAGGGTAAATGTTGTAAGGTAACATTATATTCCGGATAAGTATACGGAAACAACTTATCTCGCGCTCCACTTATCTGCAGGGGATAGGAGTAGGAAGCAGCCCAAGAACACTTATCTGTAGGAGATAAGAGTATGAAACTGTCCGAGAACACTAATCTGCAGGGGATAGGAGTAGCAAGCTGTCCAAGAACACTTATCTGCAGGGGATAGGAGTAGGAAGCTGTCCAAGAACACTTATATGCAAGGGATATGAGTAGGAAGCTGTCCAAGAACACTAATCTGCAGGGTATAGGAGCAGGAAGCTGTCCAAGAACAGTTATCTGCAGGGGATATGAGTAGAAAGCTGTCCAAGAACAAATTAACACAACGATAAAATATTTAGTTGAAGAAATCTCTAATTACTAACATGCATCCTGGTGATACGACAGGTGACTCTCGAGTTCACGTTATAGACTAAAAAATAGGGTAAGCGCCCATCACATAGCATATGTGCTAAGCACAAAAAAAAAGCGAAATCCGGACTAATAAATAGGATAAACGTTATCACATAACATATGTGCTAAGGACAAGAAGGGAAGTAAGACCCGGACTATTAAATAGAATAAACGTCCATCACATAACATATGTGCTCAGTACAAGAAGAGAAGGGAGACCCGGTACATGTGTAAGGAGTGTGGTGTAGCTCTCCACAGAACTTGCAAGGTGTGTGCTTCACACAAGAAGAGAAGGGAGACCCGGTACATGTGTAAGGAGTGTGGTGTAGCTCTCCACAGACCTTGCAAGGTATGTGCTGCATACAAGAAGAGAAGGGAGACACGGTACATGTGTAAGGAGTGTGGTGTAGCTCTCCACAGAACTTGCAAGGTGTGTGCTGCACACAAGAAGAGAAAAGAGACCCGGTACATGTGTAAGGAGTGTGGTGTAGCTCTCCACAGAACTTGCGCAGTGTGTGCTGCACACAAGAAGAGAAGGGAGACACGGTACATCTGTAAAGGTGTGGTGTAGCTCTCCACAGAACTTGCAAGGTGTGTGCTGCACACAAGAAGAGAAATGAGCCCCGGTACATGTGTAATGAGTGTGGTGTAGCTCTCCACAGAACTTGCATGGTGTGTGCTGCACACAAGAAGAGAAGGGAGACCCGGTACATGTGTAAGGAGTGTGGTGTAGCTCTCCAGAAAGGAGAATATTGGCGGAATTACTACACAAAACTAAATTACTTAAGCATTTTTAACAAGTATACAATGCACTTTGACAATATTTTTAATATTTACTTAGATATAATTTTTTTAATAAGCCCTTTATACAAATGAGAATTCCTAAAAAACCAGCCGGCCACTGGGAAAGGTTGTGTAATGTATTCCTACCAATGTTAATATGCTAATCTTATCATATACTCTTCCAATAAATATTATAAGTTATCATGCAAACCAATGTTAAGCTTATCGATGTCAACTATATCTGTACTATGTAATCTAGAACCTATAAATATTAGTGTTATCACATGTATGTCAAACTTAACTCAATGTATAGTGTTTAAATTTATTATCTGTCTGAATTATCATGAGCTGCGATATATCCAAATTTAATAAAGATTTCATATCACTAAATGGAAGTAAGCAGCGAACGATACATTCAGATAAATCGCCTGATATCGATTTGACCTTAAGAGCAAAGATAACATACCCAACAAATTCCTTCTTAATCTGTCTAATAGTCGTGTGTACGTTATCTTAGCTTTAAATAGGACGTCATATCAGAAGCAGCAATCATTATTTTTAAAGCCACTACGATGTTAACATCATCGTTATTATTATTTCTATAATACTGTTAATATTATACTTCAATGTAATTCAACGAATTATACAAATAAAATTACACAGTTGAAATTCTAAAAGTGTTTTCGTTGCAAAAGGCCATAACAGTTGTGATTTTGATCGAGTTTTTAAAGTATTAAAACACAGGGTTTGGATACAAAGACAATTTTTCTCAGTAAAATGGTGCGTTATATGGTCCAGATAATACCGGACACCGAGGTATAATGACATTTGATAATTCACAACTATAGTTTTAATTGGTATGTCACCGAACCGTCGGTGCTAGCCAAAACAAACAGACGTTTCTCTCTCGTTGTAGATAATTCAGTCATAGATCCAGATTTGATCTTTCCCGTCTCGTTCTGCCGCGCGTAGTGGCTGCCCATCACCCGTTTATCTCTGTTACACGCGCTATAAATCTTGCCAGGAGAGGGATCACGTGACCTTGATCTAAATCTGTAGATCCTAGAGGAACGCGATGCTCTACGACCACCTAATGATCTATAGATCGCGGGAGACTTGAAAGATAATCGACTTTTTCTTTTTTTTAATTTTCTATTGGGTTAGGCATGAAGAATATGTAATGTATCCCTACCAATGTTAATATGTTAATCTTATCGTGTACTCTTATCCACTTCCAATAAATACTATAAGTTATCATGCAAACCAATGCTAAGCTATTAACCATATCTGTACTATGTAATCTAGAACCTATAAATATTAGTGTTGTCACATGTATGTCAAACTTAACTCAATGTATTATGTTTAAATTTATCATATGTCTGAATTATCACGAGCTGCGATAAATCCAAATTCAATAAAAATTTCATATCACTAAATGGAACTAAGCAGCGAACGATACATTCAGATAAATCGCCTGATATCGATTTGACCTTAAGGGCAAAGATAACATACCCGAAACATTCCTTTTTAATCTATCGAAGGGTCGAGCGTATGGTTATCTTTGCTTTAAATAGGACGTCATATCAGAGGTAGCAAGCATTATTCTTAAAGCCACTATGATGTTAACATCATCGTTATTATTAATTCTATAAATACTGTTAATATTATACTTCAATGTAATTCAATCATTATATAAATAAAATTACACAGTTGAAATTCTAAAACTGTTTTCGTTGCAAAAGGCTATAACAAATACATCAACAAAGTATTCATTATAAGATACACATATGAAGAGGTAATATTAAAAAAAAGACTATGTCGACCAAATCAGAATGTTGGGAAATCGCAAAAATACTGTTTGCATTAAAAATATTATATATGACATAATTCGTTGTTAAAATATCTGAAATCCTTAAAATAGCTTAGTCCAACGCCACACAGGTAGGAGCCTCGCTCGGTGCTTAGAGCTACGCTGCGAGTTAGGTGACATATCCTAGCGAACCAACGTACCGCGTACTATTGCAATGGCCACACTGCACGCTTCGCGCCACGCTGTATGGCGATTAGTCACCGAGTGAATCTCCTAGCGAACAGACGTGTTGGTTAATTTACAAGATGGCTGAAGCTTTAATGACAGCTGTGTATAAAAGGGAGCCTTTGTGGAACCCATCGAGCAAATTATACAAAAATGTACCTGTAATAAAATCACTTTGGAATGAAGTTGCGCAGGAAGTAACATAAATAAAGATAAGGTAAGTTGTAATGAAATTGTTTAGTTTTGAGAGTGACATCGTTTGTTGACTCAACCGGTCGCAAATGTCAAATGAATTTGTGCGAAGCACTTTGGTGTGGCCAAGCATGAAGTCAAGTCAAAAAATGAGTCACGTAAAACCTAGCTTAGCACCTAACGAAGCACTTTGGTGTGGCCTCGGCCTTAAGGTGACTTGATTTGTTGTTTAAAATCGAATCATAATAATTAAAATAGTTAATCTAGTTTCAAATATGGACATGACCCTTTTTGTAAGAACAATTCTACTTTCATCTTTTTTTATTGAACAGCTCTGGGACATGTTGGTTTTTGTTCCATATAAAAAAATATTTTACAATAAATAATTGGGTAGAGTAATTTATTTTAATTTTAATCAAATAAAATAAGTAAAGTGTTACAAAATAAGAAGAAATATTAGTATAACACTATAAATATATGTAGGTAGATAAAGCTATATGACATTACACTGCACGTACGATTCAAAACTGACAGTTGCTGGTGAACTGGTACGAAGTTAGACACAATCGGAAAGCTATGATTGGTCAATTTGGACATGATCATTTTTGATTGGTTCGAAGCCTGGACAAGATTGTTTTTGAAAAATTACTCGTTTTTTATTATGATTTTAAAATGATTTATGTGCTGTTTTCATTCAAATAAAAATATTAAACGGCTCCGTACCATCGATAAGAAGAAATCTGCTTTATCAACTCATTTTTTGTATCCAATGGACATGATATTTTTTCAATGTTACCTCCTCATTTATCGCCTCTTGTTCATGAAATTTGGTTAAATCCGTATCAAATGAGTAATAAAATAAATGAACAAACCTTCTCATCGTGCCTTCTCCACCTTACTCAACACATCAGCGTTAAGTTCACATTCATCCCTTATTTCCCATTCACTCCACATTTCACTGTCATACATCATCGAATAATCTATTCTTCTCGCTGCTATAAAATAAGCGCCATTCTTAAGTACAGATAAGGGTATAAATGGATTAAATAAATACCTCTCGTTTTTCATAATTCCTGAAAATAGCGAGAAACGCAATACTTTCAGGAGCCAATTCAAGTGTTCAGCCCATAACGATGTTTCATTCAACGAATCTGCCTCCCACGCTGAATTTATTGAAAGAACTTTCAGCACATTAAAAAAAACGTAATTATACGCTAGTTTAAAGAAAACACGTTCTTGTTTTTAAGCTAGATTTATTTGTTTTTACGTGTTTTACAATAAATACGTACTTAGCAATACTGAAAGAATGTATGCAGGTGCGTGGAAAACTATTTAAGAATTTATTTAATTTTACATTTATTTATTAACTTTTCGTGAAGCTTACATATACAGGTTAAACCCAATTATATACAAAGCTTGAAAGCTTACATATACAGGTTAAACCCAATTATGTGGAACGCTTGAAAGTTTACATATACAGGTTAAACTCAATTACATGCAAAGCTTGATAGCTTACATATAAAGGTTAAACCCAATTACATACAAAGCTTGAAAGCTTACATATACAAGTTAAACTCAATTATATGCAAAGCTTAGAAGCTTACATATACAGGTTAAACTCAATTATATGCAAAGCTTGAAAACTTACACATCCAGGTTAAACCCAATTATATGCAAAGCTTGAAAGCTTATATATACAGGTTAAACCCAATTATATGCAAAGCTTGAAAGCTTACATATACAGGTTAAACTCAATTACATGCAAAGCTTGAAAGCTTACATATACAGGTTAAACTCAATTACATGCAAAGCTTAAAAGCTTACATATACAGGTTTAACTCAATAACATGCAAAGCTTGAAAGCTTACATATACAGGTTAAACCCAATTACATGCAAAGCTTGAAAGGTTACATATACAGGTTAAACTCAATTACGTGCAAAGCTTGAAAGCTTACATATACAGGTTAAACTCAATTATATGCAAAGGTTGAAAGCTTACATATACAGGTTAAACCCAATTATATGCAAAGCTTGAAAGCTTACATATACAGGTTAAACTCAATTACATGCAAAGCTTGAAAACTTACATATACAGGTTAAACCCAATTACATGCAAAGCTTGAAAACTTACATATACAGGTTAAACCCAATTACATGCAAAGCTTGAAAACTTACATATACAGGTTAAACCCAATGACATGAAAAGCTTGAAAGCTTACATAAACAGGTTAAACCCAATTACGTACAAATCTTGAAAGCTTAAATATACTGGCTAAACCCAATTACATGCAAAGCTTGAAAGCTTACATATACAGGTTAAACCCAATTACATACAAAGCTTGAAAGAAGGAGGTACGCACAGTAAGAAGAAATAATACTATTTAGATAAAAAGTTTTAACACGCATTATACAGGGTGTCCCGTAACTCAACGTGAAGCCAGTATCGAGGAAAAGGCCAGCTTATGACGGTTGAAAGTTAAAAAAAAAATCTTGCAAATGCCTTATACTTTTCGAGTTATAGGCATTTCTTTGAAAATTGTGAAAGTAGCTGCTACCCTGCGCCAAATGTTAATACGCTGTGACTACAAATTGCCATATTTTATGATTTTAATGATTGTATCGCAATCCTAGATAGCCCTTCTATTAGTCGGAGTCCAATATAAAATAAAAAAACCTTCACGTTCGAAAAAAAAATTGTTTTTGTCCGATCATAAAAAATATTTTTTTGTACCAACTAACTTTAACTCATCATACTGTAAAAATAATGTACTACGCTAACCTGGCAAGTTACATCAAAAGATGGCCTGTTTAGTCAGAATTTAAAAATGGTACAATACGTACGTACTACTCCTTGAAAAATAATGTTAAAAAAATATTTTCTGTATTTAATGATAACACTTTTCAATAGTCAATGATCAAATCCAATAAGTTTGAGCGAGACAGGCGATGAAGCGCATAAACGAGTTAGAGTAAGACAGCTTGTGTCACTATTTGACATGAACTAGAGTGAGACAGATAGTCACCATTCGACGTGAGTCAATATGATACAGATAGTAAGTCGAGTGCTTTACCGCGTGGCTATGCACCTCATAACCGCTAAACTAAGGATATGATATTAAGTTACTGCAGTTAACTGTTGGTTCAAAAGTAAAATAATCATGTTACTTACTGTGTAAGGCAGCAGCCCTTTCTTGCAAGTCCTGTAACCTCCCCTCCTGACCCGCGAGACCCCTCCTGGAACACAAACATCCCATTAACAACAATAATAATAAAAATACGATGTATATATAATAGATATATATGACATATGATCCCATTTAGAAAGCAAACACTCCTCAAGTGTGCTCCAAAACGGGATTCAAACCCATTATTATTGACAGATAAAAAAATTTAAATAGTTGGTTCGACATTAAAACTCATTCATCCAGAAATAAACAGTCTTCAACATTTATGCCGAGTCCTCGTGAACTTAATTCAACTCAGCTTTGATCTGCGCTGCTGTTAACTACATCAAATAAAAATGTTTTATGACGGCATGGAACTCGTTTTTTTTTTATCAAAGTATAAATGTCAAAGTGATCGATTTAGATAAATGTCAAACGTTAACTATTCGTTGGATTTGGCTGATTTTTTTACAGAAGTAGCTTGAGAAAGGAGACTTGCCAGCAAATTATTAGGTCCTTACATATAAAATTGGCGTTTTGCCGTACTGGCAACTTTGATCTCAAATATCTTCTCTTTGGTTAGGAATTCCAAATTCAAATTTATACAGCTATTTACTCAAGTATTTGTGTTTCGAAAATTATAATTCATTTGTTTTTTCCTCAATTGTTTTTTTTCTTTGCGTCACTCAGTTTACAAAATGGAAAACTTGAAATATCGCGTTATTTACGAGTACGAGTTCCACCGTGGCACTAGTGCTGCAGAAACGGCTCGAAGGATTAATGATGTGTATGGCGACGGTGCCACAAAAGAAAACACAGTGCGTTTTTGGTTCCAACGTTTTCGTTCTGGAAATTTCGACCTGCAGAAGAAGCCCCGTGGACGGCCGGAGACCAAAGTTGATAATGAAGAATTGAAGGCTATTGTGGAAGCGGATCCATCGCAAACCACGTCCGAGTTAGCTGCAGGCTGCGGTGTTAGTGATAAAACTGTTTTAATCCACTTGAAGCAAATTGGGAAGGTGAAAAAGCTTGAAAGGTGGGTACCTCACGAATTGAGTGAAGCAAATCAACAAACGCGCGTTGACTGCTGCGTTGCATTACTCAACCGGCACAATAATGAAGGGATTTTGAATCGAATCATTATCTGTGATGAAAAGTGGATCCTGTATGATAATCGGAAGCGCTCATCGCAATGGCTGAACCCTGCCGAACCAGCCAAACCATGCCCCAAGCGAAAATTGACTCCAAAAAAGTTACTTGTGAGCGTTTGGTGGACTAGTGCTGGTGTCGTTCACTACAGCTTTCTTAAATCTGGCCAGACGATTACGGCAGATGTCTATTGTCAGCAACTGCAAACCATGATGGAAAAGCTAGCTGCTAAACAACCGAGGCTGGTTAATCGCTCTAGGCCACTGCTGCTTCATGATAACGCTAGACCACACACTGCACAACAGACGGCTACCAAATTAGAAGAGCTTCAATTGGAATGTCTAAGACATCCACCGTACTCTCCGGACCTTGCCCCAACAGATTACTATTTTTTTCGAAATTTGGATAACTTCTTGCAAGGGAAAAAATTCAACTCCGATGGGGCAGTCCAAACCGACTTCAAAGATTTTATTGATTCCCGTCCGAATGGTTTTTTTAGTAAAGGGATCGATGAACTACCTATGAGAAGGCAAAAGTGCATAGATAGCAATGGTACATACTTTGATTAAATAAATATATTATATTAAAAAAAAATCAACTTTATGTTCCTCCCAAACAAAACGCCAATTTCATATGTAAGGACCTAATACAAACTATCGTCGTTCTTCATGACTCGAAGGGAAAATACTCCGTGTCTGTAAGGGTTTAAAAAAAATCATACCTCGCGTTCAATTAAGTATTTGGCATATATAAGTTCAATAGCACGATTTCAAGAATAGCGAACTTTTTCACAAATACAATGACCCCCATTTTGGGCAGTCGGACTATAATGTTCGAAATCACCTTGAGCGGTTAAACAGTCTTTGTTGCGTTTTTAGATGGACGGCCTATCAACGTGTGCTCGGGACATAAAGAGAGATATTCCTGGAATGATGAGAGACAAAACACGGATACTGTAGTGAGAATTCCACGAGAAAATTAGTGAGATATCACTTGACAGTGACGTACCTAGGGTTCGGCGAACAGTGGCTGCCATAGATATTTTTTATATATATTTTTCTTAATCTACACGTATCAGGGTAACTGATAACTCTTACACTAGGCAACTAGAAACTGCTGAAATGCGCATGCTAAGATGGTCAGCTGGTGTGTCCCTAAGAGACAAAATAAAAAGCTCACGCATTCGTGGAAGCCTAGGTGTTACAGACATCAACAGCAAGATGGAGGAGAGGCGGATGGATTGAGATGGTATGGGCACGTTGGACGCAGAGCACCCGATCACATTGTGAACCAGGCAATCTCCATGGATCTTCCTTGAATAACAACCAGAGGAAGACCAAAGAATTCATGGGTGGTGCAAAAAGATAACCTGATGCAGAGGCACGGCCTGGGAGACGTAGTCTCGGACAGAAAAGCATACAACCTGAGGACGAGGAGAGCTGACCCCAACAGTCTTCGCAGACAATGAGTTGGGATGGAGCCAGGGAGAAGAAGAAGCCTACACGTATCAGGGTGGGGACTGAAAAAAATATGTTGTCCTTGCGGCCGGGTTCGCCCTATATTAGTGGGGTATATCTCGGCTAGGGGGATATCGTGGAATGAATCCAAAACTTTTAATAGCTTGTCTCTTAAATGTATTTTCTGCTATTAATTTTGAGATATATGTGCGATTTCGACATATGAATGGTTGAATTAAAATAGGCACTAAGTACCAAAAAACTAAGTATGCAGTTTAATTCTATGACATATAGAACGAAACTGCACACTTAGTTTTTTTTTTGATACTTTGTGCCTATTTTAATTCAATAATTCATATATTTATATACGTACATACTATGTTTTTTTAAAATTTAATCTGGCTAGCTTATTGCCATATGGTAATCTCTTCCAACCAACCAGAAGATGTTTTAATGGGCACTTAGTGAAAACCAGACTGGAATCCCATTTAAAAAAATCTGGGTTCCAGCGGGGATCGAACCCGCAACCTCCAGATAGGTAGACAAGCGTCTTACCACCAGGCCACGGAGGTTGTCAATAAAAATCAATATGTTGCTATCAATAAACCTATATTTATTTATTTGACATAATCTGATGTGGTATTTGTGGAATTAATTCTTAATTTTTTTCTACCATGTATGAACCTTTTGTTTATTTTTTTGAATCTAGATAGACGAGAATGTGGGCTGAAAAAATATGATGTCCTTGCGGCCGGGCTTGCCCTTTATTGGTGGGATGTATCTCGGCCGTGGGATGTTATGAGTTGAGCCCAGATCTTTTGATAGCTATAAAACTTTGTAATTTGTTTTATCAAACACTGTTTATTCCACTTTTTGTAACGGTATAACCCTACCGGTTTCAAGGTGCACACCTCATCAAGATGGACTTATCTGTCATGTGTCGTTTGTGGACGGGCCACTAGAGGCTAGTCACCTTTACAGAATGGGTATTGTAGAGAATCTCGGGTGCGAGTGTGGTCTGGATGATAAAACCATGTATTTTTCAGTTGACAGATTTGATTTACTAAAAGCCATATCTTTGCCGCGTCCAATTAATGTTGCGTTTCTCTTTTCTTTGAGGAACTTTTCCATTTATAGATCGATTGTTAAAATTTTGAATCTTAATCAGTCGAAAATTTAAATGATCTAGAATTGTATTTATTTAAAATTGCTTTTATTATATGGCCTCATTTATTATATGGCCTCATTTATTTGTACAGTGATTAATTTGGTGGCACCAATCATTGGTGAATGGCTCATTATGAAAAAAAAAAAAAAAAAAAAAACGTGATGGGTGTCTATATCGGACGTATCTAGTTTCTTAATTGTTTAATATGTGTAGATATTTGGTTATAATTTGATGTTAATTCTTGATATTTAAAATTCTTGGTTTTTTTTTTTTTCAAGTGATGGATAGCTTGTTCGGAGTTTCGGTCCGATCGTAGGACACCTTACTCCTTCATCGGATAAGTTCTGACTGTTAAGATATTTATTGGAAATTTTTGGATCTTTTTGGGAATCGGTAAAGGATAGGTTTGTGGTAATTGTTTTGATTTTATGAATGATTATGAGAAATTATAAACGATTAAATACATATATAAATATGATGATATATACATAATATTAAATACAAATATACATAAATTTGTGTCGTCACACACTGTTTTATATTGAATGGGTGAAAAAAAAAAAAAAAAAAAAAAAAAAAATTTAAAAATGAATTGTGAATAAATTATAAGAATGAATATAGTATATGTAGATAAGTAAATGAGTGGGGAAATGTGTGTGACTTTTATAAATATATTAAGGTGTAGAAAATGTTTATTGAAGGTGAGAAATGCGGTTGCCTATGGGGGTACACTGTCTGCCGGAGGAATTATCGATGATGGGGTGTTCAGAGTGACAATCGGGGGGTCATTTGGGGGGATGATTAGAGTTAAAGAGGGGGGGGTCGGGGGGATGTTTCGCAATATTGATTTCGGACGAGTGTGTCTGTAACTGGTGTTCGCGTTGTAGTTATCTAAGGCTTTTATGACTGGGTTGGGATGACGGGATATAGAGCTGTAGAACCTTTCGGCCAGAGCGCGCATATGTTCGGGGATAGTATGTAGTTTGGTATCTGCGTGGAGTCTTGAATTACGGACGATGTAGGGTGCTTTTAAAATTATGCGGAGGGCTTTGTTTTGAATGATCTGAATGTGATGTAGCGTTGTTTTCTTCGCGTGGCCCCAGACCGGAAGGGCGTATGTCAGTTGCGGTCTGACGATCGCTTTATATAGGTGGAGTTTAGTGCGCGTGCTAAGTTTGCTGTATTTACTGATCAAGGGAAATAATGATTTGAGTGTTCCGTGAGCTTTTGATTTGATATTGAGGGCGTGTTTATGCCACGAGAGTCTACTGTCTAATGTGAGGCCTAGGTATTTTACGTGTTTTGACCATGGGACGCTCTGGCCGAAGAGTTTAAGAGTTCTGATGGGTTTGATGTATCTGCGTGAGAAGCGGACTGCTGTGCTTTTGGTGGGATTTATTTTGATCTTCCATTTGGTGCACCAGTGCTCCAGAATGGGAATGAAGTCTTGCAGTCTGTTGTGGGATACGGACTCATATTTCGATGCGATCTACGCCTTTGGAATTGACTCGAATTCTCCAAGCATTGCTCAGCAGTCATCCATCTATACAGTTCTTTGTACCGGTGCCGTAGAGTGTCAATTTTTATTCAGTCTTGGGCGCAAAGTGAACTAGATTCAATACTGCCACCAACAATAAAGTGTGCCAATTATTGTTCTTTGCGAATTGCGAATGCGTGACAGAATTTCTTTGTCCTCGTATAAAGCGTTATTTCTGGTTCCCAATCACGTGGCTGCGGCTGGAGAGCGATGAATATATGCGGTAGAGATTTAAATGCCACTCAGGTGCATTAGCAACTAATTTAAAAATATTGGATTTGCCAGAACAAATTAAATTCATTTACGATCGATTTGTATTAGAAATAATTCCAACAAATTATGGCATAAGTCTTGTTTCATCATTGTTTATTTACAATTCATTCATTTACGGTTGATTTTGATCATAAATAACTTAAACAAAATATATTAATTCATTAACGTTCATTTACGGATCATTCATTAACGGTTGATTTTGATCATAAATAACTTAAACAAAATATATTAATTCATTAACGTTCATTTACGGATCATTCATTAACGGTTGATTTTGATCATAAATAACTTAAACAAAATATATTAATTCATTAACGTTCATTTACGGATCATTCATTAACGGTTGATTTTGATCATAAATAACTTAAACAAAATATATTAATTCATTAACGTTCATTTACGGATCATTCATTAACGGTTGATTTTGATCATAAATAACTTAAACAAAATATATTAATTCATTAACGTTCATTTACGGATCATTCATTAACGGTTGATTTTGATCATAAATAACTTAAACAAAATATATTAATTCATTAACGTTCATTTACGGATCATTCATTAACGGTTGATTTTGATCATAAATAACTTAAACAAAATATATAGTATTCATTTATTAACGTTCATTTACGGATCATTCATTTGCGAATGATTTTGATCATAAATAACTTAAACAAAATATATTAATTCATTAACGTTCATTTACGGATCATTCATAAACGGTGGATTTTGATCATAAATAACTTAAACAAAATATATAGTATTCATTTATTAACGTTCATTTACGGATCATTCATTTGCGAATGATTTTGATCATAAATAACTTAAACAAAATATATTAATTCATTAACGTTCATTTACGGATCATTCATAAACGGTTGATTTTGATCATAAATAACTCAAACAAAATATATTAATTCATTAACGTTCATTTACGGATCATTCAATAACGGTTGATTTTGATCATAAATAACTTAAACAAAATATATTAATTCATTACCGTTCATTTATGAATCATTCATTAACGGTTGATTTTGATCATAAATAACCTAAACAAAATATAATAATTAATTTAGACCTCGGCCACACAGGCAGGAGCCTCGCTTGATGCTTAGAGCTATGTTGCGAGTTAGGCGACATATCCTAGCGAACCAACGCACCGCATACTATCGCAGTGGCCACACTGCACGCTTCGCGCCTGACATGACAATTAGTCATCGAGTGAATCTCCTAGCGAAGAGACGTGTTGGTTAATTTACAAGATGGCGGAAGCTTTAATGACAGCTGTATATAAAAGGGAGCCTTTGTGGAACACATCGCGTGCGTGAACTGACGCACTTCGAAGCAAATGGTGGCTTGTTTCTTCGGTATAAATGGTCAAATCGCAACAGTGCCTTTAGTGGAACGTCGTACGGTCAATTTTGAATGGAAAACCAACCGCCGAAGACGGATCATTCTCCACCATGACAATGCGAGCTCTCACACATCGGCTCAAACAAGTGACTTTTTGAGCACTCAAAACATCAAATTGATGGGTCATCCGCCGTACAATCCTGATTTGGCACCCAATGATTTCTTTTTATTCCCGAACATCAAAAATAAATTGCGATGTCAACTTTTTTCGACGCCTGAAGAAGCGGTTGATGCGTTCAAAACGCATGTTTTGAAGTTACCTCATTCGGAGTGGGAAAAGTTCTTCGAAAATTGGTTCAAACGCATGCAAAATGTATTGATCTTCATGGAGAGTATTTTGAAAAACAATAAAGCCATTTTCGATGATAAATATTTGTTTTTACTTGTCTGTCTCAAAACTTAAGTAGCCACCCTCGTACTTTGAAGAATGAACAGTTTGATAGGCGCTTCACTTTCACTTTCACGTTCCACGAATAATGAACAGTAACTTTGAACAATGGAACAGTTCCATAGACATTTCACTTTGAAGAATGAACAGTTCTATAGGCGCTTCACTTTAAACAAAGAACACTTCGATAGGCGCTTTACTTTAAACAATGAATAGTTCCACGAACAATGAACAGTTACTTTGAACAATGGAATAGTTCCATAGACGCTTCACTTTGAAGAATAAACAGTTCTATAGGCGCTTCACTTTAAACAAAGAACAGTTTGATAGGCGCTTTACTTTGAACAATTAACAATTTCATAGACGCTTTACTTTGAAGAATAAACAGTTCGGTAGGCGCTTCACTTTAAACAAAGAACAGTTCGATAGGCGCTTTACTTTGAACAATTAACAGTTTCATAGACGCTTTACTTTGAAGAATAAACAGTTCGGTAGGCGCTTCACTTTAAACAAAGAGCAGTTTGATAGGCGCTTTACTTTGAACAATTAACAGTTTCATAGATGCTTTACTTTGAAGAATGAACAGTTCGATAGGCGCTTCACTTTAAACAAAGGCGCTTTACTTTGAACAATTAACAGTTTCATAGACGCTTTACTTTGAAGAGTGAACAGTTCGATAGGCGCTTCACTTTAAACAAAGGCGCTTTACTTTGAACAATGAAAAATTCGACAGGGGCTTACTTGGAACAATGAAAAATTTCAAAGTCGCTTTACTTTGAACAATGCAAAATTTAATAGTCACTTTGCTTAGAACAATGAACAATTTGATAGGAGATGAAACAATGAAAAAAATTCTGCGAGATTAGAGAGGGCGGCGGGACAGTTAAATATATTATACAATAGAGATAGTACGTGAATTTGAATGCAGTAAACAATAAAAGTAATTCTATTCTTGCAACGAAAGTGAAATATCTATGGTATAGAGGTGTATATCGTATGTGGCATAGTTAAGAACTATTTTGAGACCGATTCACGATATGCCGTGTTGCAAAAGTATAATAAAGTATACACACTACTATTTTGAATACTGTCACTTTTGTTTATCTGTTGGCACGAAGTGAGAGTGGTCGAATTCTTAGTAACCTACCTGAAATCTATTTCCATACGATTATTTTTGATACTTATATGAAATAACATTCAAAATATTCACACGTTAATTCAATTTTGTCTCTCTTTCTTAACCCTTTTAATCCCACGGGGCCGATCATCGGTTCCAACTGGTGTATGCGAAAAATCCCACGGGGCCGATCATCGGTTCCAACTGGTGTATACGAAAAATCCCACGGGGTCGATCATCGGTTCCAACTGGTGTATACGAAAAATCCTACGGGGCCGATCATGGCTTCCAACTGGTGTATAAGAAAAATCCCACCTCCCAAAGATTTCATCCAAGGTTTTATGTTGAATAAAAATATATTTTTTAATGAAATATGAAATAACGACTTGTTATTTTCCACTCTACTCGTACAGGGAGGTAAACACAAAAAAAACAGGTTTTTAAAACTTTATATTAACTAAGATAAAAAATAATATATAAGTAAACTAATATAGTTTTTTTGCCAATAAATGCTTAGGATTTTTCGCACATTTTATGCAAAATATGCTGGGATTAAAAGGGTTAAATTACGTTTAACGACCAACGTATGAGATATGTCATGTAAAAGGTTTGAAAATTAATTTATTTAATTTACGACACAACAGTGTTTTTTTGTTGTAATATCTAATACAAATACACATACACGTCTGTCCAATAGGAAAGGTTACTGATTTTATTTTCGCGTAACCACCAGCGCCATCTCTGGATGAATAAATCAGTTAACAAGCGACACATTTCGAATATCTTTCGTAAAAGTTTCAAAACGCCACTGGCATCGTTGGTTCATTCGTAATGACGTAACAATTAACAGTGCCCGCTGAGTCTCGGTAGGAAAGTTAACTAATGTATTTATCCACAGATGGCACTGGTGGTTATGTGAAAATAAAATCAGTCACCTTTCCCATTGGACAGACCGTGTAATACAAGTACTTAAAAAACAGCAACACTAATAAGAACAAAGTGATAACAAAGTTAATGGTAAAAATATTTTTTGTCCTCTGATGATGAGGCGGAAACCTTGAAACCGGTAGGGTTATGCCGTTATATAAAGTGGAATAAACATTGTTTGATTAAACAAATTACAATGTCTTGTTTGTGCTCCCCTGATGATGAAGTGAAAACCTTGAAACCGGTAGGATTATACCGTTGTATAGGTAAGAAATCAAATTACAAGTTTAAGAAATCAAATTACAATGTCTTGTTCGTGGTCCCTGATGATGAGGGAAAAACCTTGAAACCGGTAGGGTTATACGGTTGTATAAAGGGGAGTAAACAATGTTTGATTAAACAAATTACAATGTCTTGTTTATGCTCCCCTGATGATGAGGTGAAAACCTTGAAACCGGTAGGTTTATAACGTTATATGAGTATAAAGTGGAATAAACAATGTTTGATTAAACAAATTACAATGTCTTGTTTGTGCTTCCCTGATGATGAGGGGAAAACCTTAAAACCGGAATGGTTATACCGCTGTATAAAGTGGAATAAACAATGTTTGACTAACAAATTACAATGTCTTGTTTGTGCTCCCCTGATGATGAGGTGAAAACCTTGAAACTGGTAGGGTTATATGTACCGTTATATAAAGTGGAATAAACAGTGTTTGATACAACATTTAACAATGCCTTTAAACCTCTATAGTGTTAATACCTTAACTATAAATAATATAACATAATATATTACAAATCTTTTTGAAAAGAGAAACAGGCCTGTCACTTACTTAAATCCAATGTTTTGTAGAACAGTTTCTACTGCGTAAGATAACATAACTTGCGGTTTACACGACTATATAACGTCACTTTTATTTAAGGAAAACCTCGATCGAATAATTTTTTTTTACACGTGCTCTCGTATTTGCATCTTCAAATTTAAATTCGCACTGTTTTCACTACGTTCAGTACAAAACAAATCGCGTTAGTGATGCTATGTATTAATATATAGCAGCTATAGATTGGGCGTCAATAAACTGCCAAGAATAATTCAATGCGCTATTTCTTATAGTGACTTTATTTATAATAAATATATCACGTGTCTAAAGTATGTTGGCTCCATTTCGTATATCCGTCATCCACCTCGATAATAAGCGACCTAATTGGTTATTAAAATTTTATACCGTTCGTAAATATGTGGCTAATGGCATTACTTTGATCAAAGGTGTGAATCAGAAATAACATTTATGGATTTTTTGAGACGCAGAAGTCACGTACTATACTCAAAATGACATTAACATTTTTTTTAGAATACGCGATAATATTTATCAGCATGTTAAGTCGAAATCAGAAGTCGGAGTCGAAACTTTTTTTGGAGTGATACTTCTATAGGCGCGGTGGGGCAAATTGGTCTGAACGTCACGAAAAGTGAAACGGTGTATATTATTATTTTATTTTATTATTATTAAATTTATGTTAAATTATTATTTATTATTATTATATATTTTATTCATTAAAAAAATATTATTATTAAATTATTATTTTATTTAATAAATATTTTATTTATTAATAAAATATTATTAATTATTTTAATATTAATAATTATTTATTATGATAATAATTAATATTATTTTAATATTATTAAGTGTGTTATATTATTATTAAAATTATTATTATTGAAAATAGAAAAATAATATTTTTTGTTATATTGTAAATTATTTTTATATTAATATATTTAATAATTATTAACTTTATTTTATATTAAATTAATTTATTTTATTTAATATATAGTTTATAGTTAATATATAACTATAATAATACATGTATGTTATTATAATATTAATAACTAATTATAATATAATGAATTAATAATATAATATTAATAATAATATATTATTAATAATTTAATAAAAAATAAATAATTTAGTAAATATTTAAAAATAATTAATTTAATAATTAATAATAACATAAAAATATTAATAACATATATTTAATATTAAAAAACATAAATTTATTATTATTAAGTATGTTTTATTATTATAAAAATTATCATTAATTATTAAAATTCTTAATATTTATTATTAAAAATGATATTTTTTTATTTAATTAAGAGAGATTTTCTTAAATTAAATTCCACATAACCATTTCCTAATCCTAAAAAAATATTACTAATTGTTTTAATATAAATAATAATTTATTATTAATAATAATTAATATTATTTTAATATAATTAAGTGTAATATATTCTTATTAAAATTATTATTATTTGTTATTAAAAATAAAAAATAAAATATTTTGTACATTTTGTTTATAGTTAAGGCATTAACGTTGTGGAGGTTTAAAGACATTGTAATTTGTTTTATCAAACACTGTTTATTCCACTTGTTGTAACGGTATAACCCTACCGGTTTCAAGGTGCACACCTCATCTTCAGGGGAGCACGAAAAAGATTAAATTCTGTTCGAACTGGTACCGATATACACGCTTCAACGGTTGGGGACTGAGGGCTGAGGGAGACATGGGACGATTTCGGCCAGTAGCGGAGAAATTTTTGGGATATATGTGTTTACCAGATGTTCGCCTCGGTGTACTGACTTTAACATTTTTAAGGGATCATCATCGCATCTTCAGGGGAGCACAAATAAGACTATTATTTTTATATTAATATATATAATTTTTTCTAATTATTAATTTTATTTTACATTAAATTATTTTATTTAACATTTATTTTAATATTTATTTAATATATGATTTATATTTAAAATATAATTATAATAATATATGCCATACATGTTATTATAATATTATTAATTATATTATTATTATATTATAATTAATTACAATATAATTAATTAATAATCAAATAAAAATAATATAATAATATTTAAATTATGAAATAATAAATAATAACATAAAAATATTAATTTATGTAATATTTAAAAATATTAATTTAATATTATTAAGTGTGTTATATTTTTATTGGAATATTTTTTTATATGTTGTTTATAGTTAAGGCATTAACGTTGTGGAGGTTTAAATACATTGTAATTTGTTTTATCAAACACTGTTCATTCCACTTTATGTAACGGTATAACCCTACCGGTTTCAAGGTGCACACCTCATCTTCAGGGGAGCATTAATAAGACTGAATTGTATTTGAACTGGTACCAAGATATGGTACACGCTTCTAACGGTAAACATTCCTGTTGGGGATTGTGATTGGAGAGAGGGAGGAGACAACCCCAACGAGCAGTGGCGAGATTATTGAAATATGTGTGTTTGGCAGATGTTCACCCCGATGCACTGATTTAGAAATTTCTAGAGCCTTTAATCTGTCCAATTTAAGTCAGTGCATCGGGGTGAACATCTGACAAACACATATATTCCAAGAATCGCGCCACTGCTCGTTGGGGTTGTCTCCTCCCTCCCTCCACCCACAGTCCCCAGCCCAAATGTTTATCATAATAGTTTGTAAATTCTAGGATGAGTCCTGTGACAGTTCACAAATTTGCCCCAATACAACCTTGTAACGATGTTCAGTAATTTTAATTATTTTATCAACTGTAATATAAGCCTCGATTCTAATAAGTTATTTAGGTAAATACATTACATAAGGTTGTATTGGGGCAAATTTGTGATCTGTCACAGGACTCATCCTAGAATTTCCCAACTATAGAAGAGTATACTCGTACGTCGGTACCAGTTCGAACAGAGTTCGGTCTTGTTTGTGCTCCCCTGATGATGAGGTGTGTACCTTGAAACTGATAGGGTTATACCGTTACATAAAGTGGAATAAACAGTGTTTGATAAAACAAATTACAATGTCTTTAAACCTCCACAATGTTAATGCCTTAACTATAAATAATGTATAAAAATATCTACCGCATACAATTAATCAAGCACGTGTTCTCAAACAACGTAACATCTAAACACACGTGTAAATAAACAAATAATAAGTAAAAACGCATTATCACTTCGACACGTGATTGATGGCACGCGTGCGTCGCAAAATAAACTGTTATTTCTTTAACAGATACAACGTCATATAACTATTTCAATACACTTTTTCTTATGAATATTTTTTTATACGATTATATTGGTATATTTAGATATTGAGTGTTGTAAGGACGATTTTGAGCTATGGTTGCGCTTGAACTATGTTCACGTTGATTTGTTTTTGTTTGTATGTAATATATCTGCATTATTATTATTCACGTGATATCAAGAGTAACGCTCGGTTTGATGCAATGCGAGGTGTCCGCCTTTGGACGGTCCCGTGTTGTGATAAAGACTATAATTGATTTTTGAAGTGAAACTTCTATAGTCGCGGTAGGGCAAATTGGTCTGAACGTCACGAAAAGTGAAACGGTGTATATTATTATTTTATTATTATTATTTATTATTATTTTTATTAAATATTTTATTTATTATTGTAATACAATATTATTAATTATTTTAATATTAATTATTATTCATTATTAATATAATTTTAATATTATTAAGTGTGTTATATTATTATTAAAAATAATATTATTAAAAATAATAAAAAAATATTTTTTGTTATATATTATTTTTGTATTAATATATTTAATAATTATTAATTTTATTTAATATTTATTTTAATATTTATTTAATATATAATTTATATTTAATATTTACTATAATAATACATATATGTTATTATAATATTAATAATTATATTATAATAGAATTAATTAATAATATAATATTAATAATAATATATTTTCAATAATATAATAAAAATAATATAATAATAAATAAATAATTTAGTAAATATTTAAAAATAATTCATTAACAAATTAATAATAACATAAAAATATCAATAAAATATATTTAATATTAAAAAACATAAATTTATTATTATTAAGTCTGTTTTATTATTATAAAAATTATCATTTATTATTAAAATTCTTATTATTTATTGTATTATTAAAAATGATATTTTTTATTCAATTAAGAGAGATTTTCTTGAATTAAATTCCACATAACCATTTCCTAATCCTAAAAAATATATAAAAATTAACAAATGGAAAAAGCAATGCATAAAATCAACTTTTCCTAGGAGCTAAGAAGTTTCACTTCTACCGCGCGAGAGTCTCACTCATTTGTTTTTTTTATGTATGGGTTGACTCAGAAAAAACTGGAGCCTTTTGATGTGTTCTGTTATCTGGGCAGTATGTTGACGTGTAATGGGAGAGTTGAAAGGGGCATTGACAGAAGGGTTGCGACAGGAAATAAAGTAAATGGAGTATTTAATGTTTTATACAACAATCGCGCAATATCAACAGTAATTAAGATGACAATACATTATAATGTGTTGGTGCTCATTTTTATGTATGGAAGTGTAACTTGAATTTGACAGAAGAAGAATAAAAATAAGAAAATATTATTGGTTTGTATATTTGTGCAATGAGGAAATTTTTTGCAGTGTCAATGTATGAAATAAGGTGGACTGAAGACGTTTTTAAGTAAGATAAAAAAAGAAGCTTAAAGATGGTTTGGAAATGTGGAAAGCATGAAAGAATAACTAAGTGAATATACAAATCAGAAATGCAAGGTGTGGGCGGTAGAGGTTGACCGAGGAAAACGTGACTGGACTAAGTATATCAGATTTCGAAAGAAGGTAAAGATTATGCATGACGAGATGTGTGAATGTGGAGGAGACGAAAGTTGTGTGCTTGGATAGAAAATCTGTTTTCTATGTCTACCCCGGAAGGGACACGGTGTAATAATATTAACTTTTAAATTTTTGTAAGTGTTCGAGGTGACTATTTCTCTGTCTTGATTTTCGTATTGTGACACACATATTTCACCTTTTTTGTATTCATACATCTTCTCATACAATTCCTTCAATTTCTCTGACCTTTTTCCATTCAAAATATTATTCACTTGATTCAACCTTATTTTTTTGACCTTCTTCAAACACGTTTTCCACTCATTCTTGCAGTATACATTGATTTTGTTTGTTCTTCTCCATACGTTGTTCTACATTCCCATAATCAACTTTCAGTTCCCATTAATTCCAAATCTCTTATTTCCGTATTCTATCATTCATTGTCACCCCATGTACTCTTCTCAAAACACCTATTTCTAAACCGGCTCTTAACGTTGAAATTAAGAGTGCGATTTTTGTCTAATGTAATGTATAATTCAAAATGTTTCCAAAGCTTAGAATATACTTTGTTATAACTTAAAGTTTCCTAGAATTTAGTATCACTCCATCCCATCCACTATTATTTTAAAACTGTATTATTTGGCACTGTAATTATGTAATTATGATACTAATATTAATATGTTAAATAATCTTACACACAATAATAATTGTATTTCTTTGCGCTATAATCTAATTAAAGCTGACCAACATTTTTACTTTATAATACTTGTATTTATATTTATTTTTAATGTTCAAAAATTCCATTATTGTTATTGAATGTTTCCTATAGGTAGAATCTGCCATGCCTAAACAATTAATATGTTCAATAAACTTACTTTCATTTAATTTTTATGCGCATTACAATTTAAGCTGACACAATTTTTAATTAACAAAACGTGCGTGTTCATTTCAATGTTTGAATATAAAATATTATTTTTACACTTTTTTGCTTTTTCACTTCATCTTCTTCTCCCTGTCTCCATCCTAACTCACTGTCTGCGAAGACTGTTGAGGTCAGCTCTCCTCGTCTTCAGGTTGTATGCTCTTCTGTCCCGGACTACGTCCCCCAGGCTGTGCCTCTGCAACAGGTTATCTTTTTGCACCACCCATGATTTCTTTGGTCTTCCTCTGGTTGTTATTCGAGGAAGATCCATGGAGATTGCCTGGTTCACAATGTGATCGGGTGTTCTGCATCCAACGTGCCCATACCATCTCAATCGCCTCTCCTCCATCTTGCTGTTGATGTCTGTAACACCTAGGCTTCCACGAATGCTTTTTCACTTCATTAAAAAATATAAAGTGACAAGTTTTTGTAAATGCACTTGTTGTTACTCACACTATTGCAAAATGTCTCTTCTGGCTGAATGATCTATAACTTAGGACAGTCAATCATCACATTGACTATTTTGAAAAGCAGAATCAAACCAAATAACCCCCTTAAAATCGGAAATTCTCATCAAGTTGAGATGCGATAACAGTTTATTATACAATATTATAGTTATTATGTTGTTAAAATAACAGTTTTTAAGAAAAAATCTGAAAAAGAATTATTTCTCTCAATTTGTTCCTCTTCCAGTAGTCTTCCTAATCCCTATTTTATTTCCCTTGAGATTTAACTCTTCAGTGAGTTTGTTTATTTTGCATTTATTGGTCCACGGCGCAAGGACGGTGTATTGATATTTTTGTAACATTTCGAAAGGTTGAATTCAGTGGAAACACTCAAATATCCAGCTTTTGAGTGTTTCAGTTTTAAGTATATTTTTAAGCTCAGAGTTAGTTGTCAAAGCTCATAAGTGACTGCAACTCAGACTTGTGGAGAGAATAAATGATAAAATACATTAAAACCTCGATATAACGTACTAATTCGTGCGAAGGGGGTGTCCGTTAAATCCGAATATTCGTTATACAATAAGTAAGTTCTACGAAAGCGTATGCTAACATAATACAAATAAGTTAGTTGACCTGTTTTTACTTATGTAGAAAGATTTGTATAATTCAAATGAACTGTGTATAAAAACAGTTGTTTAATCCTTTCTGTCCTGTGATGTGTAACTAGTACACATTGCTTCTAAAAACTTTAATATCTCTATAAATATAATAAATACTGGCTTCAGATTTTAGGTATTCCTCCGTAATACATTTACGCATTGATTGAAAAAATTATATTAATAATAATTAGCACTTATCATTGGCCACATCAGAGATATTTTGTGAAAATCGGGAATAAATTCAACAATACAATCAAACGTGTGCCATTGTGTGACGTGTAGGTATATTCATTCTAAAAATCGGTATGGGTGAGGAAAAGACGCTATTCACGTCTCACTCTCACTCTACTTCGGTAACATATATGGGAACGTAAGAAATAGAATCTCAGTTCGCAGTTGTTTCTGCCTTCGAGGTATAATAACATACACAGTGTTAGTGTTCCGAGTCCCGTCTCAGTAGCTCTCGGACATCCATTTGAGGTGGTCACTTCGCCCGTTTTGTGAACGTTTTCAGCAGTAAAATTTCAATTATTATCAATTTTGACTTCAAATTTAATTAATCTAAGCGATTGGTTATGCATATTCTTATTTTTCCGATTTTAAATCACTCATTTTTACACGTGTATTGATGTGTATTGAATACACAGCACCGGAACGCGTGATTTTTTTTTTAGCACCGGAAGGGAAAGGTTAAATAACTCTAGCGTCACTTTGTGAAAATCCATAATTATTATAAAACACGATTACTTTATTATACTCCACTTTGTTGCAAATCACAACGCATTTCAACACTTGCTGTGTCATTACTTGATGAGTTGTCATGACACTGAAGTGTATATTATTTATATCATCATATGTCATGTTTATGTTAAAATAGAGTAAAAGTGTCTATGCTACTTGTTGTTTATGGTACTAAGAAGAAATAGGGTTAGAATAGGATAAATGGAATAGATTATTTATGGTATTTTAGATTTGTTTGTTTCATTTTACCCAAAAATAAGCTTCTCCTCTATAAAACCCTTATTCGTCCTATTTTGACCTATGCTGCACCCGTTTGGGGTAGTGTGAGCAACACGGATCACCTGAAACTCCAGAGAGTGCAGAACAAGGCATTCAAGATATATTTTAACACCCATCCCAGAACACACCTTACCCTACTTCACGCCGAACATCGAGAAGAAACCCTACAACACCACATCCTCGCTTGGACTGTGAAGTTCTATAAAAGTCAACAAAATCACAGAAATCCCTTAGTCGCTGCCCTGGGGGCTTACGAGAGTAAATCCGACCTACCCTTCCGTTATAAGCACAGGCTCTCGAAGCATTATCTATTGCTTGACTAGTACACCTACAGTATTAGTTAGGACGACCAAGGTCCGAGTGAATGTGATGGAATACAAGTAGCCTGAACGAGTGGACTTGTTTTTGCTAAAAAAATAGTTGTAAGAATTGTTATCTAGTTATAAGTAGTATGTATGTATTAATTATTTCTAAGAAATCATATACTAAGATTGTAAAAAAACTTTTGTTTGTTTTCCTTTTGTGTTTCGATGGTTTCTTAGCTTTTTATTATGTAATATGTGTTTGATATGTGTAATATTTTTCCGAGGTCCGCATCATCGATCGTTTACTGTAGTTACGCTACGCAATTAAGTATAGGAAATGGTTCGACGTACAATACATGCACTGTAATTAAAGTCGAAGTCAAACATTTGACATTTCTGAAGTCGGACTGTTTTCTTCGACTTAAAAACTCTGATGGCAGAGTTAAAAATTTCATGCCAATCGAAAAGTTTAATATGCTGCTATATTTATTTGTGTATTTGTGTCCGTTTTTTTTTGTTCAAATTTAAAAATGAGCACCAAAAGTAAAACAAAATGGTAAATGTTATACGTCATTCGAAAGGAAATTTTCTGCTCTACAAGATATTGTGTTTGCTTTTTTACGTTACATATATTATTTTATTTTATTACAAGCCTTCAAAATGGAATGTCAAGTAGACGAAAGTGAGCATTTTCGACACCTCCTTCTGTTCGCGTTCAATCGAGGGAATACAGCTGCCAAAGCTGCTCGCAATTTGCGAAGTGTACGGTGAAGATGCTATGAATATAAGGACAGCTCGTCGATGGTTTTTGCGTTTCAAAGACGGTAATTTCGACCTGAAAGACATGGAGCGTTCCGGACGACCAGTGGACTTCGATGAGGACCGCTTAAATCATATTATTCATGAAGATCCCCTTCAAACCACCGTAGAATTGGCTGAGCAGATGAATTGTAGTCACATGACTGTATACCGCCACCATAAATCAATGGGAAAAGTGCCGAAATCGGCGCTTGGTTTCCACATGTTTTGAGTGAAAACAACAAAAATCAACGTTCGACAATTGACAACGTTCGAAAATGCTCATTTTCGTGGAGTTGTAATCAAATAAAATAATATATGCAACGTAAAAGCAAACATAATATCTTGTAGAGCAGAAAATTTTCTTTCGAATGACGTATAACCTTTACCATTTTGTTTTACTTTTGGTGCTCATTTTTAAATTTGAAAAAAACGGACACAACTTATGTTAACACCCAATATTTAAATTATAAAAAATATAATTCAAGAAACACATATATTACATACATACCATGTCGTATTTCTTTGCGGGGTAGACGGAAAGAACAGATCCCCAAACACTTCTTTTCAAGCACACAACTTTCTCCTCCTCCTCAATTCATACATCTCGTCATGCAATACAATATTTTATTATTCACACTTCACACTTTACCTTCTTTCAAAATCTAATCCATTTCATCCAGCCACGTTTACTTCCGTCTTCCTCTTTCATGCACACTTCTAATTTGTATACTCGCTTCGTCATTCTTTCGTCATTCACTTTCTCCACATATCCAAAACATTTCAAAGCGTCTTTCTTCATCTTACTTAAAACGTCTTCATTCGACCTTTTTTCATACATTGACCCTCCACATATTTTCCTTAGTGCACACATCTCCACAGCAATAATCTCCACTCACTCTTACCCTTCCTCTGTCAAGTTCAAGTGACACTTTCATAAATCAAGGTGGGCACCAATACACTATTATGTATTGTCATTTTTGCTACTGTTGACATTGCGCAGTTGTTGTCTAAAACATTGAATGCTCCATTTACCTTGTTTCCTGTCGCAACCCCTCTTTCAATGTCCCTTTCCCCTCGTCCAGCACACGTAAACATGCTGCCCAGATAACTTATATTAATTCTTAATCAATAATCTAATTGCATTAATTATTCTACCAAGTCCATGATTCCCTTCTATACATCAAGGTATATTATATATTAATATAAAAAATAATAGTCTTGTTTGTGCTCCCCTGAAGATGAGATGATGATCCCCTAGAAAATTTCAAGTCAGTACACCGAGGCGAACATCTGGTAAACACACATATCCCAAAAATCTCTCCGCTGCTGGCCGAAATCGTCCCATGTCTCCCTCAGCCCTCAGTCCCCAACCGTTAAAGCGTGTATATCGGTACCAGTTCGAACATAATTTAGTATTGTTTGTGCTCTCCTGATGATGAGGTGAAAACCTTGAAACCGGCAGGGTTATACCGTTACAAAAAGTGGAATAAACAGCTTTTGATAAAATAAATCTTCTGTCAAATTCAAGTTCCACTTCCATACATCAGGATGAGCACCAGCACACCATAATGTATTGTCATTTTTACTACTGTTGATATTGCTTAGATGTTGTACTCGTATATAACATTAAGTGTTCAGTTTACCTAATACCCTGTCGCTACCCTTCTTCCAATGTCCCTTTCAACTCCTTTACCACACGTAAACATACTGCCCAGATAACAGAACACATCAACCTGTTCCAGTTTCTCTGAGTTAACCCATACATCGCACACACTTCTTTCCAGAACCATAACCTTTGATTTCGCTAAATTCATTTTCAAACCTTTCACTAGACATCTCTCATATAGCTCACTTATCATATCCCTTAAATCACCTTCATTCCAAACAAACATAACCATAGCATCTGCATACAGAAGTTCACATACATTTACTTTCCTCATTCTTACATCTCTCCCATCATCTTTTACGAAACATCTGCTGACAATTTTTAAGGTAAGCGGAATTCCTACATCAATTGTATTTTAATAATATTATATATATAAATAAATAGAGAAACACTAAATCACCAAGAATCAAACCTGGGGAACTTTTTGCTTAGCACAAATGTTAACAGTCAAGACCAGCGGTCGTCAAAGTGGTGGTCCGCGAGAAAATTTCGCTGGTCCGCAGAGAAATGTGGACATTATTTGCATTTTTTAATCCACATCAAACCGACCCGGAAAAATAAGTGACTTACACGGATGAACGATTTAAGATGCAAGACGTGTTGCTAGCTAGATGCATTGCACATGTTTTGTCTTACTCTCGCATCGTTTCGCATTCTTCTAATGTTTCACAGTGCGGCTCTTCTTTATATATTTTATTCCTATTAGTGGTTTGGCGACCGCTGGTCAAGACTACAGTTGTTACAAAAAAATATAAAGCGATACATACATAAGTTGCCTCTCCACAACTCTCAAGAGTTCTGCATAAGCCGAGTCATCTTCCTTCTCTTCAACTTCCCAAACCATCTCCTGCTTCCTAACTTCTTGCAACACTTTTTCACTATCAAATAAACTCGCATCTTTCTTCTTCAGTTCCTCACTATCACTACAAGAGTCTTCAGATTCACAATCTTCACTGTTCGATTCCTCACTGCTACATTCTTCTTCTGTTTCTTCAACATCTTCTTCTGTGACTTCTATGATCTTGTTAAATGCATCAGTACCATTTTCATCTAGTCTCTCTAAATCGTTAACAGTTTTAGGTATTCCTCGAGCACCTGCAGTTTCAAGTCCAAGATTTTCATTATTTTCCACTTCTAAATCTTCCGCATCAGTGAAGTTATCATCGTCCGTTTTGTCTGAAGATCTACCTTCACTCGTATACCCTGACGATGTACTGGAATCATTGCTTTTTATATTTTCTTCCAGTTTTTTAATATTGTTATTAGTTTTTGTATCTCCTGTTTCATGTTCTATTACTTCGAATTCAGGACCTGGCACTTCTTCATTGTCAGCTCTGTCAAGATCGAATTCTATCTCATCATCATCTTCATCTTCCAGAGAAGCGTAAGACTCGTCTACGACAGAATCGTCTTCGAGAATATCCTCTTCGTTAATATTTTCACCATCGTCAAAATTAATTATATTGTGGAATGTTACGTGTTTTTTAATTATTTCACCCTTTGCCTCACCCTCTGCAGTCTCTTTAAGGATATTTTTCAGTCTTCTCTCCTCACTGTTGCTTCTTACCTCAAACATTTCGTTTCGTATTAACAATCTACTTTCGTCATTCACTATAACTTTTTCATCGATCGATTTAATTTTCTCATCGTCACAGTTTGATTGTGTTATAAGGGGCACTTTATTATCTTGATCTGTTAGCGGCACGTATACACTATCCTCCGGCTTATGAAACACTAATGAATCTTCAAGTATTTTGGGTTGCGTAACAGTCAAGGTGTCATCCTGTCCTCTCCCACGCGGATAATCTACGTAACCATTTCTGTTCGTTATATTTTCGACCTTCTGTAATGAACTATTTATTATTTTCGAATTTTCCCCACCACCTGTCTTACTGTCTGAAGCACCCATGTCTGTTTTTAAACTGTCGCTATTGTAGCGATCGTCTATCGAAAAACAACTTATATCTTCAGCATTCAAAACAAAAATACCTGTTTTGTTTGAATTTACTTCAAAATAGTTAATACGTTCATTCGATTGATCGTTTTCTAAATTTACACCGACGCGTGCGTCTATTTCTGACACATTTACAACACCATCTTCCTCTGTGACATCCGTTAATACTTCATGAGTTCGGTTATTTTTGTGTTTATCTAATATGAAAGATCGTACAAAATCGGCGGGACTATCATCGCACGCTTCGCCGGTGTCACATTTCTGACTGGCTAAACCAGACTGGAAAGATGGTCTACGTTCATCTACTTCGCATCCCACGGACTTGGCATCATTCCCGCTTTGTAAAGACGTCATCTCGTTTTGCGACTCATCAGACATCCCCACTATAGGAACAGCATCGCGAACAACACTCACTCCTGCATCTTCGTTAGAATCAATACTTCTCAAAATGTCTTTTTTAACGGCGTTCGAGGATCCAGGTGTTAATTTATTTTCCTCACCTGACACCGAATCTTTGGCACTTGAAACCATAACATTAGCAGACGGCACACTTGCAGATCTTTGAAGTTCGACTAATTTAGATCTGCTTTCATTAACAACGTCACAATCGATATTAACAACTGTATCCAATTTAGTTTTTTGTCCATTAAAAGACCAACTTCTTCGATTGTTATTGTCTTTATTTTTCTTACCCTTATTCCTTCTTCTTTTCCCTCCAGCCATCATGTCCAAGAGGTTCTGAACTCCAGTTTTTGATATATACGAATCTTCTCTTTTATAATTAAGACTTTTATCAGGTAACAACAGGTTGATAACTTCTTTATCCGTCTTAGATTCTTTATTGACACATTGTTCCTTTAATAGACATCCATGACTGACTGTACGTAAATTTTCTGGAGTTTTACTGTTAACATTTTTAAACTCTTTACCAATATCACTTTCTCTACATAAAGTATTCCTGTCACCATCTTTCTGTTTTACACCACTTCTTTCATTCTTTTCATCACTTTGTCTAACAACATCACTCAATTCTTCGTTATTAATCTTTTTATAACTTTCTTTCGGCGTTTCTGCGAGGTTTTCGCGTCGTATTTTATATTTTTTCTCGTTCGTATGTCCGTCAGGCGATGTTTTCGCCGCACTATCATCGAATGTACTGACATTTTTATCAATAGCTTTGTTATTTTCGGAATACTTGCTATTTTGAAACACCTGTTTAATAGTTTCGTCCGATTTCTGTTTCGTTTCCATTTCGTTTTGAGGCGTCTTTTTAGACTTGCCGCCGTCTCTGTTGTCTGTTGACGTTTTGCCATCTTTTTCTTTTATGTTTTGATTCCACTTAGCGGTTTTTTTGCGAAAGAAATTTAACATTTTTTTATCGCCCACGCCACGCTTTTCTCCGATTAAAACGAACTTGAAGCGTTTTACTCTTGAAATTTCCTCACGACTTGGTTTGCAGCACCATCTATTCTTGGAACACTTGAAGCTTTATTTAACGCGTTAGTGTTCGAGTCTTTGGTTTATTACCCAGTCGGTAAAACTGTAATGGTCTGATATTGAGAAAACAAAGTTTGGATTTTTTTTTAATAATAGGCAATCCACATAAACAAGGATGATTTGTGCCATCAAATCAAAAGAAACACAATGCAATTATATGATTCAATATAAAAAACTAATTTAAAACAATGACAATTTAAAATTTCATATGATAAAACTTTAAAAAATGTAACAATCGATCTATAAATGGAAAAGTTCTACGAAGAAAGAAGAAACGCAACATTTATTGGACGCGCTAAAGACATGGCTTTTAGTTAACTACAATAAATATATATTGCAAAGGATTTCATAGTCTTATTGCATGGACAACAGGGATTGTTAAGAATATCCATTATGCAAATGTGAATATACTTCAGAAAATGTAGGATGTGTCCTGCGACGTTTTAAACGTCATGTCTCAAAGGGATGGGATAAAATCGTTTTTTTTTTACAAATCGAACAGTTTCTTTATAAATCGAAGAATAGTTTTTCTCTAAACTGACGTTTTAATTCCTAATTTTTATTTTACTGACTTTCTAATGTATTGTATGATTTGTATATATCTTTAAATAGTCCAAGATCCACTATGAATTAATACTAATTACGAACATTTAATTTTAGGTATAAAAAAATCGAATATCCAATTATCGTATACCCCTAGCCAATGCGAACTAACGTAGTGACTTTTGACAAACGTCACCAAATATTATTTGATTTTAACAAACTGCCACATTTTTCTTAATTTGTAACAAGATGTATTAATTTGTCATTATTGTTAGTTTTATGTAATGTATTTACCTAAATAACTCGCTATTTATTAGAATCGAGGCTTATATTAAAGTTGATAAAATAAATAAAATTACTTAACGTCGTTACTATATTGTATTGAGGCAAATTTGTGAACTGTCATAGGATTAGTGCTACAATTTCTGAAGTATAGCCATCACGCAGTGACGATACATGAAAAACACTTAAATCTTGTTCATTCTTATTATATTAAACAATGGTTTCAAAAGCATAGGTTGTTGGATTGGTTTATATCTAGAGCCTTTATTTACACCAGCTATAGTTCAATCCAACGCCCATCAATGCCAAGTATCATGTTCAATTTTATTTAAAATATCACTTTATATAAAAGGGGGAACAACCGGTAGAACATGCTTCCTTTGTCAAGGAATCAATACATTCATTACCAATGATACTAATATGTGAAGGAATCAGAACTAGAGAAACATCTATATTCTTTGACATCCTCTGAAATAACTTAGGTGTGATTGAGCAAATAATTTCTTTGTATGAATTACTCAAACAATTAACTGAAATTGAATAAAGATCACTTTGCTCACAGACACCATTCAACTAATAACTTTAATAACCAGTCGAATGGTGTCTGTGAGCAAAACGCTAATTTCGAATGCATCTTTTCTACATCTCTCGCTTGAGTCCAAGTCTCCGCGCCATGCATGAATATTGCGAAGACTAAACTATACTAAAAACAATGTAGCATGGCCCCTGTAACAGTTCACAAATTTGTCCAAATACAACCTTGTAACGACGTTCAGTAATTTTAATTATTTTATCAACTTTAATATAAGCCTCGATTCTAATAAATAGAAAGTTATTTAGGTAAATACATTACACGAAACTAACAATAATGACAAATTAATACATCTTGTTACAAATTAGCAAAAATGTGTCAGTTTGTTAAAATCAAATAATATTTAGTGACGTTTGTCAAAAGTCACTACGTTAGTCTGCATTGGCTAGGGATGGGGTATACGATAATTGGATTTTCGATATTTTTATACCTAAAATTAAATGTTCGTAGTTAGTATTAATTCAAAGTGGATCTTGGCCTATTTAAAGATAGATACAAATCATACGACACACTAGAAAGTCAGTATAATGAAAATTAGGAATTAAAACGTCAGTTTAGAGAAAAACTATTTTTCGATTTATAAAAAAAACGATTCGATTTGTAAAAAAAAACAATTTTACCCCATCCCTTTGAGATATGACATTTCAAACGTCAAAGGGACCATTCTTTATTTTTTTCTAGTATAGGCGCATTTTCGTCGTGATAGTGATTTTTCTACTCCAACATATTAACTTATTATGGGACGGATATTATTTATTATTCCTAAAGACGTTAAACAGAAAATACATCACGCTAAAATGTCATTAACATTTGAAGAAGTTAATAAGAATTTATTCGAAACCGAAAAATCCTTTCAGAGCGGATTTTGCACATTGACGACTCAACTGTGTTTTTTATTCCCACTTTTTTTGACAGAGGTTATCCGGATAAATTTTTTTGCTACCGTTTCAGATAATCGAGTATCTACTGTATATCAAAGCTTTGCTTAATTTTATCTAAAGATGACGACTTTCGTGATCCAGTTGTTAAGACGTCTGTCTCCCAGCCCGGAGGTTGCGGGTTCAAATCGCGGTTCAAAATTCGGGTCGAGAGTGTTATTTTTCATCTTAAGTCAATAAATCAATCTAAAGTTCACAATTCGCACAACAGAGTTTTACATTACACACCATCACGTTATTTCCTTGTCGGGGTAGGCATAAATTATATAGTGTCAGACTTCCCTATCTCAACACACATCCTAAGCCTCTTCAACATGCAAACTCGTATTTTTTTACGTCGTCCTTTACTGTCCATTCAATGATACTCTGGAACCAGTTACAAAACCAATGTTAGACTCGCTCCGTCCTTGGCATGCTATAAGAAGCGACTGAAAAAACTTTTAATTTCTAGTCAGTAAAATAACGTGTTTCATTCCTGATTTTTCTTTTCCTTTCCTCTCCACCATCCCTTCCTTTCCTTTTGATTGATGATATCTCACTTTATATGAAAAGGTATGTTAGGGTAATTGCCCGTCATTATGGGGTTTGTGGGCGTATGTTCACGTACATACATTGGTGGGGTGTATCTCGGCCGGGGGAATGTTTGTGGGATGAGCCCGGACCTTTTAGTGTCTTTTCTCTTGAATGTATTTTTTTTGTCATCTATTTATTTTCTGTGTTTATTTTTTTTATATATTCTTGTTCTACGGGTTCAAGGGTGTGGGCTGAAAAACATCTGGTGTCCCCGTGGCTGGGTTCGCCCTATATTGGGGGGGTGTATCTTGGCCGAGGGGATGCTATTAGATGAGCCCAGACCTTTTGATAGCTTCTGTATTTAATGTATTATCTGCAATTTATGTGTTTTAGAAGTATTATTTAAATATAATCTGTACATACTATGTTGCTATCAATAAACCTATTATTTATTTATTTATATATATATATGATCATGGATTTTGTGGGGATAGATAGTAATTTGAATATTTTTTTTACGACCGTGTAACTTGGTTATTTTACTTTTGTCTGGTTGGTTGAGAGTGATTGCCGCCTGGCATTAAACTCGCCAGATTTTATTTGCAATAAAATACTTCTAGTCAGTAATATGACGTGTTTCATTCCGAGTTGATTGAATCTCACTCAGTACCTCTGTCAAATGAATACTTAATTGAGCAACAAGAGTTAAATGGAATACACAATGGAAGTGAGGAAGAAGAAGCTGATAAAATCGTCAAGACTTTGACAATCAAAAATATGGATGAAGCCTTCGTGCATCTTGACTAATTGTTGACTATCATGGAAGAATGTGATGGAAGACCAATGGAGAACTTATATCTCAAGTACGTAGGGCGATTGAGAAAGACACAGCGTGTTACAGAACTCTTTATCAAGAAAAGAAACATTTGTGTTTTTGTTTACATCTCTCTACTTTTGAACATTCAGCATTCGCACGCATTTTCAGGAACCAATTATAAATATTATTATTTACAAACAAATATTATTATTGATAAAAAAATATTATTATTGATAAATAAATATTATTATTGATAAATAAATATTATTATTGATAAACAAATATTATTATTGATAAACAAATATTATTATTGATAAACAAATATTATTATTGATAAACAAATATTTTGAAATAAAAATTTTGTGTTTTTGTTTACATCTCTCTACTTTTGAACATTCAGCATTCGCACGCATTTTCAGGAACCAATTATAAATATTATTATTTACAAACAAATATTATTATTGATAAAAAAATATTATTATTGATAAATAAATATTATTATTGATAAATAAATATTATTATTGATAAACAAATATTATTATTGATAAACAAATATTATTATTGATAAACAAATATTATTATTGATAAATAAATATTTTAAAATAAAAATTTTGTGTTTTTGTTTACATCTCTCTACTTTTGAACATTCAGCATTCGCACGCATTTTCAGGAACCAATTATAAATATTATTATTTACAAACAAATATTATTATTGATAAAAAAATATTATTATTGATAAATAAATATTATTATTGATAAATAAATATTATTATTGATAAACAAATATTATTATTGATAAACAAATATTATTATTGATAAACAAATATTATTATTGATAAACAAATATTTTAAAATAAAAATTTTGTGTTTTTGTTTACATCTCTCTACTTTTGAACATTCAGCATTCGCACGCATTTTCAGGAACCAATTATAAATATTATTATTTACAAACAAATATTATTATTGATAAAAAAATATTATTATTGATAAATAAATATTATTATTGATAAATAAATATTATTATTGATAAACAAATATTATTATTGATAAACAAATATTATTATTGATAAACAAATATTATTATTGATAAACAAATATTTTAAAATAAAAATTTTGTGTTTTTGTTTACATCTCTCTACTTTTGAACATTCAGCATTCGCACGCATTTTCAGGAACCAATTATTACTATATGTATGCGAAAGTCCAGGGTCGCCTGTAGTTGCTTTTGGAAAAAGTTTCCTTGCTATACCATAGATTATCCCATTACCATCGGTAACAATGACCCTACCGATAAATTATGTGCTACTGCAAAGAACTTTACTTAGCTTTATGAAGCGCTATTTTTCGTGTTGCTTAAAAGTGCTATAAAAACATGATGGTCAGTATATAAGCTACTTAATAGTATAAATTCGGATGTCTACGAGTTAAATCTGTACAGCATATCGAACCTGGGTCACTCGCTTGCTCAGCTAACCGTTAAACCACAACCGCCGACATGTTTAGATTTATTATCATTTTCAGAATACGAGTAAACATTTACACTCGATTTACTTTCACGCCTTGTTCTTATTTGAGACGTAAACATAACGCGCAAGTAAAAGCTTTTTTTTTTGTGGTGGGAAAACATTGATTCAGTGTTGAAATATGTACGAGTTAATTTCTAGGTCGATCGAGTATTTGCAGGATACACAGAGTCGTGTTTGTTAACAGGTGAAACTTGACGTTTGCCTAGGGACGTCAAGATAAAGGGGACGCCTAAAAATCATAAATATAATAATTAAAAAAATAAGTATCAAAACTTGTATAAAAAATATAATCCTTGTGCCGCTATTTACTAAATGGATCGATACAGATTATTATGTACAGAGTGTCCCAAAAAAAAAGTATACACTCTTTGAATGAGTATTTATTAAGGTATATCTAAGATTAAAGAAAGCAAATGTAGATTATTTTAACTATAACAAGTGTTTAAATTGATGATCGTTGTGGTCCACGCATTGCTGATAACATGGAATCAAGAACAATTTGTTTCGGTATTTAGGCGCATTCTCTTTTAAACTTTCCCTTCCGATGCTGTGTGTTCAATACACATCAATACACATGTAAAAATGAGCGATTTAAAATCGGAAAAATAAGAATATTCATACCCAATCGCTTAAATTAATTAAATTTGAAGTCAAAAGCGATAATAATTGAAATTGAATTGCTGTAAATATGAAATAAACATCGGCCGACGTTCACAAAACGTGTGAAGCGACCACCTCGTATGGATGCCTTAGAGCTACTGAGACGGGACTCGGAACACTAACACTGTGTATGTTATACATTGAAGGAAGAAACAATTGCGAACTGAGATTCTATTTCTTGCGTTCCCATATACCGAAGTAGAGTGAGACGTGAACAGCGTCGCTTCCTCACCCATAGCGGTTTTTAGAATAAATATATCTACGTTACACACTGGTACACGTTTGATTGTATTGGTGAATTTATTCCCCATTTTCACAAAATATCTCTGATGTGGCCGATAAGTGCTCATTATTATTAATATTATTTTTTCATTCAATGTGTAAATGTATTACGGAGGAATACCTAAAATCTGAACCCAGTATTTATTATATTTATAGAGATTTTAAAGTGTTTAAAAGCAATGTGTACTAGTTACACATCACAGGGAAGGGAGGATTAATAACTACTCTCAATGCATTCACTGTTGTCGGTTTTATGACATAAAATTAAGTTTTGACGATTCACCTAATCAAATATGTTTTTCTTAGCACATACAAATAAATTCCTAATCTAATGCCCGCAGCCACTACCTTCTTATCCTAACACTCAACATTTTTTTTTGTTTATTTTTAATTTGTCAATATAACAGTGGGCTCAAATCCCGACTTAGAAAACCCTTGAATCTACTCTATAAACAGCACTATATAAAATGTTACATATTTTTTAAATAATGTGTAAGTTGCAAAATGTGGTGTGGAGAGGGGGGGGGGGGAAGTTGCTAGCTGTCTAGTGGCGCCATCTATATAAAAGAGGCACTGTGTGTACTGGTCAATAGCTTTAAATACACATCAAATGTTGTTTTTTTCAGTTCATCGCACTTTATTTTTCCCGCCACCTATCCTACTGTTCATGCTGTTCGACTCTAATTCGACTCGATTTACGTATATGCATACCATCATGCTGTTTCCCTGTCAAGGTAGGCAGAAACTATAGAGCGTCAGACCTCCCTATCTTGACACACATCCTTAAGTAACAATTCTACATGCAAACTCTTATTTTTTTTTGCATCGACATTTACTGCCCAGGCAATTAAACTCTGGAACCAGTTACAAACTAATGTTAGGCTCGCTCGGTAAATTGAGATAGCCAACAAGGACAAATGTTGTATTTTTTTTTATCAAACACTGTTTATTCCACTTTTTGAAACGGTAATAACCCTACCGGTTTCAAGGTGCACACCTCATCTTCAGGAGAGCACAAACAAGTATTGTTTGTGCTACCCTGATGATGAGGTGTGCACCTTGAAACCGGTAGGATTATACCGTTACAAAAAGTGGAATAAACAGTGTTTGATAAAATAAATTACAATGTCTTTAAACTTCCACAATGTTAATGCCTTAACTATTAATAATATATTACATATAAGCCCAATAATTGTGAAAGAATTAGTTGAGAATTTGATAAAAATTTGAACCAAATATACGAAATTACACCCGGAACCACTCAATAATTATATAAAGAATTAGTTGAGAGCTTGATAATTTTTTTAACTAAATATACGAAATTACCTCCGGAACAACCCAACAATTGTAAAAGAATTAGTTGAGAGTTTGGTAACAAAAATTGAACTAAATATAGGAAATTACCTCTGGAACAACTCAATAATTATATAAAGAGTTAGTTGAGAGCTTGATACATTTTTTTAACTAAATATACGAAATTACACCCAGAACAACTCAATAATTGTATAAAGAATTAGTTGAGAGTTTGATAAAAAATTTAACTAAATATACGAAATTACCTCCGGAACAACTCAATAATTGTATAAAGAATTAGTTGAGAGTTTGATAAAAAATTGAACTAAATATACGAAATTACCTCCGGAACAACTCAATAATTGTATAAAGAATTAGTTGAGAGCTTAATATTTTTTTTAAATTAAATGTACGTGATTACCTCCGGAACAACTCAATAATTGTATAAAGAATTAGTTAAGAGTTTGATAAAAATTTGAACTAAATATACGAAATTACCTCTGGAACAACTCAATAATTACATAAAGAATTAGTTGAGAGATTGACATTTTTTTAACTAAATATACGAAATTACATCCGGAACAACTCAATAATTGTATAAAGAATTGATTGAGAGTTTAATAAAAATTTGAACTAAATATACGAAATTACCTCTGGAACAACTCAATAATTACATAAAGAATTAGTTGAGAGATTGACATTTTTTTAACTAAATATACGAAATTACCTCCGGAACAACTCAATAATTGTACGAGTATAAATAATTAGTTGAGAGTTTGATAAAAATTTGAACTAAATATACGAAATTACCTCCGGAACAACTCAATAATTATATAAAGAATAAGTTGAGAGTTTGATAATTTTTTTAACTAAATATACGAAATTACCTCCGGAACAACTCAATAATTGTATAAAGAATTATAGTAGTTGAGAATTTGATAAAAATTTGAACTAAATATACGAAATTACCTCTGAAACAACTCAATAATTATATTGTATAAAGAATTAGTTGAAAACTTGATAATTTTTTTTAACTAAATATACGAAATTACCTCCGGAATAACTCAATTATTGTATAAAGAATTAGTTGAGAGTTTGATAAAAAATTAAATTAAATATACGAAATTACCTCCGGAAGAACTCAATAATTGTATAAAGAATTAGTTGAGAGTTTGATAAAAAATTTAATTAAATATACGAAATTACCTCCGGAACAACTCAATAATTGTATAAAGAATTAGTTGAGAGCTTGATACATTTTTTTAATTAAATATACGAAATTATCTCCGGAACAACTCAATAATTATATAAAGAATTAGTTGAGAGTTTGATAAAAAATTGAAATAAATATACGAAATTACCTCTGGAACAACTCAATAATTATTGTATATAAAGAAATAGTTGAGAACTTGATAATTTGTTTAACTAAATTTACGAAATTACCTCTGGAACAACTCAATAATTATATAAAGAATTAGTTGAGAGTTTGATAAAAAAATTATTTAAATATACGAATTTACCTCCGGAACAACCCAATAATTGTATAAAGAATTAGTTGAGAGTTTGATAAAAAATTGAAATAAATATACGAAATTACCTCTGGAACAACTCAATAATTATATAAAGAATTAGTTGAGAGCTTGATATATTTTTTTAACTAAATATACGAAATTCCTCCGGAACAACTCAATAATTGTATAAAGAATTAGTTGAGAGTTTGATAAAAATTTGAACTAACTATACGAAATTACCTCTGGAACAACTCAATAATTATATAAAGAATTAGTTGAGAGTTTGATAAAAATTTGAACTAAATATACGAAATTACCTCTGGAACAACTCAATAATTGTATAAAGAATTAGTTGAGAGTTTGATAAAAATTTTAACTAAATATACGAAATTACTTCTGGAACAACTCAATAATGATATAAAGAATTAGTTGAGAGTTTTAATTACCACTCGGTCTTTTTTCAGACACATCTGCGTGAGATACAGTAACATCCGTCTTCGTGGACCGATATAGAGACGGTGGGATGACATCTGTGTAGCTACTAAGATAAATGATTCTTTCTTTTTCTTTTTACATCCACTGCCGGATGTGAGTGCTGGTTTAACAATAAATGACACAGTTAGTCAAGTGGGGGACTTCGAAATAAAAATAATAACGTGGTCAATATGCTCATTTCTTGGATTCTGAAATCCTGGGTTCATTTCCCGGCGTAATTAAAATTACCATAACATTTCTTTATTTAACACTTAATTGCAAAATTAATCTGGCAGGCTTACTGCTAGGTGGAAATCTCTTCCAACCAACCAGATAAAAGTAAACAAATCAAGCTACAAGATCGAAAAAAATATTTAAATGATTATTGATCTTTATGAAATTTATGGACATACTCGTATATAAAGGGTCTTTCAAATTGGGCGTTTTTTTTTAATTCTTGGATATAACACAGATGGTGTCACGAACTTGCCTGGGAGAAGTGTAATGTATGACATTTATAAAAATTGAGTCGTATACAATACAACAACGCGTGCAAATTGTTGAATTATTTTATGTATTGTAATCTCCGGAAACGGTGATGTTAATTGGCCACCAAGATCATATTGTGATCTGACACCGTTGGACTATTTTCTCTGGGGTTACGTGAAAAGCCAGGTCTATAAGAATGACCCCCGATCAATTCCTGAGCTGAAGGACGAAATTATTCGCGTTATTGGTGAGTTAGAACCGCACAATTATGCCAAAATGTCATCGAAAATTTTGACAAAAGAGTGGACATTTGTGGAGCTGTAAGAGGTGGACATTTGGCGGATATTGTTTTTTTGTGTTTAAATGTCATACATTATACTTCAATGACCAATAAAAAGTTTTTTGATATCAAATCAAATTGTGTGTTTTATTCAAGAATTTAAAAAAATTGAATTAAAAATCCCCCCAATTTGAAAGACCCTTTATATCCATGTAAAGGTCAAATTGAGATATCATCAATTAAAGGAAAAGGAAAGGATTGGGGAAAGGAAAGAAAAAAGAGAAGGTGTATGGATAAAGAAGAGGTGAAATATGTGTCGCGAATAAGTAAATTCTGACACTCTGTCCTCTCTGCCTACCCCGACATGGAATGGAGTGATGGTATGTATGTATATCTATGAAAATATTATATTTGAACATGTCTAAATTTTGACAAACCTATCATTACGAAAAAAATTAATAAAAAAAGAGGTCCAGTGTTATTTACGAGTTAATTTCGTTAGAATAATTCATGTTGTTGCCTCCTTACGTGCGCTAGTATTTAAAACACGTACAATAACGAACACTGAGTCATATGAATACTCGATGGATTGTCAACCTGGCGATTTGATTATTGGGTACGAAGACAATATTGTCTTCCAGCCACGCTCTTAAAAATATCTACATCACAAATTCGGGTATGTTGAATGGCACCATACAAATTAATATATTAACTAAAGGCATCTTTAACACATTTTCTGGTAGGTTGGAGGAGATTTTGTGTAAAAGATTTATTTTTAACCTGAGAAAGTACGATCATGTCACATTATAGGAGAATGCGCTAAACAGGTTGAACGTGCGAAATAAACGACAAATTCACATATAACTACCTTGATTATAAAGTTTTAGGACCGGCCACCGTGTGACGCTGTCAGTCACCCGATTGGAATTCTTTTTTTTTGTTAGGTTACCACATCTATCATTGACACTTCCCTCCAAGCCATTTAAGCGTCATAGCTTGACATTTGTAAAAGTTACGCTGTACTAAGTACATCTACCTTTGTGCGTGTTTTCCATTTTTTACAAGTTTGAAAATGGTATCAACTGTGCATCAACGAGTTTGCATTAAATTTTGTGTGAAAAACGGATTTAACGGTCCGTAGACCTTGGAAATGTTGGAGAAGTGTTTTTTGGTGGCACGAACGCTTCAGAAGTGGTCGTGAGTCGGTCGAGGATGACGAACGCAGTGGCAGTCAAAAACCGATGAAAACATCGATAAAATCAAAGAAATGTTGGCCGAAAACCGCAAATTGACCATCAGAGAGCTGGCAGAGGACTTGAACATCGCTTATGGATCCGCTCAAGACATTTTGGTTAGTGATTTGGGCCTCAGACGTGTCGCTGCAAAACATGATTTCCATGAGTTTTGACCAAAAACAACACGAATAATATCCAGCAGTCTTCGAATTCACCTGATCTGGCTTCCTGCGACTTCTTCCTATTCAACCGACTTAAAAAACCGCTTCGCGGAACGCGTTACAGCACCCGAGAGGATGTCATGAAAAAATCGAATACGTCTCTGATGTACATACCGAAAATGGAGTACCAGCGGTGTTTCGAGGATTGGATCAAGCGCTGGCGTAAGTGCGTTGCAGTCGATGGGGAGTACTGTGAAGGGGGCCATATCGATTTTGATGAATAAACTTGTATTTTCGATTTTATGAATAAAGTCGTAAAACTTTTTGATCAAGGTAGTATATATATTGTGAGGGATTGTTTACCTAACAACTCGATTATTGGGGCCGAATACAATATTGTCTTCTAGCCACGCTATTAAAAATGTACACATCACCAATTCGGATACATTGAAGGGTACCTTACGAATCTCTGTACGCGTATATTTTACAGCATTTATTTATCTCTGTACACGCATATTTCACAGCATTTATTTATCTCTGTACACGCATATTTTACAGCATTTATTTATCTCTGTACAGACATATTTTACAGCATTTATTTATCTCTGTACATACATATTCTCCAGCACTTATTAATCTCTGTACACGCATATTTTACAGCATTTATTTATCTCTGTACATGCATACTTTACAGCATTTATTTATCTCTGTACATACATATTTTACAGCATTTATTTATCTCTGTACACGCATATTTTAAAGCATTTATTTATCTCTGTACACGCATATTTTACAGCATTTATATATCTCTGTACACGAATATTTTACAGCATTTATTTATCTCTGTACACGCATATTTTACAGCATTTATATATCTCTGTACACGAATATTTTACAGCATTTATTTATCTCTGTACACGCATATTTTACAGCATTTATTTATCTCTGTACACACATATTTAACAGCATTTATTTATCTCTTTACACGCATAATTTACAGCATTTATTTATCTCTCTACACGCATATTTTACAACATTTATTCGACCTTTTTCTACGTCCACGTTTCACTTTCATGCATCAAAGTTGGTACTAGAACTCCGTTATTGACTATTATCTTAGCTAATTTAATACTGTTCGGTTTGAATATACACGTTTTAGTGTCCGGTTACTTTTATTTCCTATCGCGACACGCCGTTTAAAATATCTTGTAGGACAATAAATGAATAAAATTTTGAATTTATTGTACATTTTTAATAAATCATATAGAAACTGGGATATAACTTAGTCAAAGTTTTTTTTCCACCTTCTCGTTTGCCTTCCATACATAACGATAATGTAAATTTACTTAATATCTTAAATTGCAACAATAAACAAAATATTGAATTTTCATAAATATCCAAATTAAATCAAATATGTATAAAAAAATTACTTTCTCGAATATCAGACCATTTTTAAAACATCAAAAAAAAAAAAACAAACGTATGTCACTGACGTCTTTTCAACGACGTTCACCGATCATTTCCGAGTCTTCCCGAGAGCGCGCGGGCCGCGGATCCGACACGTTGCATATCGCTACCAAGGAGAACGGCCTCCTGTCCGCCGTACGGGTCGATTACAACTGGCTGTTTCTCATAATATCCAAGAGCGACGCACTTTTGGAGCGGACATGGGTGGGTTGTTGGAGCGATGCCATTTCTTTTTGGAGGGCCTACATCCTCAAACTTTCCGAACAATATCTCAAAAATATATATATACACCATTTCCCTTTCGGGGTAGGCTAAGAGGACATAATGCCAGACTTTCCTATCTTGACACAAATCCTTAGGCCGAAGCCACACCAAAGTGCTTCGCTAGGTGATACGTGACTCATAGACTAGGTGATTTCATGCATGTCCACACCAAAGTGCTTCGCAAAAATTCATTTGAAATTTGGGAGCGGTTGAGTCAAGACACGATGCCACTCTCAAAACTAACCAATTTCATTCCAACTTACCTTATCTTTATTTACTTCCTGCGCAACTTCATTCCAAAGTGATTTTATTACAGGTACATTTTTGTATAATTTACTCAACATATCCTAGCGAACCAACGTACCGCATACTATCACAGTGGCCACACTGCACGCTTCGCGCCACGTTGTATGACGATTAGTCACCGAGGGAATCTCCTAGCGAACAGACGTGTTGGTTAATTTTACTGTGGCACCAAGTGATTTTACAAGATGGCGGAAGTTTTAATAACAGCTGTGTATAAAAGGGAGCCTTTGTGGAACCCATCGAGCAAATTATACAAGTTTTGAATGAAAACAAATTATACATGTTTTGAATGAAAACAACAAAAATCAACGTTCGACAATTTCTGCTGGTTTGCTCGCGTGTCATCGAGCTACGCATGGCCACAAGCAAAGGTTCTTTTACCGCATCATTACTGGTGATGAAAAATGGCGATGAAATAACAAATGGTGATGAAAAATGTTTGAAGGCGATCTTCATAAATAGTATGGTTTAAGTGGTCCTCATCGAAGTCCACTGGTCGTTCAGAACGCTCCATGTATTTCAGGTCGAAATTACCGTCCTTGAAACGCAAAAACCATCGACTAGCTGTCCTTTAATTCATAGCTTCACCGTACACTTCGCAAATATCGCGAGCAGCTTTGTCAGCTTTATTCCCTCGATTGAACGCGAACAGAAGGAGGTGTCGAAAATGCTCACTTTCGTCTACTTGACATTCCATTTTGAAGGCTTGTAAACAAATAAAATAATATACGTAACGTAAAAACAAACACAATATCTTGTAGAGCAGAAAATTTTCTTTCGAATGACGTATAACCTTTACCATTTTGTTTTACTTTTGGTGCTCATTTTTAAATTGAAAAAAAAAACGGACACAGCTTATGTTAACACCTAATATTTGCAGAAACAAAAAGGCCAAGTAAGCATAAATCATTTTTCTACATAATCTCTGCTTTAGAAATGCATTTTCCCCAGCAGATCGGCACAATAAGATTGTTTTTAAAAGGAGGCGTGGTAACATAACGTTTGGAAACCACTGCTTTAGGGTATTGCCCATGTTAGTAAACAGGAGAAATTGTATAAAGGTTGAATTGTTTACAAAATTATAAGAGAGATGCAAGTAATGTCAATTTTTAGAAGAGGTATCGATCATGTGAAAACGTGGGTCTGGGACAATAACGTAAATTTAGTTTATCACGTTAAAACACGGTATGAGACTTTCATCCTGCAGTGGATCAACTCGTTGATGATGATGATATAATAGGTATGTAAATATAAAACCAGAGTTCACTCATAGATGGCTCTAGTTGTCAATGTAGTGACTATCAAACCGCGTCATTGATGCCTTTTTCTTGTGTTTAGATTTGTCAAAGACTTTTAACTCGCAACAATACAAGTTTAATACAACTACATATGTTTTCATAGCGTTGAGCATGTCTGTTTTTGTGCCTGATAACTACGATTTGCGGACAGCATTGATTTTCAGTTACCATTTGAATAAAACTGCTGCAGAATCGCATCGAATGCTTGTCGAAGCTTACGGTGAGCATGCTCTTGGTAAATCACAGTGCTTTGAGTGGTTTAAAAATTTCAGAAGTGGCGATTTTGACGTGAGAAACGAAGAACGTGGGAGACCACCGAGAAAGTTTGAAGACGCCGAATTGCGAGCATTGTTGGATGAGGATGATGCTCAAACGCAACAACTCGCAGATCAATTAAATGTGACACGAGAAGCCGTCTCCATACGTTTGAAAGCCATGGGAAAGATTCAGAAGGTGGGAAAATGAGTTCCACATGAACTGAATGAAAGACAGCGGGAAAACCGAAAAACCACTTGCGAAATGCTGCTCGCCAGGTACAAAAGAAAAACATTTCTCCATCGGATTGTGACTGGCGATGAAAAATGGATATATTTCGAGAACCCTAAGCGTAAAAGATCATGGGTAACTCCAAGCAAACCAGCGACATCGACTGCAAGGCCAAATCGCTATGGATGGAAGACAAATGTTCTGTGTTTGGTGGGATCAGAAGGGTGTTATCTATTATGAGTTGCTAAAACCTGGCGAAACCGTTAATACTGAACGCTACCGACAACAGATGATGGATTTGAACCGAGCATTGCGTGAAAAACGACCAGAATATCAAAAGAGGCAACACAAAGTGATTTTGCTTCATGATAATGCACCATCGCACACAGCAAAACCGGTCAAGCAAACGATTAAGGCGTTTAGTTGGCAAATACTTTCGCATGCGGCTTACTCACCAGACTTGGTTCTATCCGATTACTACTTATTTGCATCGATGGGACACGCACTTGCTGAGCAGCGCTTCACTTCTTACGAAAATGTAAAAAAATGGCTAGATAATTGGTTTGCGTCAAAAGAGCAACGGTTTTTTTGGCGTGGCATCCACAAATTGCCAGAGAGACGGGAAAAATATGTAGCTAGCGATGGGCAATACTTTGAATAGTATATTTTTTACCATTTTCATACAATAAATGTGAATTTTCTATAAAAAAAATCCGGTTTCATATTTACGGACCTGATATTTAATATATAAAAGTTCACGGACATTATTCAAGAACAAAAAGTACAAATCTTTAAGAGATCCGAGGGACAAAACAATTCATTAAAATATCATTATCAGACGATCTGTGGAGTCATCCACCAATATTAAGTGGGCCTCGACTGAAGAACTGCAACAGGCTATGGGCATGTATGGTGATTCATTTCGTACCTGAATGGTTGCACGCTTGTGTCAGGGCACACCGTCAGAATCTACGGATTTTACACGAAAATGTACGAAAATGGCTCGATAATTGGTTTGCCTCAAAAGAGCAACGGTTTTTTTTTGACGTGGCATCCACAAATTGATAAAGAGATGGGAAAAATATGTAGCTAGCGATGGGCAATACTTTGAATAATATATTTTTTACCATTTTCATACAATAAATGTGTATTTTCTATTAAAAAATCCGGTTTAATATTTACAAACCAGATTTATAATAATTTTTTGATATAAGTATTTATATCTGATGAAGTATCTCTGGATATTAACGATGAGAAGCCGCAGCACTTGATCCTGCGGATGAAAATAATCCTGCGCCGTCTGATGACCTCCGTGATCCGCTTGCGGATTCACAAATTTACAGGGCGCCCTTCTTAACCACAAAATATTACTCTGTTTAGATTTAAATAATTATATTCTCGCTTCTAAAATGTTACATTTACCAAAAATAAATTATTGACAGTAATGTACGAGTATCACACATATTGTCTATTGGCCTTTCCAGTTCACCGCTCCTCTTTCTTTACGTCGTCCTTTACTGTCCATGCAGTGAGACTCTGGAATCAGTTACAAACCAATATAAGACTCGCTCCGTTCTTGGCATGCTTTAAGAAGCGACTGAAAAAACTCTTAATTTCTAGTCAGTAAAATAACGTGTTTCATTCTTGATTTTTCTTTTCCTTTCCTCTCCACCATCTCTTCCTTTCCTTTTGATTGATGATATCTCACTTTATATGAAAAAAGAATGTTCGGGTGATTGTCCGTCTTTGTGGGGTTCGTGCGCATGTGCTCACGTATGTGTTTATGGATTTCGTGGGGATGGATAGTCATTTGAATGATTTATGCGACCATGTAACTTGCTTCATTTACTTTTGTCTGGTTGGTTGGAAGAGATTGCCGTCTGGCAATTAGTACGCCAGATTGTATTTGCAATAAAAGTGTGAAATATTGTACAATAAATAAATAAATGATAAAGGGTCTTTCAAATTAAGTAGTTTTTTGAATTCTTGGATAAAACACAGATGACGTCGTGAACTTACCTTGGTCTTGTGACATTTGAGAAGTGTAATGTATGACATTTATAAAAAAAGGAGTCGTATACAATACAACAACGCGTTCAAATTGTTGAATTATTTTATGTATTGTAATCTCCGGAAACGGTGATGTTAATTGCCCACCAAGATCATATTGTGATCTGACACCGTTGGACTATTTTCTCTGGGGTTACGTGAAAAGCCAGGTCTATAAGAATGACCCCCGATCAATTCCTGAGCTGAAGGACGAAATTATTCGCGTTATTGTTGAGTTAGAACCGCAACTATGCCAAAATGTCATCGAAAATTTTGACAAAAGAGTGGACATCTGCAGAGCTGCAAGAGGTGGACATTTGGTTGATATTGTTTTATGTGTTTAAATGTCATACATTATACTTTAATGACCAATAAAAGGTGTTTTGAAATCAAAGCAAATGATGTGTTTTATTCAAGAATTTAAAAAAATTGAATAAACAAACCGCTCAATTTGAAAGACCCTTTACAAATATCATCACAGAGGGAACATATCTCTAAACTTGTCTATCTATATCTATGCAGTACGCTTTTGCTTCCTCCATGTTAATACATCAGTACAAATATTACAAAAGGGGTAAAGCAAGGATGTGTTATGTTATCCTTGGCATTTTTTTAATGTTACCTCCTCATATACAAACATCATAACAGAGGGAACAGATCTCTAAACTTGTCTATCTATATCTATGCACTATGCTTTCACCTCCTCCACGTTAATACATCAGTACAAATATTACAAAAGGGGTAAAGCAAGGATGTGTTATGTTATCCTTGGCATTTTTTTAATGTTACCTCCTCATATATAAACATCACAGAAGGAACAAATCTCTAAACTTGTCTATCTATATCTATGCACTACGCTTTCGCCTCCTCCATGTTAATACATCAGTACAAATATTACAAAAGGGGTAAAGCAAGGATGCGTTATGTTATCCTTGGCATTTTTTTAATGTTACCTCCTCATATACAAACATCATCACAGAGGGAACAGATCTCTTAACTTGTCTATCTATATCTATGCACTACGCTTTCGCCTCCTCCATGTTAATACATCAGTACAAATATTACAAAAGGGGTAAAGCAAGGATGCGTTATATACAAACATCATCACAGAGGGAACAGATCTCTACACTTATCTATCTGTGCACTACGTTTTCGCCTCTTCTATAATCATATTATATCAGTTCAAATATTACAAAAGGGGTAAAGCAAGGATGCGTTATGTTACCCTTGCCATTTAATATTTACATAAATTCACGTGTGAAGGAACTGCACATGTCTGTTACGGGACTGAACGTTATAATGACCTCGTTCCTCCCTAATACAAATGTACCTTAGATATTAATATAATAATAAAAAATACAGTTTTATTGATGACAACATATTATGTATGTTATATACATATATGATATAAATACAGGTGTCGCAAAAAAAATGTATCCACACTTAAATACAATATTCCTAAAACAGGTTGTCACAAAAAAATGTACAAATAATTATTACAATATTCCTAATACAGGATGTCACAAAAAAATGTACATAGAATTATTACAATATTCCTAATACAGGATGTCGCAAAAAATTACAAAATGTTATTACAATATTCCTAATACAGGGTGTCGCAAAAAATTTACAATGTTTTATTAGAATATTCCTAATACAAGGTGTCGCAAAAAATGTACGAAGTTTAATAACAATATTCCTAATACAGAGTGTCGCAAAAAATTTACAAAGTTTAATTACAATAATCCTAATACAGGTTGTCATAAATATTTGTTTTTACTTGTCTGTCTCAAAACTTAAATAGCTAACCTCGTAGCAAATCGCTTAAATTAATTAAATTTGAAGTCAAAAGTGATAATAATTAAAATTTAATTGCTGAAAACATGAAAAAAAAACATCGGACGACGTTCACAAAACGGACGAGACGACCACCTCGAACGAAAGCCCGCTGACTACTGAGCGAGTCAAGCGAGCGAACTGAGATTCTATTTCTTGCGTTCCCATATACCGAAGTAGAGTGAGACGTGAATAGCGTCGCTTCCTCACCCATAGCGGTTTTTTTAGAATGAATATACCTACGTCACACACTGGCCCACGTTCGATTGTATCGGTGAATTTATTCCCGATTTTCACAAAATATATCTGCTGTGGCCGATAAGTGCTAATTATTATAAATATTATTTTATCATTCAATGCTTAAATGTATTGCAGAGGAATATCTAACATCTGAACCCAGTATTTATTATATTTATAGAGATATATCAAGTTTTTAGAGTGAATGTACGTACGTCACATACTGGCACACGTTTGATTGTATCGGTGAATTTATTCCCGATTTTCACAAAATATCTCTGATGTGGCCGATAAGTACTAATTATTATTAATATTATTTATTCATTCAAAGCGTAAATGTATTACGGAGGAATATCTAACATCTGAACCCAGTATTTATTATATTTATAGAGATATATCAAGTTTTTAGAATGAATGTACGTACGTCACACACTGGCACACGTTTGATTGTATCGGTGAATGTATTCCCGATTTTCACAAAATATCTCTGATGTGGCCAATAAGTGCTAATTATTATAATATTATTTTTTCATTCAATGCGTAAATGTATTACGAAGGAATACCTTAAATCTGAACCCAGTATTTATTATTTTTATAGAGATATTACAATTTTTAGAAGCAATGTGTACTATTTACACATCACAGGACATGAAGGGTTAAAAAACCCCAGGTGTCGTATTGGATATATTTACTAAATTAAATAACTGGTCTGTTACACGAACAACCGTTACGCTTTCATTTTATTGACTGCATTTTACATGTACCAAATTGGTTTTGTCAATATTTACGTTAAAATTTCCAAACAAACCGTTCTACATTATCATGTTGACGCAAGTTAAATTCGTTTAGTCTCACAAGAAAATTATAAATCGTTTTAATCTAAAATGAACACATTTACTCGTATATTAAGTTATGTAAAATAAACTTGAACTATATTGATCCTAAGTCTATCATGTGGAGATAACGCATATAAATAAAATATTAAAGACTTAGACCTGGTGTCCATTATAATAGACACAGAGTTTAACTCTATAAACAATTTTGTGGTAAATTTCAGTTCCCAATGATAACAAATGAAGTGTAGGATACTGTATGATCGACTTGGAACGTTTTGAACGCCATCTATCTACACTAATATGACATATTGTCGCATTTAGTATAAAAAATACAGTCACAAGCAAGATTTTTTTTTTAATCTTAGAATGATTTCACCTCTTAGTATATTCAGAGTTGGCGTCCATTATAATGGACACAGAGGTCATAAGCACTTTGTAAACTATTTTGTGGTATATTTCAGATCCCAATGATAACAAATGAAGTGTAGGATACTGTATTTTTGACTTTGAATATTTTGGACGCCATCTATCTAAACTAATACCACATAATGTTGTATTTGTTATATTTTTAATTCCCCCCCCCCCCCCCCGAGGTATATATACTTATAAAGCGGCATAACCTCTTCAGACTAGGCGTCCATTATAATGGACACAGAGGTCATGTGCAGCTTGTAAATAACTTTGTGGTATATAATATTTCTGTGCCCAATGATAACAAATGAAGTGTAGGATACTGTATTATCGATTTTGAATATTTTAGGCGCCATTTAACATATCTAAACTAATACGACATAATATTGCATTTGTTATATTCTTAATCTTTCGCACCGAGGTATATATACTTATAAAGCGGCATAACCTCTTTCGACTAGGCGTCCATCATAATGGACACAGAGTTCATAAGCACTTTGTTAACAGCTTTGTGGTATATTTCAGTTCCCAATGATAACAAGTGAAGTGTAGGATACTGTATTATCGACTTTGAATATTTTGGGCGCCATCTATCTAAACTAAACGACATAATGTTGCATTTAGTGTAAATAATACACTCACAAGCAAAAACATTGTTTTACTAGATTTTTGGTGTACCTCTTCCGATCTGGCGTCCATTATAATGGACACAAAGTTGATATGCACTTTGTATACAACTTCGTGGTATATTTCTGTCCCCAATGATAACAGATTAAGAGTAGGATACTATATTATCGACTTTGAACGTTTTGGACGCCATCTATTTAAACTAATACGACATAATGTTTCATTTAGTTTAAATAATACAATCACAATAAAGAAGATTTTTGTAAAACCTCTGAATTAATTCAGATTTGAACAGGTTAAAAAAATGAGTTTCAGCAGGGATCGAACCCGCAACCCCTGGGTCGAGAGACAAATGTCTTACCAACTAGGCCACGGAATCGTCGTTGACGAGTTTTACGGTTGTAATTGGATACGCATGGGCGATCATAGGCTCACAAAATGTGTCTTATACGTGGAAAAAGCAGTGGGCAAGCGAAGGTGGGCAAAGAAAGTGCTATAAGGACAATCTGCGAGAGTCGCTGATTTTGTGCAGGTGCCTGAGGACTGGGAGCGGGTGGCTCAGGACCGTGAGAGGTGGAGAGCCGTATGTTCTCGGGCTGATGGCGTCTCAACGGCTAGATGTGTGAAAAACATTCAGCGTGCTGCGAACATGCGGCAACATTCACAGGCGACTCAGCATAATCCACATGTTTATGTTATCTGCGAGAGGGAATAAGCTTCTAGGATCGATCTTTTTTCTCACAGAAGATCACATAATCGAAGTGGAAGAACAGCTCAAGATTGACGTTGGAGTTGCGAGTGACGAAGACGGCCATTAAGGTGCTCAAAACGTTGTTTAATTCATTGATACGTAGCAAACTAGAAAGCAATGCTTGCATTTGGAGCGCGCTGTGGGAGTGCAGAACTCATTCATGGTGGACAAAGTACAAAAAAAATATCTACGATATCTCTATATGAGAGAGTTGGGTGTCTATCCATGGCTTTATCCTACTCAGTTCCTGCTGGGCATGCTCGGGTATAACTCCTTGAGCGTAAGGAGAGAGCTACGTCTCCTGGTATACGTTGTCAGACTCGTTCGAGGAGTTGTGATGAACTGTCCAGCATTACTACAAAGATTAACGTTAAATGTCCCCAACAATTGCACTAGACTGCGCCGGCAAGAACTGTTCTCAATAACACACGCAAGAACGGGTCTTCCAGCCGCTATGCCTGTTGGAAGGGCCTTAACTCTTCTTAACGGGACTGCTTCGGATATTGACATATTTCATATCACATTACCAAAAGCAAAAGTAAATTATCTTCTAAGATTGAGCGCGTTAGAAAGCACTCATCAACGTATTTAAGTGACTTTGAATATATGTGTATGTTTGTGTGTATATGTATGACATATGTATGCATATACATTACTTTTTATTTTATATAATTTTTTTTTATTTTGTATAATTTTTAAATATTTTTAATGTTAACACATCTTGTTAACACTTCTTGTATTTTTCAAAGTAATTGGACTAAGCCTGTTTTGAGAATATAAATAAATTATTGATAAAATTTTTGTTTGATTGTTTTTTGAAAAATCTGTCATGGATTTCAACATTTAACGTTTCTTACATTTAACGTTATTTAACAGGTTGGAAGGATTTGCTATATAACTATAAGCCCACCAGATATATTATGTTTTTTTTTTTAAATAGGCAATCCACCCTAACTAGGATGATATCACCAAAATAAAGTCATTATGCAATTATATGAGTCAAATTTAATAAACACAAATTTAAAAAAAGATAATTCTAAATAATTTAAAGTTTCGACTGATTAACCTTTCCCTTCCTGTGCTAAAATATCCGCGCGTTCCGGTGCTGTGTATTCAATGCACATCAATACATGCGTAAAAATGAGCGATTTAAAATAAGAATATTCATAGCCAATCGCTTAAATTAATTAAATTTGAAGTCGAAAGTGATAATAATTGAAATTTAATTGCTGAAAACATAAAAAAAAGGCATCGGCCGAAGTTCACAAAACGGGCGAAGCGACCACCTAAAAAAAAGCCCGCAAGCTACTGAAGCGAGCGAACTGAGATTCTATTTCTTGCGTTCCCATATACTGAAGTAGAGGGAGAGTGAGACATGAATAGCGCCGCTTCCTCACTCATAGTGATTTTTTAGAATGAAAATACCTACGTCACACACTGGCACACGTTTGATTGTATCGGTGAATTTATTCCCGATTTTCACAAAATATCTCTGATGTGGCCAATGATAAGTGCTAATTATTATAAATATTATTTTTTCATTCAATGCGTAAATGTATTACGGAGGAATAACTAAAATCTGAACCCAGTATTTATTATATTTATAGAGATATTAAAGTTTTTACAAGCATTGTTTAATAGTTACACATCACAGGACAGGAAGGGTTAAGCTTAAAAAAATTAACAATTGATATATAAATGGAAAAATTCCACGAAGAAAGGAAGAAACGCAACATTCATTGGACGCGGTAAAGATATGGTTTTTAGTAAATAAAAACTGTCGACCGAAAAATTATTTCATCATCCAGAACACACTCGCAGCTGGAATTCTCCACAATACCCATTCTGCAAAGGTGAATAGACACCACACAGTGTCTCGTCCGCAAATAACTCATGACAAACACTTGTTCCACCTTGTTCATTCTTATTATATTAAACCATGATTTTAAAGAGAAAGATTCTGTTCTGTTCTGTTCGCGTTCAATCGAGGGAATAAAGCTGTCAAAGCTGCTCGCGATATTTGCGAAGTGTACGGTGGAGATGCTACGAATGAAAGGACAGCTCGTCGATGGTTTTTGCGTTTCAATGACGATAATTTCGACCTGAAAGACATAGAGCGTTCCGGACGACCAGTGGACTTCGATGAGGACCGCTTAAACCATATTATTCTTGAAGACCCCCTTCAAACCACCGTAGAATTGGCTGAACAGATGAATTGTAGTCACATGACTGTATACCGCCATCTTAAATCAATGGGAAAAGTCCAAAAGTTCGGCGCATGGGTTCCACATGTTTTGAGTGAAAACAACAAAAATCAACGTTCGACAATTTCTGCTGGTTTGTTCGCGCGTCATCGAGCTACGCATGGCCACAAGAAAAGGTTCTTTTACCGCATCATTACTGGTGATGAAAAATGTTTGAAGGGGATCTTCATGAATAATATGGTTTAAGCGGTCCTCATTGAAGTCCACTGGTCGTCCGGAACGCTCCATGTCTTTCAGGTCGAAATTACTATCTTTAAAACGCAAAAACCATCGACTAGCTGTCCTTTAATTCATAGCATCTTCACCGTACACTTCGCAAATATCGCGAGCAGTTTTGGCAGCTTTATTCCCTCGATTGAACGCGAACAGAAGGAGGTGTCGAAAATGCTCACTTTCGTCTACTTGACATTCCATTTTGAAGGCTTGTAATCGAATAAAATAATATATGTAACGTAAAAGCAAACACAATATCTTGTAGAACAGAAAATTTACTTTCGAATGACGTATAACCTTTACCATTTTGTTTTACTTTTGGTGCTCATTTTTAATTTGGAAAATTAACGGACACAACTTATGTTAACGCCTAATACATTAAATAATTTTAAAATATACCATATCACATTCCAAATACCTTTATCGAGGAAGATTTAAATTTATATCAAATTTACACTGAAAAATATTTTTCTTGCCCAATATGTTATTATGCCCACTGAAATTATTTCAAGAGTTACTTGTGGAAAAGTTTTAAGATTCACTTAACAGGTGTCAGCAATGTACAGAGTGTCATCTCAATATAGATCCGTCACCGCAGGTCAATGACTTGCGGCAAGTATCATTTCCTGGTAACTCATCTTAAAATACTTCATCTCATGCTAGAAGAAGCTGCGAGATCCAAGATCATGGATCATTACACGAGATCACACTTTAACTATGTCTTGTATTAATTTGGAAATAAGGTCCAGAGGTTCTCCAAGTACTTTTGTCTATGATATAGGGTCTTTCAAATTGAGCGGTTTTTTTTTAATTCTTGGATATAACACAGATGGTGTCGTGAACTTGCCTGGATCTTATGACATTTAAGAAGTGTAATGTATGGTATTTATAAAAATGGAGTCGTATACAATATAACTTGTAATCTCCGGAAACGGTGATGTTAATTGGCCACCAATACCATTTGATCTGACACCGTTGGACTATTTTCTCTGGGGTTACGTGAAAAGCAATGTCTATAAGAATGACCCCCGATCAATAATTGCAAAATTAATCTAGCAGGCTTATTGCTAGGTGGCAATGCCTTCCAGCCAACCAGACAAAAGAAAACAAAGCAAGCTACGTGACCGAAAAAAATATTTAAATTATTATTGATCTTTATGAAATTTATGGACATATATAGTATAAAGGTACTTTCAAATAGAGCGTTTTTTTTTATTCTTGGATATAACACAGATGGTGTCGTGAGCTTGCTTGGGTCTTGTGACATTTGAGAAGTGTAATGTATGACATTTATAAAAATGGAGTCGTATACAATACAACAACGCGTTCAAATTGTTGAATTATTTTATGTATTGTTATCTCCGGAAACGGTGATGTGAATTGCCCACCAAGATCATGTGATCTGACACTGTTGGACTATTTTCTCTGGGGTTACGTGAAAAGCCAGGTCTATAAGAATGACCCCCGATCAATTCCTGAGCTGAAGGACGAAATTATTCGCGTTATAAGTGAGTTAGAACCGCACAATTATGCCAAAATGTCATCGAAAATTTTGACAAAAGAGTGTACATCTGCGGAGCTGCAAGAGGTGGACATTTGGCGGATATTGTTTTTTTTTGTGTTTAAATGTCATACATTATACTTCAATGACCGATAAAAAGTTTTTTGATATCAAATAAAAACATTTTAAAATGTGATTCTCCGACGCATACTACATGACCAGCTCACCTCGTTAATTTCTTAACACTCAATAAAATTTAAAAACAATTTAAATAAAATAAATTGCATTAAATAAGCAAACAAACGCACCTTTTCAAATATCTGACACGCGCTCACCTTGAGGCCGGAGAGTGTTTTATATTTGAAACGTCATTAGAGAATAGCCGTGAAGGATTTTTAAGAGATATTAATAATGATAATTGATAAATAATTACGATTGCAATTTTTTAAATTGGCAGACGACCAAGAAATCTAAAAAGATACGCGTGTTATTAAATGTTACTTTCCAAATATATTTATTGCGCTTTAAATCATATTTATTTCGTTAATTCATTTAATACTTCATTGGTAAACAATCTAGCTAGCTTGTTGGCAAGTTCTTGCAACCAACCAGTTATAAATAAATTAAAATAAGTTATTGTAAAATGTTTTATCAAACACTGTTTATTCCACTTTTTGTAACGGTATAACCCTACCGGTTTCAACGTGCACACCTCATCATAAATAAGTCTTGTTTGTGCTCCCCTGATGATGAGGCGAAAACCTTGAAACCGGTGGGGTTATTACCGTTACAAAAAGTGGAATAAACAGTGTTTGATACAACAAATTACAACATTTGTCCTTGTTGACTATCTCAATTTACCGAGCGAGTCTTACATTAGTTTGTAACTGGTTCCAGAGTTAAATTGCAAAATAAGAGTATGCATGTAGAATAGTAACATAAGGATGTGTGTCAAGATAGGGAGGTCTGACACTCTATAGTTTCTGCCTACCCTGACAGGGAAACAGCATGATGGTATGCATGTATGTAAATCTCTGGTAGCTAATTTTAGAGTCTAACAGCATGAACAGTAGGATAGGTGGCGTGAAAAATAAAGTGCGATGAACTGGAAAAAACAACATTTGATGTGTATTTAAAGCTATTTACCAGTACACCTACCGGTTTCAAGCCTACCCATAACCCTACCGGTTTCAAGGCTGTAACCTCATCTTCAGGGAAACACAAACAAGACTGAATTGTGTTAGAACTGGTAACGATATACACGTTTCTAACGCTTGGGGACATTCGGGTTGGTGACTTAAGGCTGAGGGAGGCATGGGACAATCTCGGCGAGTAGCGGGGAGATTCTTGGAATATTTGTGTTTTCCAGATGTTCGCCTCGATTCAATGACTTAACAATTTCTAGAGCCTCTAATCTGTCCAATTTATTTCCGTTATTACTGAACAATCTAGCGAGCTTATTGGCAAGTTCTTGCAACCAAACAGATATAAATAAATAAAAAAAGTTATTGTAATTTGTTTTATCAAACACTTATTGTAACGGTATAACCCTACCGGTTTCAAGGTGCACACCTTATCTTCAGGGGAGTACAAACAAGACTAAATTCTGTTAGAACTGGTACCGATATACACGTTTCTAACGTTGGGGACATTCGGGTTGTGTACTAAAGGTTGATAAAACAAAATATATGTTAAACCGCTTTGCTGATGCCACAACTATCCAGGTGGATGGTACAAAGCTAGAACAAGTCCAACAATATATATGTTATGGCCTTTTGCAACGAAAACACTTTTAGAATTTCAACGTGTAGTTTTATTTGTATAAAGGTTGAATTACATTTGAAGTATAATATTAACAGTATTATAATAAGGATGATGTTAATATCTTAGCGGCTTTAAGAATAATGATGCTGCCTCAGATATGACCTCCTATATATAGCAAAGATAATTATACCACGACTCTTCAATAGATTAAGAAAGAATGCGTCGGGCATGTTATGTTTGCCCTTTAAGGTCAAGTCGATATCTGTGATTTATCTCGTCGCAGCTTACCCATTTAGTGATATTTAATCTTTATTGATTTTGGGCAGACGAGAAGATAACTTAAATATAATGCATTGAAGTTAAATTGACACTAATATGATATTTATAGGATTTAGAACATGGTTAGTTTGACAAGGGTATAACATAACTTATAATATTTATTTGAATGTGGATAAGATAACATCGGTTTTGGTGATTATACCGTGTTACAGATAATGCCAAATAGGTTCTTAGATAAGTGGTACATTGAATATATTGAGGGTGAATGAGATAAGAATATAAGATTAACATCCGCTGTGGTAGATACATGACATATCTACTTAGGACAAAGTATTACATTTGAAGACTGTACTTTAAATGAAGTAAATAGAAGATCAAAACTAGCTTGGAGTTCCTTTGGACGACTAAACTACATCTTCAAGAGCAAGCTCCCAATCTGCCTCAAACGGAAGGTATTTAGCCAATGCATCTTGCCAGTACTAACATATGGATGCGAGACTTGGACTTTATCGGTACGAATGTTACAAAAGCTCCAAACAACACAACGCAGCATGGAGAGGTGCATGCTAGGTTATACCAGAAGAGACCGAAAACGTAATGAGTGGATACGAGCCCAAACAAAGGTTGAAGATGTTATAGAGGTTGCAAAAAGACTCAAGTGGAAGTGGGCTGGACATATCGCCCGAGCAACAGACCATCGTTGGACGTATGAAGTAATCCAGTGACACCCAATAGGTATAAAAAGGCCTGTAAGAAGACCTAAGTCGCGTTGGGTGGACGAAATACGTAAGCATGCAGGTATTATGTGGCAGCAATGTGCAAAGGATAGGATTTTGTGGAGACAACTTGGAGAGGCCTACATCCTGCAGTGGATAGATACAGGCTGATGATGATGATGATAATGAATAAAGGTTGGGGGAGGCATGGGACAACCTAGGCGAGCAGCGGAGAGATTCTTGGGATATATTTGTTTTCCAGATGTTCGCCTCGATGTACTGACTTAGAAATTTCTGGAGCCTCTAATCTGTCCAATTTATTTCCGTTACTACTGATATGTAAGAATTTGGCATCATCGATAGAAATAGTATGGATTTCACGGTGACAATGATTAGCCATTTCAGAAAAAAATAGAGGATTTGTTAAGGCGGATGTGTGTTAACAACCTTTACAAAATTAATGAACAATATACATTTTAAAAGTAAACGAGAGATATCATCAATCAAAGGAAAAGGAAGGGATGGTGGAGAGAAAAGATAAATCTGGAATGAAACACGTTATATTGCTGACTAGAAATTAAGAGGTTTTTTTCAATCGTTTTTTAAAGCGTGCTGGTTTGTGACTTGTTTCAGAACCTCACTGCATGAACAGTTAAGAACGGCGTAAAATAAATAAGTGCTGTAAATTGAGATAACAAACAAGGACTTCAATGACCTCGTTGGTGAGACACTTGTTACTCAATCCGGAGGTTTCGGGCTCGATTCCCGTTGGATCCGGATTTTTTTTTAAATGATTCCATTCTGGTTTTCACTTAAGGCCACTTTAACATATTTCTGGTTGGTTGGAAAAGATCGCCAAATGTCAATAAACCTGCCAGGTTGTACTGAATACAATTAAAGTGAATACAATACCTGCAGCTTGTCTGCGTCTTATTTCTCTATTCGATCCCTTATAATTAGAATCAGTTCCATGCCATTTGGCTCTAACTGCTGCTGTTTGCTTCTTATTATGCTGAACATTAATGTTTTATACCCGGCGGTAAATAATACACATCGGGCTTAAGAATGAGACTGTCGGCCATAATTGGCTAACTTCAGCTTTGTAGAGCGTCGTCTCTGTCATTCATACGATGCGATCACACCCTAGAATGTTTGACAACGACTGACAAACCGCGACGGAACACCTTTAACGGGCATAAGCAGAAATCGACAGAGACGACGTTCTACGAAGCCGAAGTTAGCCGATTATGGCCGACAGTTTCTTTCTTAAGCCCGATGTGTATTACTTACCGCCAGGTACTGTACATCATTATATCTCTTGCGTAGATATCATTTATCATTTGCGCAGATTTCATCATCAGGAGAGCACAAACGAGGAGGTAACATTAAAAAATTAACATGTCCATCGGATACAAAAAATGAGTTGATAAAGCAATTTTTTTCTTATCGATGGTACGGAGCCGTTTAACATTTTCATTTCAATGAAAAAAGCACACAAATTATTTTAAAATCATAATAAAAAAAACAGTATTTTTTCAAAAACAATCTTGTCCAGGCTTCAAACCAATCAAAAAAGATCATGTCCGAATTGACCAATCATAGCTTTCCGATTGTGTCTAACTTCATACCAGTTCACCAGCAACTGTCAGTTTTAAATGGTACGTGCAGTGTAATGTAATGTCTAGCATTAATATATACAGCTTTAACATATCTCCCTATGCTACTCGTACATACCCTACATATATTTATACTTTTATACTAATATTTATTCTTATTTAGTAGCCCTTTACTTATTTTATTTGATTCAAATTAAAATAAATTACTTTACCCCATTATTGTTTGTTTATTTATTTATTTAATTAACGACACAACAGTGTCTTTATATTAGGTCCCCACATACGAAACCGGCGTTTTGCCGTACTGGCAACTTTGATCTCAAATATCTTCTCTTTGGTTAGGAATTCCAAATTCAAATTTATACAGCTATTTACTCAAGTATTTGTGTTTCGAAAATTATAATTCATTTGTTTTTTCCTCAATTGTTTTTTTTCTTTGCGTCACTCAGTTTACAAAATGGAAAACTTGAAATATCGCGTTATTTACGAGTACGAGTTCCACCGTGGCACCAGTGCTGCAGAAACGGCTCGAAGGATTAATGATGTGTATGGCGACGGTGCCGCAAAATAAAACACAGTGCGTTTTTGGTTCCAACGTTTTCGTTCTGGAAATTTCGACCTGCAGAACAAGCCCCGTGGAGAAAGTTGATAATGAAGAATTGAAGGCTATTGTGGAAGCGGATCCATCGCAAACCACGTCCGAGTTAGCTGCAGGCTGCGGTGTTAGTGATAAAACTGTTTTAATCCACTTGAAGCAAATTGGGAAGGTGAAAAAGCTTGAAAGGTGGGTACCTCACGAATTGAGTGAAGCAAATCAACAAACGCGCGTTGACTGCTGCGTTGCATTACTCAACCGGCACAATAATGAAGGGATTTTGAATCGAATCATTACCTGTGATGAAAAGTGGATCCTGTATGATAATCGGAAGCGCTCATCGCAATGGCTGAACCCTGCCGAACCAGCCAAACCATGCCCCGAGCGAAAATTGACTCCAAAAAAGTTACTTGTGAGCGTTTGGTGGACTAGTGCTGGTGTCGTTCACTACAGCTTTCTTAAATCTGGCCAGACGATTACGGCAGATGTCTATTGTCAGCAACTGCAAACCATGATGGAAAAGCTAGCTGCTAAACAACCGAGGCTGGTTAATCGCTCTAGGCCACTGCTGCTTCATGATAACGCTAGACCACACACTGCACAACAGACGGCTACCAAATTAGAAGAGCTTCAATTGGAATGTCTAAGACATCCACCGTACTCTCCGGACCTTGCCCCGACAGATTACTATTTTTTTCGAAATTTGGATAACTTCTTGCAAGGGAAAAAATTCAACTCCGATGGGGCAGTCCAAACCGACTTCAAAGATTTTATTGATTCCCGTCCGAATGGTTTTTTTAGTAAAGGGATCGATGAACTACCTATGAGATGGCAAAAGTGCATAGATAGCAATGGTACATACTTTGATTAAATAAATATATTATATTAAAAAAAAATCAACTTTATGTTCCTCCCAAACAAAACGCCAATTTCACATGTAAGGACCCAATATACAAATGAACATGTGACAGGTTATACAAGTACTTCAAATTATTGACAAATAATACAAAACTTTATCTTAAACTAACATTAAGATACAAAAAGCATTAGTAATAATAAATTACAGTCATTGTTTTAAAATTATTTAATAATTATATGTGTATTTAAGTTCAATATATGTTATGTATGTTACACATATCAATGTGACTACATTTCATATTCACTATATTGAATGTGTCACAATGCTCTGAATGTATTTTGTACAGTGTTGTTACAAGTTTGTCTTGTCCTATATAAGAGCTAACCATGTATCACTTGGGTCCCGCATTAAATAAACTTAACAGTATGTATACCACAAAATATTACCAAACTTCACCAAGCAGTCTTACGTAACTGTCCAAGACTTATTTTATAGAGGTAAAGAACTCAGATTTGTTTTTAGTGGAATAACGCATATACAATATATAACAAATATTGGATTTTTTGACAATTTTGTGGGAATTTTATGGATAGATATTGATACTGTAATTTATTTTTATCAAACACTATTTATTCCACTTTTTTATGTTATGGAAAAATAGTGGAATAAATAGTGTTTGATAAAAATAAATTACAATGTCTTTAAACATCCACAACGTTAATGGCTTAACTACAAACAACATAGATATTGATATATAGAAAACACATGGCCTCATTAGTAGAACGAGATGCAAGTTGCTTTGCAGAATTAAAACCTTCCTACATGTTGATGCAGGGTTACTCAACTCCAGAGGCAAAGTATTGTCCTTAATGGTTTGTTTATATTACGTTATTTATATTAATAAAGGAGAGCACAAAGTTAGTAGCTATTTCTAAATATTGTTGTGATATTCTGGCTAATACTATATAATATATATACTTATATTAAAAATATCTAAATTGTTGCAAAACGTGTCGAGTGATTTATTCAATTTTGTACGTCGTGTATTAATATGAGGAATAGCAGAGGACCTAAATTAGACATTTCAAAAGATGTTTCAAATTTAATATGATTTTTTGTCGACCCACTGAATTTTCTTTCTGGTATTTTTATCAATCGAAACTGTTTGGTGCTGTATAAAAGTCGTAAATCAAGTCTGATGGAGCGAAGTGCGTATGTTTTACGTCACGCCCTGTAGTTGTAAATATTTGGTATTTTGTTATGACTGATTTTATTTGCGCAGCGTGTGTTGAAGAATATTGATTGCACCAATTTGCGCAGCGTTTATCCAAGAATATTGATTGCATCGATTAAATTACGAAAATAGCGAATGTGAAAAATTGGATAAATATTATTTTTATTTAACACTTTAATTGCAAATACAATCTGGTGGGTTTAATGCCAGGCGGCAATCTCTTCCAGCCGACCAGACAAAAGGTAATTAACCAAGTTACATGGTCGTAAAAAACATTCAAATGACTATACATCCCCACGAAATCCATGGTCATACATGTGTAGCGGGATGCTTTACTGATACGTCGTGATGATTTTGATTTGTTTTGTATTTAAAATAAAATACGTCGATTCAGGAATGCGAAAAAGTGAGAGTGAATAATCGATAAATAGTAAACAGCGATGAATGGTCAAGTGAATAATAATAAGTGCTCTTTATTTGTCGATAAGTAGGTATATATACAATTTCAGAACGGGGCGCGTGAATGCGTCCGCAGTATATCTGGATCTCACTCCTGTGCGTGCCGAGGTGGTCGCAGACGTTGCCAATGATATAGTGGGTAGAATATTTATTGCCGAAACGGTGAGACAACGCGATGCGTTCTCTTTCTACCGTGGAATGCGACGTAAATATTATTTGCATGTAAACAATATTGACGTTCTGGTATGTGATCTTTGTACATATTCAAAGGTTGATTCATCGGTCGTTGACCGTGCATGTTGACAATATTTAGGGATGTCGGTATTCCCTACACATGTATGTGAGCATACGCCCACAAACCCCATAATGACGGACAATTACCCTAACATTCCTTTTCATATAAAGTGAGATATCATAAATCAAATGACAAGGAAGGGATGGTGGAGAGAAAAGATAAATCAGGAATGAAACACATTATATTGCTGACTATAAATTAACCTAACAATGCGCGATTTTTTTAATTTCAAAATAGAAACAAATTTATGCATTAAATATGTACTGAAACATGAAAAATACAATAAAACTTTTTTTTTGTTTTTATATATTTAAATTTTAAAAAAAAAGTATGGTTCATATATGAATCACTGCGCATTTATAAGTGAACTATATGATATAATGATATAAACAAAATTATATATTTAACTTAACTTATTTTACACATATGCACTAAAGAATAAAAGAAAAATAAATTAGATTACCTTGATCACCAATAATAAAGTAATTTGATTTCAAACTGGAACAAATCACAAAAGTCATCTACGCGCAGCAAGTCAAACTTCAACTGACAAATTGACCGGTAAAACAGTTTTCTATTAAACCTATGTGGGTTTAAAGCATGGAGATTATTGTATCACGTTTGTAACAGCGCATGAGTCGTTGTTTATACCACTCAACACGAAAATATTTAGAAAAACTTTGGTTGATTCATATGTGCATCATTGCGCACTGTAGGGTTAAGAGTTTTTTTCAGCCTTAATTTCGGTCTTTGCCATCACTTAATTCCCGAAGGCGCAGAATTGGTTGAACGTGAGCTAAATGGAGTTCTCTTCGGAAATGACTGCATCGATATTCATAATATAGCATTTGAATATAATATTTAAAGTTAAGGCATTAACACTGCGGAAGTTTAAAGACAATGTAATTTGTTTTATCAAACACTGTTTATTCCACTTTTTTGTAACGGTATAACCCTACTGGTTTCAAGACTTTCACTTCATCAGCATGGGAGAACAAACAATACTGTTTGTGCTCCCCTGATGATGAGTTGAGAACCTTGAAACCGGTAGGATTATACCGTTACAAAAAGTGGAATAAAATGTTTGATTAAAACAAATTACAAAATCATTTGAATATTTATTGCGACCATGTTACTTGCTTTATTTACTTTTTGTCTGGTTGGTTGGAATATATTACTACCTGACAATAGTCTTGTAAGATCATTTTTGCAATAAAATGTCAATAAATACATAATAATGAAGTAAAAAACGACGTATTTGGATACAAAATGTTAAAATAGCCATGATAATAACGTTAAGAAGAAAAAGGAGAAATAATTAGAGTAGGAACATAATAGAAATTAGAGTAGGAACATAACAGAAATAAGAGTAAGAACATAATAAAAATTAGAGAAGGAACATAATAGAAATTAGAGTAGGAACTTAAAGAAATTAAGTAGGAACATAATATAAATTAGAGTAGGAACCTAATATAAATTCAAGTAGGAACATAATATATATTAGAGTAGGAACTTAATAGAAATTCAAGTAGGAACATAATTGAAATTAGAGTAGGAACATAATAGAAATTCAAGTAGGAACATAATAGAAAGTAGAGTAGGAACATAATAGAAATTAGAGTAGGAACATAATATAAATTCAAGTAGGAACATAAAATAAACTAGAGTAGGAACATAATATAAATTAGAGTAGGAACATTATATAAATACAAGTAGAAACATAATAGAAATTAGAGTAGGAACATAATAGAAATTAGAGTAGGAACATAATACAAATTAGAGTAGGAACATAATATAAATTGAAGTAGGAATATAATAGAAATTAGAGTAGGAACCTAATATAAATTAGAGTAGGAACATAATAGAAATTAGAGTAGGAACATAATATAAATTAGAGTTAGAACATAATAGAAATTAGAGTAGGAACATAATAGAAATTAGAGTAGGAACATAATAGAAATTAGAGTAGGAACATAATAGAAATTAGAGTAGGAACATAATAGAAATTAGAGCAGGAACATAATAGAAATTAGAGTAGGAACATAATAGAAATTAAGAGAATTTACTTACCAATAGTTGAAGAACTTCGCAAGGTCCAAACAATCAAAGGGTCTTCGAATTGGTGGTGTTTCTTCAGCTATACCACTATCCACGTCTTCTTCACCGTCTGATGAAGTGTCGTCTTCGTCAGTTTCCTCGTCGTCTCTTGCAGGACTTCTGGAAGCGTCTCTTTCAGGACTTCTAGAAGGGTCCCTTCCAGGACTTATGAAAGCGTCACTTGCAGCGTACGTTTCGTCTTCTTTTCGTTTTATGAAAAGGTCATTTTCTTTCATTTTATCTTTACTTACATCTTCTATTATCTCTCCTTTCATTTCTATGTCTTCTGAATATTTCGATGCGTGTAAATTCGCTTCTCTTTCTTCTTCCATAATAATTTGTTTATCCTCCATTTTACGTTAATTAATTTTGCACACTTCTTTAAGATAACACAGAAAAATAATTACTGTTTTTTCATTTTAAATTAATTGAAAAAAAAAATTAATCGACTGAAATAAATTATGTTCATTTTAATATTTAAAATAACTTTAATTTTACTTGAGAATATGTAGGATGGTCCCTGTAACATTTGAAATGTCATGTTTCAAAGGGATGGGGTAAAATCGTTTTTTTTCAAATCGAATAATTTTTTTATAAATCGAAAAATTGTTTTTCTCCAAACTGACGTTTTAATTCCTAATTTTCATTACACTGACTTTCTAATGTATTGTATGATTTGTATCTATCTTTAAATAGTCCAAGATCCACTATGGATTAATACTAATTACGAACATTTCATTTTAGGTATAAAAAAATCGAAAATCCAATTATCGTATACCCCATCCCTAGCCAATGCGGACTAACGTAGTGACTTTTGACAAACGTCGCCAAATATTATTTGATTTTAACAAACTGACATATTTTTGCTAATTTGTAACAAGATGTATTAATTTGTCATTATTGTTAGTTTTATGTAATGTATTTACCTAAATAACTTGCTATTTATCAGAATTGAGGTTTATATTAAAGTTGATAAAATAATTAAAATTACTGAAAACCGTTACAAGGTTGTATTGAGACAAATTTGTGAGCTGTCACAGGACTCATCCTAGAATTTCCGAACTATAATCTCTTATATTTATATTGAACACTACTGCCATCTATAAAAACTTTTCCGAAACATATTAGTTAGTGCTTCAGTCGACAAAGTGTTTTCTGCTGAAAACTTGTTTGAAATACATTTACGATACTTGATAAATAAATATTTTTTTTATAATGTCATTGGATATCTTTTTGATTTTTTTTTCTTATGCATAACATAACGCATTCGTTCAAGTTTTTTTTAATATACGAGTATTTCGCGCGGATTTCTCCTGTTACACAAAGAGGGTCTGCTTCTAGAGTTAGCTTATTCGTTAGGAAGAATATCAGCCAGGAGTCTTCTCATACTGCTAGGCGGTGCCGAGACTATATCCACAGTGTCACTCAGTCGGTTCAATATCTCTATACCACGCGAGACTATAGCTGAGTGTTTAGCCATGATATTCCTTCTCTAAGTTGCTATGTATTATAGAACAGAGGGTGATTCCTTGCCTTGCACGGCTATATTTATTAGGGACATATAAACTTAGTGCTTCTAGCGCCAAGAAAATGTGAAAATATTGAGTGAATATGGGGGATAAGGTAGTTTTGCCATATTTCAGATCAGTTTTGCCATATTTGTAAAATCACTCTGAGATAGTTTGGACATGTGGAATTAATAAATAAAGAAATATTAAGAAAACACATTCACGAGAAGATGAGATAGAGAAACACTAACAAAAGTATGGTTAGATCAAGTGTGTGTTATTTTGAAAGAAAGAAATGTAAAAAAGCAATAAAAATCGCAGGTGTTGTATAAGAAAATGTAAAAAATACGAAAGATATGTGTCCCGATAAGAAAGTCTTGTGTTTCTTTTTTTAATCTCTGTTTACCCCGACAGAGGTGTGATGTTTTGAATGTAGCTAACCGTGCAAATGAAGGGATAACTGTATTTCGAAATCATGGAAGAATTTCTCGATGAGACATTTATAAAAAAAAAATGTTAACACCGGACCTCGAACTGCGGTAAACATGGGTTCTGCGCAGTATTTTAAACAACACGCTTTCAGTTAAATCACGAGGTCGGTTATTTTCGGATGACCATCGGGTGTTATATTTTTTACAGTTTTTAAGTGATATTTTTCACACTGTCAGTTGTGAGAGGTCACGAAAAGTAGAAAATATATTTCGTATCTAATTCCTTATTGCATTGAATTAAATCAGGGTTTCCCAACATGTGTTCCGCGAAATCCTATAAAATTTGGTGTCTTTGTCTCGCTGAAAATATTCAGCGACTTTCCGATCAAAGACTGTATCGTTTAAACGCCAATAAACAATCTCTGTTTAAACCACGTTTAAACAGAGATTGTTTATTGTCTTTCCTAGTTCTTCCTTTTTTTACGTTGCCCTTTACTGTTCATGCTGTGAGAATCAGAATGGGCTGGAAGCATATTTAAGACTGTCGCTGTGTTACATTTAGCTCCTGGTATAAAAAGACGTTTCAGTGTCCCAACTAGGAAGATATTATCACCACCTCGTGGGTATATCCAAGCTATTAACCCTTCCTTCCCTGTGATGTGTAACTAGTACACATTGCTTCTAAACACTTTAATATCTCTATAAATATAATAAATACTGGGTTCAGATTTTAGGTATTCCTCCGTAATACATTTACGCATTGAATGAAAACAATAATATTAATAATAATTAGCACTTATCATTGGCCACATCAGAGATATTTTGTGAAAATCGGGAATAAATTCACCAATATAATCAAACGTGTGCCAGTGTGTGACGTAGGTATATTCATTCTAAAAAACCGCTATCGGTGAGGAAGCGACGCTATTCACGTCTCACTCTCCCTTTAACATACTTCGGTATATGGGAACGCAAAAAATAGAATCTCAGTTCGGTCGCTTCTCTCTTTTTAGTAGCCAACCGGCTTTCGTTCGAGATGGTCGCTCCGTCCGTCGTGAACGACGTCCGATGTTTTTTTTTCATGTTTTCAGCAATTAAATTTCAATTATTATCACTTTTAACTTCAAATTTAATTAGTTTAAATGATTGGCTATGAATATTCTTATTATTTCGATTTTAAATCGCTCATTTTTACATATGTGTATTGAATACACATCACCGGAACAGGCGGATTTTTTTAGCACAGGAAGGGAAAGGCTAAAGACCCAAGTTCCTTTCTGATCATGGGAACTTCAAGGGTTAGCATTTCAGCTTAAATCGTGTCCATTTGCCTTTTTCAAATTTTTGAAATCATCATTTTACAAAATCATTTTGAAACACTACTTTTGTAAAGTAAAACAGGCCTGTCACTTTAATTTATGATGTTGTTCCCAGTTCGCCGCTTATCTTTTTCACAACGTACTTTACTGTCCATGCAGTGAGACTCTGGAACCAGTTACAAACCAATGTTAGACTCGCTCCGTCATTGGCATGCATTAAGAAAAGCGACTGAAAAAACTCTTAATATCTAGTCAGCAATATAACGTGTTTCATTCCTGATTTATCTTTCCTCTTCCCCATTCCTTCCTTTTCCTTTGATCGACGATATCTCACTTATTAATTTTATAAATGTAAAATAATCATTTGTATATTTTTGCGACCATGTCACTTCCTTTATTTACTTTTGTCTGGTTGTTTGACAGGCGGACAGCTCGCACTGCGCAAAAAATACAAACACAAAAGACAAATAATGAAAAAAACAAAATACAAATTGTAAACAAAGTATAAAAGACGGAATCAAACAGGTGTAACTTCACAAATCCTCTTCAGCACGGGGAAAAAAATCACAAAAATAGATTTAAAAAAAAACACGAAAATCGATTAAAACGCAGCTGAAAAAAGTTCTTCAAAAGCCCTCGACAGACACGCTGGGCCCCATTTCAAGGCTCGGACATTCGGAAGTGTCTTTTCAGACACTCCTTATAGGTCAGCAAATGAACTCCAAAAATGTTCGAGACCGCAGTGTACTCATTTTCGATTCTGTGCAGTCTAGATATGGGAGAATTCGCAAAGTACTTTTCACATAGAATTGTGTCCTGCAGCCTGATAATTTTTGTTGGAACTCGAATGCTAATCAATTCCAAGAGTTTCGGACAATCGATTATTCATATATTGTTTATAGTTAAGGCATTAACGTTGTGTAGGTTTAAAGGCATTGTAATTTGTTTTGTAAACACTGTTTATTCCACTTTATGTAACGGTATAACATAACCCTACTGGTTTCAAGGCTTTCACCTCATATTCAGGGGAGCACAAACAAGATTGGTTTATGCTCCCTTGAATATGAGGTGTGCACCTTGAAACCAGTAGGGTTATACCATTACAAAAAGTGGAATAAACAGGTATAACATATTCCTACTGGTTTCAAGGTGCACACCTCATATTCAGGGGAGCTCAAACAATACTGGTTTATGCTCCCTTGAATATGAGGTTTGCACCTTGAAACCGGTAGGGTTATAACATTACAAAAAGTGGAATAAACAGGTATAACATAACCCTACTGGTTTCAAGGTGCACACCTCATATTCAGGGGAGCACAAACAATACTGGTTTATGCTCCATTGAATATGAGGTGTGCACCTTGAAACCGGTAGGGTTATAACATTACAAAAAGTGGAATAAACAGGTATAACATAACCCTACTGGTTTCAAGGTGCACACCTCATATTCAGGGGAGCACAAACAAGACTGGTTTATGCTCCATTGAATATGAGGTGTGCACCTTGAAACCGGTTGGGTTATACAATTATAAAAAGTGGAATAAACAGGTATAACATAACCCCACCCTACTGGTTTCAAGGCTTTCACCTCATTTTCAGGGGAGCACAGACAAGACTGGTTTATGCTCCCTTGAAGATGAGGTGTGCACCTTGAAACCGGTAGGGTTATACCGTTACAAAAAGTGGAATAAACAGGTATAACATAGCCCTACTGGTTTCAAGGCTTTCACCTCATATTCAGGGGAGCATAAACCAGTATTGTTTGTGCTTCCTTGAAGATGAGGTGTGCACCTTGAAACCGGTAGGGTTATACCATTACAAAAAGTGGAATAAACAGGTATAACATAACCCTACTGCTTTCAAGGCTTTCACCTCATATTCAGGGAAGCACAAACAAGACTGGTTTATGCTCCCTTGAAGATGAGGTGTGCACCTTGAAACCGGTAGGTTTATACCATTACAAAAAGTGGAATAAACAGGTATAACATAACCCTACTGCTTTCAAGGCTTTCACCTCATATTCAGGGGAGCACAAACAAGACTGGTTTATGCTCCCTTGAAGATAAGGTGTGCACCTTGAAACCGGTAGGGTTATACCGTTACAACAAGCGGAATAAACAGTGTTTGATAAAATAAATTACAATGTCTTTAAACCCCCACAACGTTAATGCCTTAACTATAAACAATATATGAATATTCGATTGTTTGAAAATCTTGGAATTGATTAGCATTCGAGTTCCAACAAAAATTATCAGGCTGCAGGACACAAGTCTATGTGAAAATTATGGAATAAATTACTTTGCGAATTCTCCCATACCTAGACTACATAGGATCGGAAATGAGTACGCTGCACTCTCGGAAATTTTTGGAGTTAGTTTGCTGAAAAAAACAGATGTGTGAGACTCTCGCGTGGTAGAAGTGAAACTTCTTAGCTCCTAGGAAAAGTTGATTTTACGCATTGCTTTTTTTACATTTGTTAACGATTTTTCTTATTTTTTTTAGGATTAGGAAATGGTTATGTGAAATTTAATTCGAGACAATCTCTCTTAATTATATAAAAAAACATTATCTGGAATTTATTGTAGTTTAAGAAAATCTCTATTAATTAAAAAAATAATAATTTAATAATAATTTTAATAATAAATAATAATTTTGATAATAATATAATACACTTAATAATATTAAATTTATATTTTCTTATATTAAATATATTAATATTTTTATGTTATTATTAATTATTTTTAAATAATTATTTAATTATTGTAAATATTTATTATTTTATTATTTTTAATATATTATTAATAATATATTATAAATTAATTATGTAATAATTAATTATAATATTATAATAACATATATGATATTATTATAATTATATTGTATATAAATTATATATTAAATAAATACTAAAATAAATATCAAATAAAATAAAAAAAATTAATTTGAAATAAAATTAATAATTATTAATGCACTTAATAATATTAATAATAAATAATTATTAATATTAAAATAACGAATATTAATTTATGAATAAATAAAATATTGAATAATAATTTAATAATAATAAAATAATAATACAATGCACCGTTTCACTTTTCGTGACGTTCAGTCCAATTTGCCCTACCGCGCCTATACAAGTTTCACTTCAAAAAATTCAAATACAGTGTCAACATATAAACTTACGCCTCTATTATTCGTAAGATATTTTTATCTCACACATTCCCTTCTCTGCTTTTTTCGGTCATTCTTAAAATAATAATATCCCACATCCGTCTCTCACATTCCTCGCATTCTTCTCTGACCGTCAGCTTGAATAATCTTCATTGTTCTTTTGATATATTTTTTATTTAATAACGCATTATGTTTTTAACATCTGCAAGGTCTCAGTCATTAACGCGTTGAGACCCGATTTTATATTTCAAATATTGTATATTTTTTATTATAATTTAAAATATTTTATATTTATTTTAACAGTGAAGGATGCGAGACTGAGGAAAGACACGGAAGAGCAGAATCATCACCATCATGACTTAAATGTGTCCCATTAAGTATTTTGTCTTTGCAATATTTATGTATGGCGTGGAGACGTGGACTGTGAGAGTACGCGACATACGTAAAATAGATATGTTAGATTTGAATTGTGGTTATGGTAATTCCAACAATATTAATTTATTTAACACTTTTATTGCAAATATAATCTAGCGGGTTTGTTGCCAGGTGGCAATCTTTCCGACCAACCAGACAAAAGAAAATAACAGTCCAGTCCGGTAACAACTGACAAATTGCGACGGAATACGTGTATGAATGACAGAGACGACGCTCTACAAACGATATGTAATACTTACTGCCGGGTACTGTATAAACTTTTATTTATTTGTTTAACACTTTTATTGCAACTACAATCTGTTGGGAATATTGCCAGGTGACAATCTCTTCCAGCCAATCAGACAAAATAAAATGAAGCAAGTTACATGGTCGCATAAATCATTCAAATGACTATCCATCCCAACGAAATCCATAAACACATACGTGAGCACATGTCCACGAACCCCACAAAGACGGACAATCACCCGAACATTATTTTTCATATAAATTGAGATATCATCAATCAAAAGGAAAGGAAGGGATGGTGGAGAGGAAAGGAAATGAAAAATCAGGAATGAAACACGTTATTTTACTGACTAGAAATTTAGAGTTTTTTCAGTCGCTTTTTAAAGCACGCCAAGGACGGAGCGAGTCTTATATTGGCTTGTAACTGATTCCAGAGTCTCACTGCATGGACAGTAAAGGACAACGTAAAGAAAGAGGAGCGGTGAACTGGAAAGGCCAATAAACAATCTCTGTTTGAGCGTAGCGCTAATCCATGATTGGAAAGACGCTGAAAATTTTTGGCGATATCTCGCCAAAAATTTTCAGCGTCTTTCAGTTAGTCTTTCAGGTACCAGTTAGAACAGAATTTAGTCTTGTTTGCGCTCCCCTGATGATGAGGTGTGCACCTTGAAACCGGTAGGGTTATACCGTTACAAAAAGTGGAATAAACAGTGTTTGATAAAACAAATAAAAATATTTTTTTTTACTAGATTCATACCTTTTTTTTTCATTCTTTGTACATGAAGGTACATATTAAAATTTATAATACAATATTTTTACCAGATTGGTAAACATTTTTTTTTCTATTTTTAAAATGTTTTTACCAGGTTTGTAATTTTTATAGGTTTACAATGTTTTTACCAGGCTTGTAAACATTTTTTTACTAGGTATACAACGTTTTTACCAGGTTTATAAACAATTTTTTACTAGGTTTATGAAACAATGTTTTACCAGGTTTGTAAACGATTTTTTTTACTAGTTTTACAATATTTTTACCAGGCTTGTAAACCATTTTTTTACTAGGTTTACAATGTTTTTACTAGGTTTGTAAACAATTGTTTTACTAGTTTTACAATGTTTTACTAGGTTTATAATATTTTTAACCGGTTTATTCACTTTTTTTAGTAGGTTTACAACGTTTTTACCAGATTTGTAACCTATTTTTTTACTAGGTTTACAATATTTTTACCAGGTTTGTAAACATTTTTACTAGGTTTACAATGTTTTTACCAGGTTTGTAAACATTTTTTACTAGGCTTACAATGTTTTTACCAGGTATGTAAACAACATGTTTTTACTAAGTTTGTAAACAATTTTTTTACTAGGTTTAGAATGTTTTTTCCAGGTTCGTTAACTTTTTTTACTAGGTTTACAATATTTTTAACCAGGTTTGTAAACAATTTTTTTACTCGGTTTACAATATTTTTACCAGGTTTTTAAACATTTTTTACTAGGTTTACAATATTTTTACCAGGTTTGTAAACATTTTTTACTAGGTTTACAATGTTTTTACCAGGTTTGTAAACAATTTTTTTTTACTAGGTTTGTAAAACAGTTTTTTTTTTCAATTTGTACAAAAAACGTTTTACTAGGTTTGAATAAAAATGTATTTACTAGTTTACATACAAAATAAATTAAAAGACTAGTAAAAATACCACATGTTTCTTACTAGGCTAGAACAAAAAATGTTTAACTAGGCTTGTATAAAAATATTTCCTTAAAACTTAATGCTATACCAATTTATATAAATTTTTTTCCAGGTTTGAACAAATAATATTTTACCAGGTTTGTAAAAGAAGTATTTACTAGGATTGTATTACAATATATAAATCTTTTGTAAGGTTAACAAAATATTTTTCACTACGTTTGATCAAACAATATTTAACCAAGTTTGTTAACAATACATTAACTAAACTGATATAAGAAAAAAATACTGATTTATACAAAAAAATGTACAGGTTTGTATTTAGAAATGTTTTTCTACAAACCTGATTACAATTTATCGTTCACTTGATTCAACCACACTTTACTTGGTGTTTCTCTAGTACCTCTTCCACTTAAATTTACACTTTGTCTTCGTTTATTCGTTCTAAATGCATCTTAAAATGCATTTCTTCATCTTGCATAATATTATACATACATAAGTTCACATTTATGTCAAATTCCTTCATCCGTATTCTATCATGCATTTTCACCCCATTTATTCTTCTCAATGCACGCATTTCAATGCACATTACTGTTTTGTATGATGACATTTAAATTTTATCATATAAAACAGTAATGAAAAAGCACGTATTTCAGCTGATGTTCCTTTTTTATTTAAATATAAAATGAAAAAAAAGATGCAAACGACTTTTCTATAAACCTTCGCACATAAAAATCAATAAACGTTTGATAAAAAAATATGAATAAAATGTGAAAAATCATTATTTGATTATAACGCGTAATTATGAAAACACCATTCATTATATTTAAAAAAAAATTGTATGTTTCAATGGTTTTTTTTTAATTATATAAAACGAATAAAAAATCAATTTTTTAACACAGACGAATAAAACTTGTTATTTTAACGACGACGAATAAAACTTTTTTTTTTCAAAAAACGACGAATAAAACATCAATAATAAAAAAAACCGACGAATAAAACATCATTAATAATCAAAAACGACGAATAAAACATCATTAATAATCAAAAACGACAAATGTCGAAAACATAATTTTTAACAACACAAAAACATTACGCAGTTGGATTACCGAGACTTATGCGTTTAGGAACGACGAGCGAACTACAAACAAAAGACGACAACTGCCACTGACGTTACTGCTTCACACACAACTGTTCGCATGTGCCGTGTTCTTTATCTAGAACGGTAGTCGACAACCTTTTTAAAAAAGTTATGACATATTTTCTAGAAAAAATATTTAATACGACAAACCGCTATTCAGCTTGAGTTAAGATAAAAAAATGTGAGTTGTCGGTTTAGCTGTTAATGTGTTTAACAGTTAGCATACACGCCGTGAAAGCAGCCATCCCAGGTTCAATTACTGTTGGATTCCCTTTCGGACTAGTTTTACTTTTAGATTATTTTACTTCTATATTTGTTTTTCTCTAGCTTACCTGCTATAGACGACCTCCGTGGCCCAGTTGGTAATACGCCTGTCTCCCAGACTGGAGATTGCGGATTCGAATCTCGCTGGAACCCAGATTAAAAAAAAAGGATTTCACTTCGGCCTCTTTAACCTTTCCCTTCCTGTGCTAAAAAAATCCGCGCGTTCCGGTGCTGTGTATTCAATACACATGTAAAAATAAGCGATCGAAAAAAAATAAGAATATTCATAGCCAATCGCTTAAATTAATTAAATTTGAAGTCAAAAGTGATAATAATTGAAATTTAATTTCTGAAAACATGATAAAAAAACATCGGCCGACGTTCACAAAACGGGCGAAGAGACCATCTCAAATGGATGCCCGAAAGCTACTGAAGCGATCGAACTGAGATTATATTTCTTGCATTCCCATATACCGAAGTAGAGGGACACGTGAATAGCGTCGCTTCCTCACCCATAGCGGTTTTTCAGAATGAATATACCTACGTCACACACTGGCACACGTTTGATTGTATTGGTAAATTTATCCTCGATTTTCACAAAATATCTCTGATGTGGCCAATGATAAGTGATAATTATTATTAATATTATTTTTTCATTCAATGCGTAAATGTATTACGGAGGAATACCTAAAATCTGAACCCAGTATTTATTATATTTATAGAGATATTAAAGTTTTTAAAAGCAATGTGTACTAGTTACGCATCATAGGGAAGGAAGGGTTAATATATTTCTGGTTGGCTGGAAGAAATTGTTATGCAATACAATACAATGTTACTGTGGCTGGTGATGAGATGGAACTGAAATGATATAGTTTATTTATGTATAAATTAGGATCGCGTTTAAATAACATCAAAAGCGTGGCAAGAGTGGGGTTGATGTAAAATGAAAGGAACTTTAAGAGGGGTTGGACATGAGAGAGAATTAACCTCTAAGCTAATACAAGTGAGAAGAGTGAGGTGGGCGTGGAAGAGGAAAGAAGGAGCAGATTTTGAATGAAAGTAAAGTGAAAAGTATGAATTAAAGAAAAATGTTCATGACGAAATTTATGAATGTGGAGAAGGAGAGAGTTGTGTGCTTGGGTAGAAACGTTAGTAAGCACTAATAAATAAATAAATAAATAAATAAATAATAGGTTTATTGATAGCAACATAGTATGTACAGATTATATTTAAATAACACTTCTAAAACACATAAATTGCAGATAATACATTAAATACATAAGCTATCAAAAGGTCTGGGCTCATCTAATAACATCCCCTCGGCCAAGATACACCCCACCAATATAGGGCGAACCCAGCCACGAGGACACCAGATGTTTTTCAGCCCACACCCTTGAACACGTAGAACAAGAATATATAAAAAAAATAAACACAGAAAATAAATAGATGACAAAAAAAAAATACATTCAAGAGAGAAGACACTAAAAGGTCCGGGCTCATCCCACAAACATTCCCCCGGCTGAGATACACCCCACCAACGCAGGGCGAGCCCGACCGCAAGGGCATCAGGGGGCTTCCATCCCACACCCCCGCATATCTTGATTAAAAAATAAATAGAAAAAAAAAAGAAAAAAAAGAAAAACGTATGGCAGAAAACAAAATAAAAAGTAAACCCACATATACCACCTCAGGTTACTACTAACTGTCAGCAAGAGCGAGAAAAAGAAAGAAAAGAAAAGCCTCAAAGGAGTCCAAATTTGACATAATGACAAATGGGAAGTAAGATAGTTGAGACAACATTAAAATAGTATAGTAGGGCAGTAATACATTGAAATAGATAAGCAGTTTTAAAAGAATTAATGAGGAAATAACGCACAAACACGTATGCACAATCCTCGATTCACCACCAGCGAAAAGAGAGAAAAGAAAGAAAATAAGAAAAGAAAAGCAAACAAGAGACCCATTAACCACTGAGAAACCCATTAACCACCCAGAAAATAACGCTTTAAAGCATCTCTGAAGGTATAATTATTCACCCGCTCCTTCAAGGTCAGGGGCAACTCATTCCAGCATTTGCTGGCTGAGTATGAGAAGGATCCCCTGAATAGTGTTAGGTTATGGTTTGGGATAGTAAAATAGTCTATATGCCTCTAGTTTCTAATAAGACTCATCAGAGGAGTACAAATTGAATCTTGTTTGTACTCCTCTCGTCGTTGTTGCACCTCGTAGTGGAGGATCTCCTCACCATTCTAACGTCAATTAAGTTAGATGACGAAGCTGTAGCCTGGACGGACATGGTCAGCAATACGAGGGTTCTTCAAAGAGCCAAAGTTGACAGAGAGTTGCTGACTATAGTTCGGAAATTCTAGGATGAGTCCTGTGACAGCTCACAAATTTGCCCCAATACAACGTTATGTAATGTATTTACCTAAATAACTTGCTATTTATTAGAATTGAGGCTTATATTAACGTTGATAAAATAATTAAAATTACTGAACATTGTTACAAGGTTGTATTGGGGCAAATTTGTGAGCTGTCACAGGACTTATCCTACATTTTTGAACTATAATATTCAAATCCGAAAGGTGTCCCATTTGGGTCATATACTTAGAGGAGCAAAGTACAAATTACTGCACCTGATCATCCAAGGCAAGATAGAGGGTCGAAGAGGTGTTGGCAGGAGGCAAATCTCCTGGCTCCGCAATATACGTGATTGGACTGGTATAAGAAGCGTTGGGGAACTTTTTTGGGCTGCCGGGGACAAAGAATGCTTACTCTCAGGTGATAGTCAACGTTGGGAGGGACCTGACATGACACTGGGAAGAAGAAGAGAGTGGATGGTCTCTTCGATTAGTTGTCCGCTTGTTTTGTTTGCTTAGGGGTAATCTAATTATCCCATCCGTCCTGAACAGTCTTGGTTTAAAGGTTTCGTATAATTATTTGAGGCAACGCACCCATAGGCTGTTCTATCTACCTTTACATCGAACCAGCCTACCTTTGGAGATGCCAGTGGTAGGTAGAGCAATCACACTGTTTAACCCTTCCCTTACAGTACTAAAATTGAAACGCGCGCTCCGGTATTGGGTAGTGAGTACGCGATCAATAGATAATCCCCTTAATTAATTATAATTGAAGTTAAAAATTATAATAATTGAGATTTATTTGCTGAAAACATTAAAAAACCATCTGGCAACGCTCACGGAACGGGTGTAGGTCTAATATATTTGCGAGCCCAGAAGCTACTGCGGCGCGGAGCGGTAGTGGCTTACCCCGGCGTGGCTTACGCTTGCGACGATTGAGACAATTGAGCTCCTCCCAATTCAGTGGAGTATGCAAGAGTGAGATGCGAATATAGTGTCGCGCTTCCCGCATACTCTTCACCTATCGTCAAGACACAAGGTCGAGGCACTCACAGCGTTTAAATGCGAATTTGTTTCCGATCTTCACAAAATACCCACGATGTAGTCGATTAATTTTGATTATTATTAATATTATTTTTTAAATCAATGCGTAAATATATTATGGAGGAATACCTAAAATCTTAACCTTGTATTTATAATATTTATAGAGATATTGATGGTTATTAGAAGCAACGTGTAGAAGATACCCAACACAGGGAAGGAAAGGTTAACCGTGCGTGTCCTCATATAGACGTGTTTCATGTGTCGCTCAGCTTCTTCAGGAAAAGTTTAGTGTTATATTTGAAATTATTTCATTTTTTTATTATTATTGCACGTGTTACATTTTGTCATAATGTTTTCGTGTAACATACTCGATCATATGTTGTCACCCCATATTCTCAATGTTAACATTTCTTATCCATTTATTCGGTTCTTTCCAATCATTTAAGTGTCAATGTTTATCAAGTTGATGAGAGTTTGCAACGGCGTATTGTTGTAACAATGGTCGGAAAAAATATCGACTAATTTTTCTATGTCCTCAGTAAGATACAGGCAAAAGTCTAGTTTACTGGGGACACGGCTAATGAATGGCAACAAACCCAGATTCATATTAATTGTGTGTTCATTATGAATTAACAGTTAATTAAACTTTTTTTTTTTTTTTTTATCTGGCGAGTTTATTACCATGTGGCAATCTCTTCCAACCAACTAAAAATGTTTTTATAGGCCCTAAGTGTTAACCAGACTGGAATCTTATTTAAAAAATCTGGGTTCCAGCGGGGATCGAATCCGCAACCTCCGGATCGGCAGACAAGTGTCTTACGACTAGGCCATGGGTTCCCTTTCGGTGCTTATATAGGAAAAACAGGAAGATCTTTTGAAAAGAGATTTCGTGAACACAAATCCGCCTTAACAAATCCTCTAATTTATTCTGAAATGGCTAATCTTTGCCACCGTGAGAATCATACTTTTTCTATCGATGATGCCAAATTCTTACATATCAGTGGTAACGGAAATAAATTGGACAGATTAGAAACCTTAGAAATTTCTAAGTCAGTACACCGATCCGAACATCTGTTGAACAGTTATTTCCCAAAAATCTCTCCGCTCTTGGCCGAAATTGTCCCGTGCCTCCCTCACCCCCCCAGCCTCCAACCGTTGAAGCGTGTATATCGGTACCAGTTCGAACAGCATTTAGTCTTGTTTGTGCTCCCCTGAAGATGAGGTGTGCACCTTGAAACCGGAAGGGTTATACCGTCACAAAAAAGTGGAATAAACAGTGTTTGATAAAAATAAATTACAATGTCTTTAAACCTCCACAACGTTAATGCCTTAACTATAAACAACAAGATTCTGTTATATGCAAAGTAGCTGAATGAGAATAGAGTTTAATATAGTCGCGTATTGCTCGCGAGCAGTGGGTTACTAACTCCATACCTTGATGCCACGAAATCCAGGGGACGCCATTTGGATGCTGCAGTCTATTTCGGTCCAACTGGGATCAGTGCACTACCCAGCGGTGCTTGGTCGCTGATAGATACGAGTAGTGTAGCTAGACTCGAATTGGTGCATCTGAGGAATGTTATACGGGAACTACCAACAAAGCCAGCTAATTGCTATTAATTTTATTTAGACCAGTCTACTACTTCTGCGTTTGGCTTTCACACGCTGTGTGTCTTCTTCAGCTGGACCACAGCATCTTATGATACGTTGTGTAGATCCTGCACGCATCCAGAGAACGAATTGGTCCATGGTCGCGTGGTAACGCAATGAACTTCATTTCCATTTCATGTTTGTTCACCATTTCATTTTTTTTTAACCTGTCAAGTTTATTGCCATGTGGCAATCTCTTCCAACCAACCAGAAAGATGTTTTTATAGGCCTTAAGTGTTAACCAGGCTGGGATCCTATTTTAAAAAATCTAGGTTCCAGCGGGGATCGAACCCGCAACCTCCGGATCGGCAGACAAGTGTCTTACCACCAGGTCACGGAGGTCGAACTTCCGTGCGGAAGGGGCGTCGGTTCGAACCCCGCGCTGTGCTACTCTCCTCGAATGACAGACATTTTTTCCGTCTAGTGTTTAGGGTTATTAGGATAGCTATGACTATGGTCATATCTATTTTTTTTTTATTTCACACTATTTTTTTCTATATTTACCGATTTCGCTAAACGAGCATCCACAGAATGGTGAATGAACCAATATGGCGGATCTATTGATATACATTTAATTTAATCGGTTGTTTGTCCATTCATTCATTTATGCATACATACATAAAATATAACATCTTGTCCCTTGCGGGGCAAGCAGAGAGAATAAAGGTTAAAATATACATTTTTCGTCTTCTATATATTTATACATCTCTTCATAGATAATCTCCATTATTCATACTTCTTACTTTTCGAATATACGTACGATTACGTCATTCACCCGTTGGGGTGGGCAAAGAAAACAGAGCGCCATACTTTTTTTTATCGTAACGCACAGGACGACCTTCGTGACTCAACAGGTTTACGTCTGTCTCCCAGTCTGGAGGTTGCGGGTTCAAATCCCGCTGGAACCCAGATGTTTTTAAAAAGGATACCAGTCTCGTTTTTACTTAAGGATACTTTAACATATTTCTGGTTGGTTGTAAGAAATTGCCACTTGGCAATAAGCCCGTCAGGTTGTTCTGTATACAACTAAAGTGTTTTACAATACAATACATATTAAGCCTTTCATTCATCCATACACCTTCACACACAATTCGCACGATTTCTCAGTGAACATTATCTACACCGGGCATGGCCGTGGGGCAGCAATGCCTAGTAGAGTCCGCGCGCCGTAAGGAAAGAATAGTGTAGAAGGGTGACCATGATTTTTTTATTTATTACAAATTCAGATTATTTAGTTTATTTAAACAATAAGTTATTTTTTATTTATTTATTTACCACTTTTATTGCAATACAATCTGGCAGGCTTATTGCCAGGCGGCAATCTCTTCCAACCAACCAGACAAAAGTAAATGAAGCAAGTTACATGGTCGCATAAATCATTCAAATGACTATCCATCCCCACGAAATCCATAAACACATACGTGAGCATATGCCCACGAACCCCACAAAGACGGACAATCACCCGAAAATTATTTTTCATATAAAGTGAGATATCATCAATCAAAAGGAAAGGAAGGGATGGTAGAGAGGAAAGGAAAAGAAAAATCAGGAATGAAACACGTTATTTTACTGACTAGAAATTAAGAGTTTTTTCAGTCGCTTCTTAAAGCATGCCAAGGACGGAGCGAGTCTTAATTGGTTTGTAACTGATTCCAGAGTCTCACTGCATGGACAGTTAAGGACGACGTAAAGAAAGAGGAGCGGTGAACTGGAAAGGCCAATAAACAATCTCTGTTTGAGCGTAGCGCTAATCCATGATTGGAAAGAAGCTGAAAATTTTCGGCGAGATAAGAGGGTGCGGCGGGACAGTTAAGGATGTTATACAATAGAGACAGTAAAGTACTCGGCGGTAAGTAGTACACATCGGGCTTAAAAAAGAGACTGTCGCTTTGTAGAGCGTCGTCTCTGTCGCACGGACTGTAAGCGCATCGTGCGACGGAGACGACGCTCTACAAAGTGACAGTCTCTTCTTAAGCCCGGTGTGTTTTACTTACCGCCGGGTACTATATGTGTATTTGGCGTCTATTTCTAACATACAACCAGTTCAATGCCTTCTGGTATGAAGTTATATGATCGTACTTTCGTAGGTTGTTGGTTTTCTTAGAAACGTATTGTTTAAGAAACACAGTATAGACATTTTATGAAATGTAACAATACAACATAAAAATACAAAAAGAACATAATTTATTATACATAAATACATTTAGAAAAGAAACAGTCGCATTTTATTTTACACATAAAACTATTCACAGTCTGATGATTAATCATTATCACTCGCTTCACTTATGGTAAACTTATTATAAAATTGTGGGTTTCTCTTATACTCGTATGGTCAAACATGATTTCTCTTTCCCAATATTCCAACTCTATGCCTTTCACGTGACTCCATATTCTGCTCAACTCTTCAGAGTTTATCAAAGAAACTCTTTCTATTACTAATTGATCCACTGTATTCAACTGAAACTGTACATTTATGATATAGAACCAACATACCCTTCGATCATGGTCTTCTTCTCCCTGGCTCCATCCCAACTCACTGTCTGCGAAGACTGTTGTGGTCAGCTCTCCTCGTCCTCAGGTTGTATGCTCTTCTGTACCAGACTACGTCCTCCAGGCCGTGCCTCTGCATCAGGTTATTTTTTTGCACCACCCATGAATTCTTTGGTCTTCCTCTGGTTGTTATTCGAGGAAGATCCATGGAGATTGCCTGGTTCACAATGTGATCGGGTACTCTGCGTTCAACGTGCCCATACCATCTCAATCGCCTCTCCTCCATCTTACTGTTGATTTCTGTGACACCTAGGCTTTCACGAATGCGTGAACTTTTTATTTTGTCTCTTAGGGACACACCAGCTGGCCATCTTAGCATGCGCATTTCAGCAGTTTCTAGTTGCCTAGAGTAAGAGTTATACATCGTCCAGCATTCGGAGCCATAGAGTAGTGCGGGTCTGACAATCGTTTGGTATACTTTTCCTTTTAACTTTACTGGCATTTTCGGATCACATAGAACTCCCGTCATTGATCTAAACTTCATCCATCCCACACTAATTCTATGTGTTACATCTGCTGCACATCCTCCATCGCTATGGATTAGTGACCCGAGATACTTAAAGGAATCACAATTTGGTAATGTTTCTCCATCCATTTGCATTACGGGAGGGACAGCATTTGTGTTCTCGAATGGTAGGTACAGATACTCTGTTCTCTTTCTGCCCAGTCTCAATCCATTGTCCTCCAAGATTCTTCTCCACCTTTCCAGACTATTTTGCAGGTCTTCATGTTTTTCACTTATTAATACGATATCGTCTGCAAATAGTAGGATCTTGTCACTGAAAATAGGGCCCCTTCGATCATGGTGACACTATTTTTTTGACACGATGACACGCTAATACTAGAAACTGACCAATCAGCACACAGGAATTGACTAACACAATCACACGCTCTGTGTACCTACGCTATAGTACAATACAGTCACAGATTCTTTCCTTACGCCGCGTGGACTCTACACGTGGTTATACCCTTTTTAAATTGGTAGACGTGATTTATTCAATTCTGTTTGAATATTTAGAGTAAATATACATGTATATACCATCAAGCTATTTCTATGTCGAGGTAGGCAGAGATGACGTATTACCATAATTTATATAACTCGACACACATCCTTAGCCTCTTCCATATCCATACACCTTCTCATGCAACCTCTAAGATTTCAATAACTTTTCCTTCTTTCTGAATTCCATTCATTTGATCCAACCACACTTTCCTTGGTCTTCGTCTATCACACATTGCACTGATATTTGCAATGTATATTTTTTTAGTTTATCCTTCTTCATTCATCCGTTCTATATGTCCAGACCATTAGAATGTTTTCATTGTATCTCCTTTAAAAATCTGCTTCACTTGAGGGAGCCACGTTTTCCTCGATCTAACTTTTCCACGCACACCTTGCATATTATTTTATTTAATTACAATAATATCGGTGTATTATTTTATTACGATAATATCTGTATTATTACTAAAATATATAAACTATTTTTTTTACAATCATATATGTATTATTTTATATTATTACTATAATATCTATAATATATAATTTAATTACAATAATGTATGTATTATTTTATTTAATTACAATAATATCTGTATTATTTTATATTATTACTAAAATATCTATATTATTTTATTAGAATAATGTCTGTACTATTTTATTAAAATAACAATAATATCTGTATTATTTTATATTATAACTATAATATCTATACTATTTTATTACAATAACGTCTGTTTTATTTAATTTTATTACAATTATATCTGTATTATTTTATATAATTACTATAATATCTATATTATTTTATTACAATAATATCTGTATTATTTTAATTTATTACAATAATATCTCGACTATTTTATATTATTACTTTAATATCTATAATATATAATTTTATTAGAATAATGTCGGTATTATTTTATTTAATTACAATTATATCTGTATTATTTTATATTATTACTATAATATCTATGTTATTTTATTAGAATAATGTCTGTACTATTTTATTTAAAAACAATAATATCTGTATTATTTTATATTAATAATGTAATATTTATTTCAATAATGTCTGTATTATTTAATTTTATTACAATAATATCTGTATTATTTTATATAATTACTATAATATCTATATTATTTTATTACAATAATATCTGTATTATTTTATTTTATTACAATTATATCTGTACTATTTTATATTTTTACTTTAATATCTATAATTTATAATTTTATTACAATAATGTCGGTATTATTTATATAATTACAATAACATCTGTATTGTTTTATAGTATTACTATAATATCCATATTATTTTATTAGAATAATGTCTGTACTATTTTATTAAATTACAATAATATCTGTATTATTTTATATTATTACTATAATATCTATATTATTTTATTACAATAATGTCTGTATTATTTTATTGTATTACAATAATATCTGTATTATTTTATATAATTACTATAATATCTATATTATTGTACGAGTATTACAATAATATATGTTTAATTTTATTAAATCACAATGATATCTGTATTATTTTATATTATTACAAGAATATCTGTGTATTAATTTATTTATATAATCACTAAGTCACTTTTTTTCTCACTAAAAAACATCTGCATCTGCAATAGAACTGAAGGTTAACTTTTTAACAAGTATCAAGTGCTGTCCATGTTAACTGTGCAGATATAAGTCTTTGAATCCAGTCAATGGATGCACTACTGGCTCGTGGCTAATGGCTAGTGGCTAGTGGCTAGTGGCTAGTGAACTAATAATTATGTCATAACAAAGAAGTAAGTATCATTTGGCAAATGAGGTAAGTATTGTAGCAATGCGTAACAGGTGTATTATTTATATTTCGTTACAATAATATCTGTATTATTTTATATTATTACGATAATATCTATTATTTTTTTTATTAGAATAATGCCTGTATTATTTTATTTTATTCAAATAATACCTGTATTTTTTATATTTTGACTATGATATAATATCTGTATTATTTAATGTTTTAACTATAATATCTCTATTATTTAATTATAATATAATAATATCTATAATAAGTATTATGCGATGATAATCTAAACTTGAAACTTCGACAACGGTTAGTCAAATGCTACGTTTGGTCAGTGTTATTGCATGGAGTGGAATCATGGACCCTCAAAGTTGGTAGTATGAACCGACTGGAAGCATTCGAAATGTGGATACACCGGAGAATGCTATGGATACCCTGGATGGATATGGTCAGCAATACGAGGGTTCTTCAAAGAGACAAAGTTGATAGAGAGTTGCTGACTAATATTAAAATCAGAAAGGTGTCCTACTTGGGTCATGTACTTAGAGCAAAGTATAAATTACTGCACCTGATCATACAAGGCAAAATAGAAGGCCGAAGAGGTGTTGGCAGGAGGCAAATCTCCTGGATCCGCAATATTCTTGATTGGACTGGCATAAGGGGCGTTCGAGATCTTTTTCGGGCTGCCGGGGACAAAGATGTCTACTCTCAGGTGATAGTCAACGTTGGGGGGACCTGACATGACACTGGGAAGAAGAAGATAATAATATCTGTAATATTTTACTTTATAACAAGAATACTTGTATTTTTATTACAATAAAATCAGTGTATTATTTTCTTTTATTACAACAATATCTGTATCATTTTTATTTATTTACTTACAATAATATCTGTTTTATTTTATTCCAACAATATCCGTATTATTGTATTTTAATTACAGTACTATATGTGAATTATTTTATTTTATTACAATATCTGCGTATTATTTTAGTACATCACAACATAATCTCTATTATTTAATTTAATTATAATAATATATGTATTATTTTATTAAATTACAATAAAATCTGTATTATAACATTTCATTACAATAAAATATGTATTTTTTACAATAATACTAACTGAATTCTTTATTTTATAGCAAATCTGTATTATTTTATTTTGTAACAATAATAACTAAAATATTTTATGTCATTACAATAATATCTGAATTATTTTATTTTATTACTATTATATCTTTTTTTTTTTAATTATAATAATTACTGTACTATTTTACTACAATAATATCTGTATTATTTTATTAAAGTACAATAATATACGTATTGTTTTAATTTATTACGATAATACAGCGGAAGTCGCTTAACACGAAAACGCTTAACATGAAAAATCGGTTCACATAAAATAATAATATCCTGGTCTCTAACAAATGCTAAGTAATTTCATACATTTATTTTCATTTAACACGAAATAAAAAACGTTTAACACGAAAAGATTTCGCATCTTTGAAAAACAAACAAAATATACCGGCCGTCATACAGAAGTCAAATTGTTTAATAATGTCAAAATAAACGCATACCTTAGGTAGATACATACAGTACCCAGCGGTAAGTAATACACATCGAGTTGAAGAAAGAGACTGTCGGCCATAATCGGCTAACTTCGGCTTTGTAGAGTGTCGTCAATGTCGCACAAGAGCGCTTGACAACGACTGACAAATCGCGACGGAACACGTGTTTGAATGACAGAGACGACGCTCTACAAACCCGAAGTTAGCTGATTATGTCCGACAGTCTCTTTCTTAACCCCGATGAGTATTACTTACTTACTGTACTGTACCTACCGTAGGAAACAAACGGGATTATTCGACGGCAGGTAAAACATTTCATTTTGTCATCAGTCGAAATATTTCATATTTCAGTTAGACTTTAATCTTGAATTAAGTGACACGTCGTATGTTAAGTGGTGAATTTTATGTTTATTGAAAAACTTTAAAATGTATATCATTTAACACTTGCCTTACTGTGCTAAAAAAAATACGCCAGCCACGGTGCTGGACGCTAAGCGTCCAGTGAAAAATGTATATTTTAAATTAAAATTATGCAAAATCTGCTAGATTGTTTTTCGTTTTTAGCTATAAAAATTATTTTGTCATGTATTAAAACGTCGAATAATCAAATAAATATAGGTCTTGGCCACGCGCTATCCATCACAGGGTGGCAAGTGTTAACAGTGTAATGGCAGGACAGTAAAAATTTATTAAAAGTTTGGAATCACTAATTCGACGTGATCAACAATCATAAAGTATAGAGACCATCTTATTGAAAGGTTTGAGCGCATTATGTCGGAGCCAGATATAAAACGGATGAGAAGGCCTTAACACGAAGATCTGGAGAGACTGCATTGCTTGTTTGGTTCAAACAAGATAGGGCTCACAATACTCCATTATCAGGGCCTCTGTTAACCCTTCCTGTCCTGTGATGTGTAACTAGTACACATTGCTTCTAAAAACGTTAATATCTCTATAAATATAATAAATACTGGGTTCAGATTTTAGGTATTCCTCCGTAATACATTTACGCATTGAATGAAAAAAATAATATTAATAATAATTAGCACTTATCATTGGCCACATCAGAGATATTTTGTGAAAATCGGGAATAAATTCACCGATACAATCAAACGTGTGCCAGTGTGTGACGTAGGTATATTCATTCTAAAAAAACCGCTGTGGGTGAGGAAGCGACGCTATTCACGTCTCACTCTCACTCTACTTCGGTATATGGGAACGCAAGAATAGAATCTCAGTTAGCTCGCTTCTCTCGCTTCAGTAGCTTTCGGACATTCGTTTGAGGTGGTCGCTTCGCCCGTTTTGTGAATTTATATTTTGACAATTTTTTCATGTTTTCACTTTTTACCTCAAATTTAATTAATTTGAGCGATTGGCTATGAATATTCTTATTTTATCGTTCTTTTTTACATGTGTATTGAATACACTGCACCGGAACGCGCGGAATTTTTTAGCATATGAAGGGAAAGGTTTACATTGTAATTTGTTTTTATCAAACCCTGTTTATTCCACTTTATGTAACGGTATAACCCTACCGGTTTCAGGGTTTTCCCCTCACCATCAGGGTAGCAAAAAAAATACTTAATAAAAAACTCCACGACACAGTTTATTATCTCCTGATGATGAGGTGAAAACCTTGAAACCGTTAGGTTTATACTGTTATATAAAGTGGAATAAACAGTGTTTGATAAAACAAATTTCAATATATATAAATACTTTAAACATGCACTACATTCCACCGAAAACGGAATGTGTTATTATAGTTCGGAAATTCTAGGATGAGTCCTGTGACAGCTCACAAATTTGCCCCAATACAACCTTATGTAATGTATTTACCTAAATAACTTGCTATTTATTAGAATTGAGGCTTATATTAAAGTTGATAAAGTAATTAAAATACCTGAACATCGTTACAAGGTTGTATTGGGGCAAATTTGTGAGCTGTCACAGGACTCTTCCTAGAATTTCCGAACTATAATGTATATCCGAAAATCTATAAAGTTCTACAAAGTAGTTTGTCTTCCCATGGCAAGTATGTTTTTCTAAATGTGGGAGGAAATACAAAATTCAATAGCCGCAGATCCACCTTCCTATCATTACATTAAATTTAACCTGTAAGCCAGTGAGTTATACGGGAACAATATGTACCCAGTGAGTGAGTTTTTTTGTTTATTTTTTAAGTGAGATTGAAGAATTATGATACATATTTTGTTTTATTATTATAAATCGGTAAAAGCGAAAACTGTATTGCGAATTGGAATTTGTTATGACAAATTATCCATAGATGTCAATATAATTAATTTTTTTTTGTATAATCTTTACTTTTCTTGGGTGTTTAATGTGAAACGCACCGTTGCGTTCGTACTAACTTGAGATATGTTAGGTTCACACGCACCAGTGCGTTCATACTCGCTTACAGGTTAAACTTATGTGAGGTGCTTGAACGTGAATTCGAACCCCGCGCTGTGTAACTCCAACAATAATTTTGGAATACAATTCAATAACATGATGTCCACGCTAAAACGAATTATACTAGAGAAAATGTAGGATGGTCCCTGTGACAATAGAAATGTCATGTCTCAAAGGGATGGGATAAAATCGTTTTTTTTTTACAAATCGAATCGTATTTCATAAATCGAAAAATTGTTTTTCTCTAAACTGATTTAGCGGGTTTGCTTTACTGGTACGTCGTGATGATTATGATTGTTTGGTATTTAAAATAAAATACGTCGATTAGCAATGCGGAAAGTGAGAGTGAATAATCAATGAATAGTAAACAGTGACGAATGGTCAAATGATTAATAATAAGTGATCTTTATTTATCGATAAGTAGGTATATATACAATTTCAGAACGGGGCGCGTGAATGCGTCCGCAATATATTTTTATCCCACTCCTGTGCGTGCAGAGGTGGTCGCAGACGTTGCTAATAATATAGTGGGTAGAATATTTGTTAGCGAAACGGCGAGACGGCGTGATGTGTTCTCTTTCTACTGTGGAATGTGTCGTAAATAGTATTTGCGGGTACACAATATTAATGTTCTGGTATGCGACCTTTGGGCATGTCCGAAGGTTGGTTCGTCAGTCATTGACCGTGCGTGTTGACAATATTCAGGGTCGACGGTATTCCCTACACTGACATTTTAATTCGTAATTTTCTGTATACTGACTTTCTATTATATTGTATTTAATTTAGAACCTTTATATTAATATTGCCTTCAGATTCATACAATATAAATAGACGCTTCATCTGGCAGCTGGTTGCACTCGTGTGGGGACACGTACTGGACCTTTCTACGGCCAGACTACGCTCTCGATCCACGGCACAAATGCAGACACCCTCGTGTAGATGGCGGGCTGGTCCATTACCCCGCAAGCTCGGCCCGTAGAGACGATACCAATCACTATATATATGCAGGACACATCTCTGTTATAGATTTGAAGAGGACCAGACCAGGCCAGAATCACCCTGGAAAATAATATTTTTCAATCGATTTACTTATTTCGTCATTAAAACCATTTAATGCCCTTGAACGAGACCCTCTCGCGCGCCAAATGCGTTCTAATTTCCGCTATCCCGAGTCACGCTCGCCTGTCTTGACTTGCAGTGTTCTAATTTTAGCTAACCCGTGTAACGCTCGCCAGTCGTTCGCGTTTTATTTATTCATTGTAAATTAGTCTGCAGTTGTGAGTGGTCGTGTTTTGTGTTGCTTATTTCGTATTTACGATATTGTGTTCGCATTTACGTAGGTCTATGTTTGACACAATGCTTTCATATCTACCATACCAAATTGGAGTTTAAATTTTTTTTTAATTAAAATATGTTTAAATTGTTATGTTTCAATTGAAAAGTGTATAAACTTAAAATAAAACTGAAGAGATTGCCACTTGGCAATAAACCCGCGAGTATGTTATGTATACAACTAAAGTTTAATACAAAACAATAGCAAGCAAGTGATGCTTTATACAACTAAGAATGAGATATAACTATGCTTGAGAAAATGTAGGATGGTTCCTGTGACATTTGAAATGTCATGTCTCAAAAATAAATGGATGGGGTAAAATCGTTTTTTTTACAAATTGAATCGTTTTTTTATAAATCGAAAAATGGTTTTTTCTCTGAACTAACGTTTTAATTCCTAATTATCATTATACTGACTTTCTAATGTATTGTATGATTTGTATCTATCTTTAAATAGTCCAAGATCCACTATGGATTAATACTAATTACGAACATTTAATTTTAGGTATAAAAAAATCGAAAATCCAATTATCGTATACCCCATCCCTAGCCAATGCGGACTAACGTAGTGACTTTTGACAAACGTCGCCAAATATCATTCGATTTTAACAGACTGCCACATTTTTGCTAATTTGTAACAAGATGTATTAATTTGTCATTATTGTTAGTTTTATGTAATGTATTTACCTAAATAACTCGCTATTTATTAGAATCGAGGCTTATATTAAAGTTGATAAAATAATTAAAATTAATGAACGCTGTTACAAGGTTGTATTGGGGCAAATTTGTCAGATAGAAGAAAAATATTTGCCCTCAAGTACGAGATGCATGGCCACGCGGTAAGACATTTAACTTCCGTGTGTAAGTTCGCCACTTCAAACCCCGCGCTGTGCTACATCCCTCGAATGACACAGGTATTTTTTCCGCTTTGTATTCAAGGGTATAAGGACACCGATGACTTCGGTCATATCTATTCTTACAAACGGAAAAAAATATAACGATACCGATGACTTCGGTCATATCTATTCGTAGGGTATAAGGATACTGATGACTTCGGTCATATCTATTCTTATATTTGGTCATATCTATTCTCATAGGGTATAAGGATACCGATGACTTCGGTCATATCTATTCTTAGGGTATCTAGATACCGATGACTTCGGTCATATCTATTTTTATATTCGGTCACATCTTTTCTCATGGGGTATTAGAATACCGATGACTTCAGTCATATCTATTCTTATATTCGGGCATATCTATTATCATAGGGTATAAGGATACCGATGACTTCGGTCATATCTATTCTCATAGGGTGTAAGGATACCGATGACTTCGGTCATATCTATTCTTATATTCGGGCATATCTATTCTCATAGGGTATAAGGATACCGATGGCTTCGGTCACATCTTTCTTATATTCGGTCATATCTATTCTCATAGGGTATAAGGATACCGATGGCTTCGGTCACATCTTTCTTATATTCGGTCATATCTATTCTCATAGGGTATAAGGATACCGATGGCTTCGGTCACATCTTTCTTATATTCGGTCATATCTATTCTCATAGGGTATAAGGATACCGATGGCTTCGGTCACATCTTTCTTATATTCGGTCATATCTATTCTCATAGGGTATAAGGATACCGATGGCTTCGGTCACATCTTTCTTATATTCGGTCATATCTATTCTCATTTGGTAAAAGGATACCGATGGCTTCGGGCATATCTATTCTAATTTTCGGTCATATCTATTCTTATATTCGGTCATATCTATTCTCATAGGTTACCGATGACTTCGGTCATATCTATTCTTAGGGTATAAAGATACCGATGACTTCGGTTATATCTATTCTTATATTCGGTCATATCTATTCTCATGGGGTATAAGGATACCGATGACTTCGGTCATATCTATTCTTATATTCGGGCATATCTATTCTCATATGGTATAAGGATACCGATGACTTCGGTCATATCTATTCTTATATTCGGTCATATCTATTCTCATAGGGTATAAGGATACCGATATCTTCGGTCATATTTATTCTTAGAGTATAAGGATACCGATGACTTCGGTCATATCTATTCTTACAAAAGGAAGAAAAAAACAGGTACGTGTGCTTCGATCATCACACTTCAGTGTGTCATCGGATCCAGTACAGCGGTGTGACCAGTGAGTTTGCTGGTGTGCAACAACTCACTCACTTAAAAAAAATCCTCCACGCCACAGCTTCCCTTCGCTTTCTAACTAAATTGAAATTGGAATAGCGAGGAGATCCTCAACGACGAAGCCCAGAAACGACGAAAATAACGACAACACATATTTTAAATGATTGTTTAAATATTATGAATATTTAAATTAAAGTAGTTTCAATGATGATTGACTATCAAAACAGTCAATATAACATACCAGTTATGACTACGGAATGTACTCGTACAATGGAGCCACGAATCATCGTTTTTCTATTATATATATCAATTTTATTATTTATAGTTAAGGCATTAACGTTGTGGATGGTTTAAAGACATTGTAATTTGTTTTATCAAACACTGTTTATTCCACTTGTTGTAACGGTATAACCTTACCGGTTTCAAGGTGCACACTTCATCTTCAGGGGAGCACAAACAAGACTGAATTATGTTCGAACTAGTACCGAGATACACGCTTCTAACGGTAAACTGGGGCTTGGGGGACGCATGGGACAACATCGGCAAGCTGCGGAGAGATTCTTGGTATATATGTGTTTGCCAGATGTTCACCTCGATACACTGACTTAGAAATTTCTAGGGCCTTTAATCTGTCCAATTTATTTTCGTTACTACTGATATGAAAGAATTTGGCAGCTTCGATAGAAAAACAAATCCTTTAATTTATTCTGAAATGGCTAATCATTGCCACCGTGAAAATCATACTTTTTCTATCGATGATGACAAATTCTTTCATATTAGTAGTAACGGAAATAAATTGAACAGATTAGAGACCCTAGAAATTTCTAAGTCAGTACATGGAGGTGAACATCTGGTAAACATATATACCAAGAATCTCTCCGTTGCTCGCCGAGGTCGCCCCATACCTGCATCAGTCCCCAGTCCCCGACCCAAATGTTTACCATTAGAAGAGTGTATCTCGGTACCAGTTCGAACAGAATTCAGTTTTGTTTGGGCTCCCCTGATGATGAGGTGTACACCTTGAAACCGGTAGGGTTATACCGTTACGACAAGTGGAATAAACAGTGTTTGATAAAACAAATTACAATACATATAAATTGTAATAAAAAACTCGTATTTAAAAAATAACTCAACAATAAATTGTATCGTTTTAATGCAATATTTGTTAAGAATATCGCTTCATTTTTACTCAATCGAACATTTTTCAACATTTTAAAATCATATTTCGTAGAAAAATATTAATGTTTTGTTTAAATATAAATTAATAGTTGCAAACCGTGAAATATTCACGGAAGTAAAACAAATTCTACATTTATGAAAATATATATTCATAAATATAGAATTTGTTTATATATATATATATCATTTATACATCTTCCCCTTTTACACCCGTTCAAAAATTGTAAGCTAGGTATTTAAAATTCGTTCAATTATCACGGACCCACCGAGATCCAATTTCGAATCACTTTCGCAGGGAATCTAAGTATTCGTCTCTCGCTCTCTTGTATTCAAAATTCAATTCTCGTATTCTTTCTTAGACGACAAACATCGTATGGGTTTTGGCCTATTTATACTATGATAGCACTAGTTAACCTTTCCTTCCCTGTGTTGGGTATCTTCTACACATTGCTTCTAATAACCATCAATATATCTATAAATATAATAAATACAAGGTTAAGATTTTAGGTATTCCTCCATAATATATTTACGCATTGATTAAAAAAATAATATTGATAATAATCTGAATTTATCGACTACATCGTGGGTATTTTGTGAAGATCGGTAACAAATTCGCATTTAAACGCTGTGAGTGCCTCGACCTTGGGTCTTGACGATAGGTGAAGAGTATGCGGGAAGCGCGACACTATATTCGCATCTCACTCTTGCATACTCCACTGAATTGCGAGGAGCTCAATTGTCTCAATCGTCGCAAGCGTAAGCCATGCCGGGAGTAAGCTACTACCGCTCCGCGCCTCAGTAGCTTCTAGGCTTGCAAATAGATTAGACCTACGCCCGTTCCGTGAGCGTTGCCAGATGGTTTTTTAATGTTTTCAGCAAATAAATCTCAATTATTATAATTTTTAACTTCAATTATAATTAATTAAGGGGATTATCTATGAATGTTCTTATTTTTCCGATTTAAAATCGCTAATTTTTTATTGCGTACTCACTACCCAACACTGGAGCGCGCGTTTCAATTTTAGCACCGTAAGGGAAGGGTTAATAATATGTGAAACATTCAAGATTTAAATGTTTCACATGAATACTGATGACCACTCGCCTGTCCCCGCTGTCACTTTCCCTACCCACCCTTAAGAGGATAGAGGGAGGGATGAAATGTTGAAGATTTTGATGACTAAGGTGCACCCCCAACCCCTCTGTATATTGGTTCATGAAAGCATGCATAGCCTATGAAATTATATAATTTTTATTTACATACAATAACAGAAGTTGAAACAACTTCATAAAGCCTTCCTTCCCTGTGATGTGTAACTAGTACACATTGCTTCTAAACACTTTAATATCTCTATAAATATAATAAATACTGGCTTCAGATTTTAGGTATTCCTCCGTAATACATTTACGCATTGAATGAAAACAATAATATTAATAATAATTAGCACTTATCGGCCACATCAGAGATATTTTATGAAAATCAGGAATAAATTCACCAATACAATCAAACGTGTGCCAGTGTGTGATGTAGGTATATTCATTCTAAAAAACCGCTATGAGTGAGGAAGCGACGATATTTAAGTCTCACTCTCACTCTACTTCAGTATATGGGAACGCAAGAAATAGAATCTCAGTTCGCTCCAGTAGCTCTCAGGCATCCGCCCGTTTTGTGAACGTCGGCCGATGTTTTTTTCATGTTTTCAGCAATTAAATTTCAATTATTATCACTTTTGACTTCAAATTTAATTAATTTAAGCGTTTGACTATGAATATTCTTATTTTTCCGATTTTAAATCGATCATTTTTACATGTGTATTCATGTATATTGAATACACAACACCGGAACGCGAGTATTTTTTTTAGCACAGGGAGAGAAAAGGTTAACAACGAAAAAACAATCTGTTAACGTATGGATATAATACTTCTAAAAAATAAATGAGGATGAAAAATTATTTTTAATAAAATAAAAAAAAACATGTTTTAATAAAGTTTTTGTTTCCGGCGTCACTTTTGTTTTTTTTTTATTTTAATGAACACGTGCAAATATTTGATTTATTATAAATGCTATTTTTTAACTATCGTGTTCACGGATTTATCGTTAAATTAAATAAGTCAATTCAAAAACGATATGTCGAGAATTCACTGTATTTGGTTTATACCATAGTTTCGCAAATTTTTTCGACCCGTAGACCACTTGCCATTTTTTTTAATTTTCCGTAGACCCTCTGCCTGCCTAATATTGAATTTTCCTAAACGTATTAACTTCAAATGTGTTTTTGACAGCTGACACAGTGCTGTGCTGTTCACCTTGATAAGGTTTTTTTGTAGAGTGGACAATTGTAAAAACAGAAAAGCATGTACAATTTTTATTCATACCTTTGTAGGGACTACGGTCGTCCCTAAATATTGTCAACACGCACGGTCAACGACCGACGAACCGAACTTCGGACATGTCCAAAGGTCGCATACCAGAACATTGATATTGTTTACCCGCAAATACTATTTGCGATGCATTCCACGGCGGAGGGAGAGCGCATCGCGCTGTCTCACCGTTTCCACCAACAAATGATCTACCCACAATATTATTCGCGACGTCTGCGACCATATCCGCACGCACAGGAGTGAGATAAGAATATATTGCGGGCGCACTCACGCGCCCCGTTCTGAAATATATATATATATACCTTTCAAGTGATGGATAGCTTGTTCGGAGTTTCGGTCCGATGGTAGGTAATATACCTACTTACCGACAAATAAAGTATTATTAATCATTTGACCATTCATCACTGTTTACTATTCATTGATTATTCACTCTCACTTTCCGACGTATTTTATTTTAAATACCAAACAATCAAAATCATCAGCACGTCCAACAAGGACATCCGCTAAACCTTTATTGAAAATGCAAGTAAATATTTGGCTTTGAAACGAAACAAATCAAAACCTAATAAAATTGTTACATGAAATGAATACACAAATAATACTGTTAACACTTGCCTCCCTGTGATGGATGGCGAGTGACCAGGACTTATATTTTATTCGATTATTCGACGTTTTAATACACAATAAAACGATTTTTATAGCTAATTACAAAAAATAACCTAGCAGATTTTGCATAATTTTAATTTAAAATATACCTTTTTTACTGGACGATTAGCGTCCAGCACCGTGGTTGGCGGATTTTTTTAGCTCAGTAAGGCAAGTGTTAATGAGAGGGATGGACCTGATGCTCTGATAGCGATGGTTCAATATTTGGCTTCAAATTAGTGAGGTATAGTCTTAAATCTCCACGTTGTGATTTACTTTAGCTTTCTTTATATAAGTATTTTTTACGTCTAATATAAGTATTGTGTACACACAATCTGTATTAGGTGTAATAAGACATTTACGGAACGTCTAAATATTTATGATGATCTGCTAACCCTTACAGGCACAAGTCACCTTAATTTATTTTTACTCAGGCTGCACAAAAAATATAAAGTCAAGTTTCTCATTATTTTTTTTCCTTTCCTTCCCTGTGTTGGGTATCTTCTACACATTGCTTCTAATAACTATCAATATCTCTATAAATATTATAAATACAAGGTTAAGATTTTAGGTACACCTCCATAATATATTTACGCATTGATTTAAAAAATAATATTAATAATAATCAGAATTTATCGACTACATCGAGGTGTTTTGTAAAGATCGAAAACAAATTCGCATTTAAACGCCGCGAGTGCCTCGTCTTGACTATAGGTGAATAGTATGCGGGAAGCGCGACACTATATTCGCATCTCACTCTTGCACACTAGACTGAATTGCGAGGAGCTGAATTGTCTCAACGTCGCAAGCATAAGCGTAAGCGCCGGGGTATGCGACTGACGTTCCGCGCCACTAGTAGCTTCTAGGCTCCGCGCCACTAGTAGCGCCACCGCACCACTAGTATTTTAAAATCGCTAATTTTTTATCGCGTACTCACTACCCAACACCGGAGCACGCGTATTATTTTTATCACCGTAAGGGAAGGGTTAATGTGTTTGAAAAATGATACGTAAAAAAGCTAAATTAACATATTTCCACTTCCTCGGTAGGTCAAGGAACTCCCGGTGAGGTGGTACAACTTATGTACCACTAGTCCATATTTCCACTGGTACTTCTAATGTACCACCAAATAATGCCGAAATACATCAAAGTCAAATTAATTTTTAACCTAAACATAAATTTACCACAATTACTGAAGTCAATTTTATCACAACACAACTATTTTTTATTAAAATTTAATACAAATATATAACGTTTTCTTTTATACGCACAAGTCTTATGTATTTTTTTTTGTCATCTATTTATTTTCTGTGTTTATTTTTTTTATATATATTCTTGTTCTACGTGTTCAAGGGTGTGGGCTGAAAAACATCTGGTGTCCCCGTGGCTGGGTTCGCCCTATATTGGTGGGGTGTATCTTGGCCGAGGGGATGCTATTAGATGAGCCCAGACCTTTTGATAGCTTATGTATTTAATGTATTATCTGCAATTTATGTGTTTTAGAAGTGTTATTTAAATTTAATCTGTACATACTATGTTGCTATCAATAAACCTAATATTTATTTATTTATTTAAGTCGGCACACCAAGAACAACTGACTGTCAATAATATTAGAAGCTAAATGAATTTGAACAGGACCAGACCTGCAGCTGTGCGGACATGAGTCATAAGTATTATATTATACGAAGTGGTACATAATCTGAGCGTTCGTGCAGCAATAGAGGGAGGTTTAATAAGTGGTACATTGCGTGTACCATTGTGCAGTGCTGTGTCAAAAAAAGGTGGTACATAATGTGGACCACTAAGCCTGTAAGAGTTAAATGAGATTCGCTCACGTGGACCCCCATTTACATCTCGTGCACCCCCATTTTCTTTTCTCGCTGACATAGGCCCCTACAAGTCGAAATCGACCCTTGGGGGTCCATGTAAACAACTTTGAGAGTCTTTGGTTTGTACTATTAAATGAGGTAAAATATGTTGATTAAAGTTCTTGATAGGAAGTTGTTAGACACTTAAGAGCAGCACTGAAGACGTCTAGAGGTTCACTGCCAGATGGCCCTGAAGGTGAGCAAGTCATCACTTGATGAAAACAAGTTTTAAAACAAAACTGCAACAGTACATGTCTGGCGAGAAGCGTATTAGCGAAACCGCCATGTTTTCAATGTCTTTTATATTATGCATATCATATGATCTGAAATGTTACAATTTAAACTGATCTTAAATATTAAACACAATAATGTATGATTTATTATACAGATAAACATGTGACATATTGTATAGATATACATATGAAAAATACATACAAACATAAGAAATATTATACAGACAAACATATGACATATTATACAAACAAACATATGACTTATTATACAGACAAACATATGACATATTATACAGATAAACATATGACATATTATACACACAAACAAATTGACATATTATACAGATAAGCATATGAATTATTATACAGATAAGCATATGCCATATTATACAGATAAACATATGACATATTTATTATACAGATAAGCAAATGCCATATTATACAGATAAACATGTGACATATTATGCAGGTAAACATATGACATATTATACAGATAAACAAATGCCATATTATACAGATAAGCAAATGCCATATTATACAGATAAACATGTGACATATTATGCAGGTAAACATATGACATATTATACAGATAAGCAAATGCCATATTATACAGATAAGCAAATTCCATATTATACAGATAAACATATGACATATTATGCAGATAAACATATGACATATTATACAGATAAGCACATGCCATATTATACAGATAAGCAAATGACATATTATACAGATAAATATGTAACATATTATGCAGATAAATATATGACATATTATAAAGATAAGCACATGCCATATTATACAGATAAGCAAATGACATATTATACAGATAAACTTGTAACATAATATACAGATAAGCATATGCCATATTATACAGATAAGCAAATGACATATTATACAGATAAACATATGACATATTATGCAGATAAACATATGACATATTATACAGATAAACACATGCCATATTATACAGATAAGCAAATGACATATTATACGGATAAACACATAACATATTATGCAGATAAATATAAGACATATTATACAGATAAGCACATGCCATATTATACAGATAAGCAAATTACATATTATACAGATAAACATATAACATATTATACAGATAAGCGTATGCCATATTATACAGATAAGCAAATGCCATATTATACAGATAAACATATGACATATTATGCAGATAAACATATGACACATTATACAGATAAGCACATGCCATATTATACAGATACACATATGCCATATTATACAGATAAGCATATGCCATATTATACAGATAAGCAAATGACATATTATACGGATAAACACATAACATATTATGCAGATAAATATAAGACATATTATACAGATAAGCACATGCCATATTATACAGATAAGCAAATTACATATTATACAGATAAACAAATAACATATTATACAGATAAGCGTATGCCATATTATACAAATAAGCAAATGCCATATTATACAGATAAACATATGACATATTATGCAGATAAACATATGACATATTATACAGATAAGCACATGCCATATTATACAGATACACATATGCCATATTATACAGATAAGCATATGCCATATTATACAGATAAGCAAATGCCATATTGTACCGATAAACAAATGCCATATTATACAGATAAACATATGACATATTATGCAGATAAGCATATGCCATATTATACAGATAAGCAAATGCCATATTATACAGATAAGCAAATGCTATATTATACAGATTAGCATATGCCATATTATACAGATAAGCAAATGCCATATTATACAGATAAACATATGACATATTATACAGATAAACATATGACATATTATGCAGATAAACATATGACATATTATACAGATAAGCATATGCCATATTATACAGATAAGCAAATGCCATATTATACAAATAAGCATATGACATATTATACAGATAAACATATGAAATATTATACAATACTTTGCACGGATTTCTCCTGTTACACAAAGAGGGTCTGCTTCTAGAGTTAGCTTATTCGTTAGGCAGAATATCAGCCAGGACTCTTCTCATACTGCTAGGCGGTGCCGAGACTATATCCACAGTGTCACTCAGTTGGTTCAATATCTCTATACCACGCGTGACTATAGCCGAGTGTTTAGCCATGATATTCCTTCTCTAAGTTGCTATGTATTGTAAAACAGAGGGTGATTCCTTGCCTTGCACGGCTATATTTAAAATCTGGAGGTGCATGGTCGTGCAGTAACGCAATAGACTTCCGTACGGAAGGTCACCGGTTTAAACCCCACACCGTGTTACTCCTCTCAAATGACACAGGCATTTTTTTCGCCTTATATTTGGTGGTATATTGATACTTTTAACTTAGGGCAGTTTTCTGACGAGGTTTATTTTTTTATTTGTTTTTTATTTTTATTATTTGTTTTATTATTACACATGACAAGAAATATACATAATTTGCGAAAAAACAACAGGTAATTTGATTTGGATATACAATTTTAATAGATTTGGGTTTGTTGCCTTTCATTTGTCGTATCCCCAGTAAACTAGGCTTTTGCCTGTATCTCACTGAGGATATTTAGCATGAAAAAATAAATCGATACTTCTTTCCGATTTTTGAATACACAAAAACAAAACCCCGTTGCACGCTCTCATCAACCTGACAAACAGTGACACTCAACTACAACTGGAAACATCTTGCGAAATTAAACTCCTCACACATCATCACTCCAGAAAGACCAAAAATATTCATCCCACAATATGCCGCACACAATCATAAGAATAAAAATAAAAATTAAAACAAAAAATACACAGAAACACAAATACAAAAACAACCAAAATTAAAACAACAAGAAGAAACCCACACTCACGAACTCACACAAATCCTTTCCACTCGTCATTCATCCTGAAAGCCCAAGTACTCAAAATCCTGTCGCAATAACAACCACGCTCCGATCGACTGTCTAAATGGTTTTCCTACCTTTATCTTTATTGAAGTCGGCATGCCATTGTATGTAATGGGAGCCTTAACTGATGTCATATTTAATACACCTTAAAATATGACATCAGTTATTACAAGACAAGCCCTGCTGTAAACTAACATATAATGGCCGGGCACCATGAATGCCGTTACTGTCTTCCTGTCTTCCTGTCGTGTGGTCACGGAGAGGTTGAATCGAGTGATATTCTGAAAGAAGGGAACGTAGAAGGTCAGAGAAATAGTAGAAGGTGTGTATAGATATAGAAGCCGCGAGAGATATGTGTCGGGATAGGAAAATCTCGCGTTCTGTCACCTCTGCCTACCGCGACGGGGAAACGGCGTGATGTAATGCAAGTGACAAGTTGATTTTGTATCATGCGCACTCAAAATTATAATTTGAGTATTACTGTTGTGAATATTTTCAATTGTAGATAAAAGACCGTACATTGTAATTAACCCTTCCCATACGGTGATAAAAATGAAACGCGTGTTCCGGTGTTGGGTAGTGAGTACGCGATAAAAAATTTGCGATTTTAAATCGGAAAAATAAGAACATTCATAGATAATCCCCTTAATTAATTATAATTGAAGTTAAAAATTATAATAATTGAGATTTATTTGCTGAAAACATTAAAAAACCATCTGGCAACACTCACGGAACGGGCGTAGGTCTAGTCTCGTTGCCAGCTCAACAGCTACTGCAGCGCGGCAGGGTTGGTGGCTAACTCGGGCGTCGCTTACACTTGCGAGGTGGAGACAATTGCGCTCCTCGCTATTCAGTGACGTATGCAAAAGTGAGATGCGAATATAGTGTCGCGCTTCCCGCATACTTTTCACCTATCGTCAAGACCCAAGATCGAGGCACTCGCAGCGTTTAAATGCGAATTTGTTTCCGATATTCAGAAAATACTTACGATGTAGTCGATAAATTCTGATTATTATTAATATTATTTTTTAAATCAATGCGTAAATATATTATGGAGGAATACCTTAAATCTTAACCTTGTATTTATAATATTTATAGAGATATTGATGGTTATTTGAAGAAACGTGTAGAAGATACCCAACACAGGGAAGGAAAGGTTAATAAATACTTTTTTTCCGCCCCCCTTGTAACGCCTCTGCTTTTGTCCATATCTTCGGTGTCAACATAATAATATGGTGTTTCCGCTCGAGAGATCCTCGAATGTCAGTCGATCGACTGCGAGGAAGGTCGGCAAACGCGTTCTCTGTCCAAAATAGTTCCGTATATCGACAATTTGCGCACCGGTCACTTGGGATTCAAATCAAAACCTGTTTTTTTCTTTCTTAAAGACGATTTATATATTGTAAAATTTATTTAAAAATTCGCTTCGTCTGTTGACTTGTTTATTTTAAACACTTGCAAGATTATTTTATTAACAACGAGTTTATATTTAGTTTTGTTCTAAGTAAAATGATGTCATTTCGATATCGTTTGTTTGTGTGTATTTTTATGATATGTTTTTCCTCAAAGGTCAAATGTCAAGAGACTGGTGAGATAATTTTTATTATTTTCAATATAAACTGTGTATATATTTTACTTATTTATATATACGACCTCCGTGGCCGGTTTGGTAAGGCGCTAGACTTCCATCGTGGGGTTCGGGATCGACTTCCGATAGTATTCTGCCATCTTCAATCGGTTGATGATATCTCACTTTTATTGAACCCTTGCAACGATAGCAATTAATTAATTAAAAGTCAAACATATTTTCATCTCGTGTAGCGATAAGAAACAAAGTTAATAGAGCACTAAAACATACATACTCGAACCGGACAGTATCAATATACAATATGTTAAGATAATACTCCACAAAAGTATTTTGGTGCAAATTTTGATATATGGCGGTAAAACTTTGATGTGGAAAAAGACCGATAAAAGCTGGATAAATGCGTGTATTGAGAAGAATACATGGGGTGTCAATGTATAACAGGATACGGAATGAAGTGATATGGGATGAATGTCAACTTAAGGTTGATATGGTGAGTAAGATGGGGAACAGCACGTTGATATGGGCTGGACATGTGGAACAAATTAATGAAGAAAGACAAAAAAAATAATATAACATATTTTTCATCTCGTGTAGCGAAAGGAAACAAAGTTAATGGAGCACTAAAACATACATATTCGAACCGGACAGTATCAATATAGGTTAAGATAATAGTCCACAAAAATATTTTGATGCTAATTTTGATATATGGCGGTGAAACTTTGACGTGGAAAAAGATTTATAAAAGCTGGATAAATGCTTGTATTGAGAAAAATACATGGGGTGTCAATGTATGACAGGATACGGAATGAAGTGATATGGGATGAATGTCAACTTAAGGTTGATATGGTGAGTAAGATGGGGAACAGCACGCTGATATGGGCTGGACATGTGGAACAAATTAATGAAGAAAGACAAAAAAAATAATATAACATATTTTTCATCTCGTGTAGCGAAAGGAAACAAAGTTAATGGAGCACTAAAACATACATATTCGAACCGGACAGTATCAATATAGGTTAAGATAATAGTCCACAAAAATATTTTGATGCTAATTTTGATATATGGCGGTGAAACTTTGACGTGGAAAAAGATTGATAAAAGCTGGATAAATGCTTGTATTGAGAAAAATACATGGGGTGTCAATGTATGACAGAATACGGAATGAAGTGATAAGGCATGAATGTTAACTTAAGGTTGATATGGTGAGTAAGATGGGGAACAGCACGCTGATATGGGTTGGACATGTGGAACAAATTAATGAAGATAATAGTCCACAAAAGTATTTTGGTGACAATTTTGATATATGGCGGTGAAACTTTGGTGGAAAAAGACCGATAAAAGGTGGATGTACCGGACGGGTACAAATACTGTAGATAGGCACGTTGGTTGCCGCGTAGCGCTCAGAGAATCGAGGTAGCGAATTCCGTAGCGAAGATCCAGTAGAAGAAGAAGAGCAGGGAGAGATTCCTCTCAGGCAGTCGAAGTAGGGTAGAGGGTCTCAAGTCAAAAACGGTAAAGTCGGTGGTACTGAGAATATATTTTGCCAACTTCGGACCCACTATATTAATGGTCAATCGGTCATAGCAAGCGCCCGCTACCCGCGAAATACAACCACTTTCGTGGCCTGGAGCGCCGCTTGGCCCGACTGACCCTTGCCTCAGTCCCGATGCCTCGGCCGCCAGCACATTTTTCCTTTGCGGTCGTGAGTGCAATCGGACTCAAACAAACATATATTTTACAGATCAATATTATCATATTGACATATAGCATTTCATTACATATTATAAGAACATATTAACATATCATATCTTAGACATAGCATTTACAAGGATTGACATATTCAGAACAAAGTCTATAAGGGTAAGGATTTCAGTCTACATACCCCTATAGATCTACACATATTTGAATACTTAATCCTATAACATAAATGTCCATATCACGAAATAATTGTCTATCACACCCACAAATATTGCCACATGCAAGTTCTTCCATCAATCACAAGGGGCGACTGCACACGTCCGATACACTGGATAAATGCTTGTATTGAGAAAATTACACGGGGTGTCAATGTATGACAGAATACGGAATGAAGTGATAAGAGATGAATGTCAACTTAAGGTTGATATGTTGAGTAAGATGAGGAACAGCACGCTGATATGGGTTGGACATGTGGAACAAATTAATGAAGAAAGACAAAAAAAACTTATATGAAGTGCAAAATTGAGTAGAGGAAGACCAAGGAAAGTATAGTTAGATCAAGTGAATGACATTTCGAAAGAAGAAAACGTAGAAAGTCAGAAAAATCATAGATGTTGTATGAGAAGGTGTATGGGCGTAGAAAAGGTAAAGGATTTTGATTGAGATAGGAAAGACTGGCGCTCTGTCCTTTCTGCCTATCCCGACAGGGTAAAAGCGTGATGGTATGTATGTATCTATTTAATCCACCTAAAGCCGAATGTTTTACTACTACATATTGTAAATCTACAAAGATTTCTTGGTGGTTCGTCTTACTGCAGTAAGTTTTCCGCGGTTTTCTTATCTTTTTTTTTTTTAAGTGAAACTTGTATCTATGCGGTAGGGCAAATTGGCCTGAACGTCACGAAAAGGGAAACGGTGCATTGTATTATTATTAAATGGTAATTTAATTATTAAATAGTTAAGTTATTAAATAATTATTATTATTTAATATTTTATTTATTAATAAATTGTTATTAATTATTTTAATATGAATAAGTATTTATTAAAAATAATAATAAATATTATTTTCATTTTATTAATTGTTTTATAAATGATTAAAATTATTATTTATTATGAAAATTATTGTAATTTATTATTAAAAATAAAAAAAAATAATATATTTTGTTATATATTATTTTTAAATTACATAATATATTTAACTTTCATTATTATTTTTTGTATTAAATTATTTTATTTAATATTTACTCTAATATTTATTTATATATAATTTATATTTAATATATAATTATAATAATATATGTATGTTATTATAATATTAATTATTTTATTATTATTATATTATAATTAATTATAATTAATTAATAAATATAATAAAATTATATTACCAATAATGCATTATAAATAATAAAGGTAATAAAAATTATATGATAGTAAATAAATAATTATATAATTATTTCAAAATAATTAATTTAATAATAAAATAAAAATATTAGTATATTTAATATTAAAAAATATAAATTTAATATTATTAAGTGTGTTATATTATTATTAAAATTATTATTTAATTTTAAAATTATTATTATTTATTTTAAAAATAAAAAAAATTATATATTTTTATTTAATTAAGAGAGATTTTCTTGAATTAAATTCCACATAACCATTTCCTAATCCTAAAAAAAAAATCGTTTATCACTTCTCAACGTGTTAAAACACGTTGAGAAGTGTCGACGCGACAACACGTTTCGTGAAAAATGTCAATCCAATCTCCCGCCAAGAGCGAAATACGGGACGTCATCCGTTATCTCGTTTGGAAGGGAAAACCTCCGGTTAAGGTTTATAATGAGGTGAAAACTGCATATGGTGATAAAGCTATGAATCGTACGAGTGTGTACAAGTGGTGTCGCGAGTTTAAAAACGGTCACGTCACACCTCTTCACCCTCCGCCAAAAAGTTCAAAACCACAATTTCAGCCAAGAAAATCATGGCATCCGTGTTTTGGGACTGTCAAGGCATAATTTTAATTGAATACTATATATGCCTCAAGGGGAGACCATCAACTCTGCAAGATACTGTGAGACCCTAAAAAAATTGCGGAGGGTGATTCAGAACAAGAGGAGAGGCATGCTGACAAAGGGAGTCTGCCTGCTGCACGACAATGCAAGACCACACACGACCAACGCCACGAAGGAACTGCTCGCCTCGTTTAAATGGGATGTCCTGAACCATCCGCGCATTCCCCTGACCTAGCACCTTCAGATTACTATCTCTTTACCTCCCTGAAGCTGCACATGGGTGAAAAAAGGTTTTCAACCGACGAGGACGTAAAGGAGGAGGTGGAGAAGTGGACGGAGGGGTTGGCGGGAAACTACTTCGAGGAAGGCATCAAAAAGTTGATACCCCGCTTTACCACATGCATTGAGAGGAATGGCGACTATGTCGAAAAATAGCTTACATATGTACTACGGTAACCACGTTATGTTTTTGTTTAAATAAAAAAAATTGTAACCTACAAAAATTCAGTACACTTAGTTTCTGGATATGCCTCGTATTTATAAAAAGGAAGAGTCTCAACTTAGATAAAAAATAAACGTCATGTTAAAAAAAAAACGAAAAATGTGGGTGATCCTGCTTTAAGTGACAGCCCTGCACACTAGTGTCGGCAATTCGGAATGTCCGTTCGCTGTGGGAACCGGTCACTTCTAGTGGTCAGCTGTTGCAGGCATCTTCGCGTGCCCGGCGTATCAAGGAGTCTAGCATGCACTAGTGCAAGGATGGCAAACTCGTTTCGTTTCGTGTCTGCTATCCAAGGGCGTTGTGATCTTGCATGACAATGCACGTCTGCATTCGTTTGCCCATACTGTCAACGTTCTACGAAACCTTAGTTTTGAGTTTTGCCTGTTTCTATAATACCTTAACCCTTCCCTTACGGTGATAAAAATAATACGCGTGCTCCGGTGTTGGGTAGTGAGTACGCAATAAAAAATTAGCGATTTAAAATCGGAAAAATAAGAACATTCATAGATAATCCCCTTAATTAATTATAATTGAAGTTAAAAATTATAATAATTGAGATTTATTTGCTGAAAACATTAAAAAACCATCTGGCAGCGCTCACGGAACCGGCGTACGTCTAACCTATATGCAAGCCTAGAAGCTACTAGTGGCGCGGAACGTCAGTCGCATACCCCGGTGCTTACGCTTATGCTTGCGACGTTGAGACAATTCAGCTCCTCGCAATTCAGCCTAGTATGCAAGAGTGAGATGCGAATATAGTGTCGCGCTTCCCGCATACTATTCACCTATCGTCAAGACGAGGCACTCGCAGCGTTTAAATGCGAATTTGTTTTCGATCTTTACAAAACACCTCGATGTAGTCGATAAATTCTGATTATTATTAATATTATTTTTTAAATTAATGCGTAAATATATTATGGAGGAATACGTAAAATCTTAACCTTGTATTTATTATATTTATAGAGATATTGATGGTTATTAGAAGCAATGTGTAGAAGATACCCAACACAGGGAAGGAAAGGTTAATTAAGAAATTTGGCCTGTTTCTATGATACCTTAAGGGTATTCTATGATACCTTAAGGGCTTAATTCTACTCTAGAGGCGTGAATTTCTGGCATTTTATCAGACTTAATAAAAAAAAAGCTAAAAATAATTTTTCTATACGTTTTTTTACAGTTTGTTTATTGATGATTTGAGAATGTACAAAAAATTATTGAAAAAAAATAATTTGAATTCAAGATGTTATCAGCTGTTATATCTTGTCGTAAAAAAAGAGGGTGAGCTGGTCGACATGATTGAAACCCTTTCTTTATTTTAAAACCAAAATCATACACAGTTTCTTGATAAAAAATAATGTCATTATAGTTGGTACCAAACAAAAATAGTAAAATGGATATCTGAAAAAAAAAACAATTTTTTACTCTTTTTTTAAGTTTTTAATTTAAAAGAAATAATTTTGAATTTTCCAAGGCAACATTATTTCGAGTTATTTTAGAAAGATGACGCCTAAAATATTCAAAATCGATAATACAGTATCCTACACTTCATTTGTTATCATTGGGAACATAAATATACCACAAAGTTGTTTACAAAGTGCTTATGAACTATGTGTCCATTATAATGGACGCCAAGTCTGAAGAGGTTATGCCGCTTTATAAGTATATATACCTCGGTGCGAAATAATAAAAATATTCCAAATGCAATATTATGTCGTATTAGTTTAGATAGATGGCGCCTAAAATTTGCAAAATCGATAATACAGTATCCTACACTTCATTTGTTATCATTGGGAACATAAATATACCACAAAGTTGTTTACAAAGTGCTTATGAACTATGTGTCCATTATAATGGACGCCAAGTCTGAAGAGGTTATGCCGCTTAAAGGTCGATTTACACACATCAGTGAATGACGGTACCGTGACCGGCCCGTGATTAAACCGACATGGTCAAAAATATTCTTCTATGGATTTGAAGGGTCTTGTTCACACTTGTCCGGTGCGTGACCGCGACAGTGCAAACAATGCTGTCGCCGTCAAGGTCTATTTACACGCATCAATAACGTGACAATATCGTGACCGGCCCATGATTAAAACCGACATGGTCAAAAATATTCCTCTATGGCTGTGATCTCCAAACTTTTTTGACCGCATACCCTTTTATGACGAAAATAATCATAAATTGTACCCCCAAATTATATATTCTCGTACATACATACATACACACATACATACATGTATGCATGCATGCATGCATACATACACACATACATACGTACGTACGTACGTACATACATACATACATACATACATACATACATACATACATACATACATACACACACACACACACACACACACACACTCACAAACACACATACATACATACATACATACATACACCCATACACACACACACACACACAAACACACATACATACATACATACATACATACACCCATACACACACACGCGATAATGAAACACACTCGATAATGAAACAATATATGTACATGCAATTGATAAATTACAAGAGAAATTTTAAATTATAATTTAATGGGAACAACGTGATTGAATTTGTTGACTAATTTCGGTAAAATCTGTCTTGATTCCCTGTGTTAATGCTATTCCAAGATCTGGTTCTAATTCTAATTTATTTCTGTTTTTGGTTTTAATTATTGTCATTGCCGAAAATTAATTATTGTCATTGTTTTTTTAAATTATCGGCAATAATGTCGATTCGCCTGGCAACGGTATTTGCCGACAAGGGGATAGATTTTACTTTCTGAGCATATTCCTCTCCGTGAATTATTTCCACCCTTTTTATTGCTGCAGGAAGAAGAAGTGTTTCGCCAATTGTGTGTGGCTTTTTATCTTTCGCTATTAAGTAAGAAACCTCAAGAGAGGCTCGGAGTATGCGTACCCCACTTTAGGGACCAGTGCTCTATGGATTTGAAGACTCGTCGACGCGCGAACATGCAAACAGTGAAACATCAAATTACTTTCGGACGATATTTTTGGTATTACGGCCGTGATTTTGATTTACTTTTTGTAGTGTTTTTTTAAGTTTTCGTTTTGTTTTATTTGTTTTATTTATATTGTTTTATCAGAAACATGAACGAAACATAAAAAAATATGTCATTATAAAAAAAAAACACTTTTATTATTATTATTATTACTAAAAAAACTACTTTTGTTATTATTCCGAGTCAAGTCTTGATCCGAGTGATTATCTTAAGGTTTTGATACTTTTGCAAGTATTTAAAAAAATATATCATTTAAAAAAAAAACTACTTTTGTTATTACTATTATTACTAAAAAAACTACTTTTGTTATTACTATTATTACTAAAAAACTACTTTTGTTATTATTCCGAGTCAAGTCTTGATCCGAGTGATTATCTTAAGGTTTTGATACTTTTGCAAGTATTTAAAAAAATATATCATTTAAAAAAAAAACTACTTTTGTTATTACTATTATTACTAAAAAAACTACTTTTGTTATTACTATTATTACTAAAAAACTACTTTTGTTATTATTCCGAGTCAAGTCTTGATCCGAGTGATTATCTTAAGGTTTCGATACTTTTGTAAGTATTTAAAAAAATATATCAATATAAAAAAAAAAACAACTTTTGTTATTATTCCGATTCGTTAAGTAACAACAAAGCATACTCACAAGACATGTCAGAGTCACCTGTAGTGTGTCTGTAAACCTTGAAAAGATGAAACGCTTTGCCCAATCGATACCGCCTCTAATATATTTAAAAAAAAAAAAAAATAATAATTGGATCACGAGAATTATTTTTTGAATTTAATACAGACATCACGCTCTAACTGAATGTACAGAAATCACTGTTAAGATCACGGCCGGTGGAATCATGGGACCGTCATGGCACTGTCCGGCACTGTCATGGCACGTCACTGTCACCTTCACTGATGTGTGTAAATCGACCTTTATAAGTATACATACCTCGGTGCGAAAGGTTAAAAATATTCCAAATGCAATATTATGTCGTATTAGTTTAGATAGATGTCGCCTAAAATATTTAAAATCGATAATACAGTATCCTACACTTCATTTGTTATCATTGGGAACATAAATATACCACAAAGTTGTTTACAAAGTGCTTATGAACTATGTGTCCATTATAATGGACGCCAAGTCTGAAGAGGTTATGCCGCTTTATTAGTATATATACCTCGGTGCAAAAGGTTAAAAATATTCCAAATGCAATATTATGTCGTATTAGTTTAGATAGATGGCGCCTAAAATATTCAAAATCGATAATACAGTATCCTACACTTCATTTGTTATCATTGAGAACATAAATATACCACAAAGTTGTTTACAAAGTGCTTATGAACTATGTGTCCATTATAATGGACGCCAAGTCTGAAGAGGTTATGCCCCTTTATAAGTATATATACCTCGGTGCGAAATAACAAAAATATTCCAAATGCAATATTATGTCGTATTAGTTTAGATAGATGGCGCCTAAAATATTCAAAATCGATAATACAGTATCCTACACTTCATTTGTTATCATTGGGTATAGAAATATACCACAAAGTTGTTTACAAAGTGCTTTTGAAATATGTGTCCATTATAATGGACGTCAGGTCTGAAGAGGTTAAAGTGAGATATGTTCAAGTCGTGCATGTTCCGTATTTTCTGATAGTACACCTCAATAACTTCATCAGAATAACTTTGGGTGGGGGCATACGTTTGTTTGATTTGCATCTGATATCGTTTGTTAACTTTCAAAGGGTAGCCACTCTGTCAGAATAACTTTCAAATGTTATATCGTCCCCTTTCTATTTTCTGTAGATGATGAATTTAACTCCACTTGTTCTTCCAGCTTCTGTACCTCTGAAATACAGAAGTTGTCCACCTTTTTGTTCTATCTTCGTTTAGCCCAAAGATATCCCAATTGATGTGGCTTAGTTCTTTTTGAAGTTCAATGATATGGGCATCGCTTGATAGTGTTCGTTACGCTTGTGGTTTCTTTTGGTATAACCAAGCATGCACCTTTCCATGCTGCGTCGTGTTTTTATTAAGGTAATGGAAAAAAATACATTCCTACGACATGTGTGGTCCCTATACTAGGAATAACACCACGCGTCTCACGTGTCTTACAATAAACATTTTAAACCTTCCTGTCCTGTGATGTGTAACTAGTACACATTGTTTCTAAAAACTTTAATATCTCTATAAATATAATAAATACTGGGCTCAGATTTTAGGTATTCCTCCGTAATACATTTACGCATTGAATGAAAACAATAATATTAATAATAATTAGCACTTATCATTGGCCACATCAGAGATATTTTGCGAAAATCGGGAATAAATTCACAAATACAATCAAACGTCTGCCAGTGTGTGATGTAGGTATATTCATTCTAAAAAAAACGCTATGGGTGAGGAAGCGACTTTATTCACGTCTCACTTTCGCTCTACTTCGGTATATGGGAACGCAAGGAATAGAATCTCAGTTCGTTCGCTTCTCTCGCTCAGTAGATCGCGGACTTTCGTTCGAGGTAGTGGCTTCGCCTGTTTTGTGAACGTCGGCCGATGTTTTTTTTTCATGTTTTCAGCAATTAAATTTCAATGATCATCACTTATGACTTCAAATTTCATTAATTTAAGCAATTGGCTATGAATATTCTTATTTTTCCGATTTTAAATCACTCATTTTTACATGTAACATAAATTGATGTGTATTGAATACACAACACCGGAACGCGCGGATTTTTTTAGCACAAGAAGGGAAAGGTTAATAACGATGTTTAATACTTCACTTTGTATTCCATTTTTCGTTTGAAATATTTTAATTTATTTATCTATAAGTGTATTGATGTTTTTTGTACCTTGTTTCAGGAGATGCGTGTAGACACACAGCTTCCGGGCAGAATGGGGTCTGCACACCCATCAGGTCTTGTCCATCAGCCTTGGCGGAATTGCGCCAAAGAATACGACCTCAGGTTTGCATGTTCACCTTTTTTTTTTGAAGTGAAACACTTCCATAGGCGCGGTAGGGCAAATTGGTCTGAACGTCACAAAAAGTGAAACGGTGTATTATATTGTTATTTAATTATTATTAAATTATTATTTATTATTATTGAATATTTTATTTATTAATAAATTATTATTAAATATTTTATTTATTAATAAATTATTATTAATTTTTTTATTATTAATAATTATTTATTTTTAATAATAATTAATATTATTAAGTGTATTATATTATTATTAAAATTATTGTTATTTATGATTAAAAATAAAGAAATAAATATTTTTTGTTTTAAATTGCTTTTATATTAATATATGTAATAATTATTAATTTTATTTTATATTAAATTAATTATTGTATTTAATATTTATTTTAATATTTATTTAATACGAAACATATCCAGAAAGTAAGTGTACTGAATTTTTGTGGGTTACAATTTTTTTTATTTAAACAAAAAAATTACGTGGTTACCGTAGTACATATGTAAGCAATTTTTTGACATATTCGCCATTTCTCTCAATGCAGGTGGTGAAGCGGGGTATCAACTTTTTGATGCCTTCCTCGAAGTAGTTTCCCGTCAACCCCTCCGTCCACTTCTCCGGCTCCTCCTTTACCTCCTCGTCGGTTGAAAACCTTTTTCCACCCATGTGCAGCTTCAGGGAGGTAAATATATAATGGGAATGCGCGGATGGTTCAGGACATCCCATTTAAACGAGGCGAGCAGTTACTTCGTGGCGTTGGCCGTGTGTGGTCTGGCATTGTCGTGCAGCAGGCAGACTCCCTTTGTCAGCATGCCTCTCCTCTTGTTCTGAATCGCCCTCCGCAATTTTTTTAGGGTCTCACAGTATCTTGCAGAGTTGATGGTCTCCCCTTGAGGCATATATAGTATTCAATTAAAATTATGCCTTGACAGTCCCAAAACACGGATGCCATGATTTTCTTGGCTGAAATTGTGGTTTTGAATTTTTTGGCGGAGGGTGAAGAGGTGTGACGTGACCGTTTTTAAACTCGCGACACCACTTGTACACACTCGTACGATTCATAGCTTTATCACCATATGCAGTTTTCACCTCATTATAAACCTCAACCGGAGGTTTTCTCCTTCCAAACGAGATAACGGATGACGCCACGTATTTCGCACTTGGCGGGAGATTGGATTGACATTTTTCACGAAACGTGTTGTCGCGTCGACACTTCTCAACGTACTGACCTCAAACCGGTCTCGTTGCGGAGGGGAAGGGTCAGGCTACACGGAAGTGTAGCCAACATGTCGAAAATAAAATCCATCCGGTCTTGAGAGCCTCAGTACACTTACTTTCTGGATACGCATAGTATATTGTATAATTTATGTTTAATATATAATTACAAAACATATATATGTTATTCTAATATTAATAATTATATTACTATTATATCATAATTAATTATAGTATAATTAATTAATAATACAATATAATAATTTTATTAATAATATTATAAAAATAATATAATAATAAATAAATAATTATTTACAAATAATAAATTAATAATAACATAAAAAGAAGAATATATTTAATATTAAAAAATATAAATTTAATATTATTAAGTGTATTATATTATTATTAAAATTATTATTATTTATTATTAAAAATAAAAATAACAATATATTTTTATTTAATTAAGAAAGATTTTCTTGAATTAAATTCCACATAACCATTTCCTAATCCTTAAAAAATATATATAAAAATCGTTAACAAATGGACAAAAAGCAATGCATAAAATCAACTTTTCCTAGGAGCTAAGAAGTTTCACTTCTACCACGCGAGAGTCTCACTCATCTGTTTTTTTTTTAAGGATACTATAAACTTAGGGTTTTCTTTAATTTTCCCCAATCGATCAAACTAAGGCCACAATATAAAATATATTGTATTTGTCATAACACTGTATTGTATATAAATACAACCTGGTTTGCTTATTGCCCAGTGGCAATTTCCTCCAGACTACCAGAAAGATGTTAATGTGGTCTTAAGTAAAAACCAGACTGGAATCCTTTAAAAAAAACTGGGTTTTAGCGGGATTTGAACCTACAACCTCCGGGCTGGGAGACAGGCGTTTTACCAACTAAGCCACAGAGGTCGTAACATACTGTCTAAACAACACAGGCAAAATTATCGGTGTCAGCGATTTGGAAAAGCGAGAAGAATAATTTAAATAGCGTTGTTTAGAGAGCAGACTCCTCTTCTATAGCGCTCTATTTCGGTGATCCACTATAACTATTATTGAAATATTAAATATATTACATGAACTAAAATAAGTTGAGTTTTAGGATAGGAAGGTGGCGGCCGCGGCAAATAGATTGAGTACTTACTCAAATTGCATTTATTTAGAAAAAAATATATTTGTTTAGAAAATCGTTGAAATATTACGAGTCCTTTGGGTAGTTCTTTCTTCGTCACTATGTGACGTCGCGCTCATAAAAAAATAAAGAAGATTTCGACCTTTTAGTGTAGATCGCGCTGGATGGGGACATATTTTGTCCTCCATAACAGCGTGGGTGGATATGGGATTGAACTGAAACATTTGTAGATCTAACGATTTGTGATAGTAACACATTCGGCTTGAGGTGTAGTAACCTGTTATATATACATAGCGTTCATACGTATAATATTTTCCATGATAAGTCACTTTAGTATCTGTTATGAAGAACCGATTTTAACGGGTTATTTAAAAATATATTGTATATAAAATATTTAATTTTGCAGAAAATCAAAATGACACAATTGCTTCCTTTTTTACCACTTTATAATAAATAACTTATCATGCTTATAAAACTGTTATCACATCTTTTCCTAATGCCATACATATCTAACAGCATAATCTATTGTTTTTAATACATCTTCTTTAAATGCCATACATATCTAACGGCATAGTCTATTGTTTTTAATACGTCTTCTTTAAATGCCATACATATCTAACGGCATAATCTATTGTTTTTAATACGTCTTCTTTAAATGCCATACATATCTAACGGCATAATCTATTGTTTTTAATACATCTTCTTTAAATGCCATACATATCTAACGGCATAGTCTATTGTTTTAAATACATCTTCTTTAAATGCTAATACATATCTGACGGCATAGTATATTGTTTTTAATACATCTTCTTTAAATGCCAATACATATCTAACGGCATAATCTATTGTTTTTAATACGTCTTCTTTAAATGCCATACATATCTAACGGCATAGTCTATTGTTTTTAATACATCTTCTTTAAACGCCATACATATCTGACGGCATAGTATATTGTTTTTAATACATCTTCTTTAAATGCCATACATATCTAACGGCATAGTCTATTGTTTTTAATACATCTTCTTTAAACGCCATACATATCTAACGGCATAGTATATTGTTTTTAATACATCTTCTTTAAATGCCAATACATATCTAACGGCATAGTCTATTGTTTTTAATACATCTTCTTTAAATACCAATACATATCTAACGGCATAATCTATTGTTTTTAATACGTCTTCTTTAAATGCCATACATATCTAACGGCATAGTCTATTGTTTTTAATACATCTTCTTTAAACGCCATACATATCTGACGGCATAGTATATTGTTTTTAATACATCTTCTTTAAATGCCATACATATCTAACGGCATAGTCTATTGTTTTTAATACATCTTCTTTAAACGCCATACATATCTAACGGCATAGTATATTGTTTTTAATACATCTTCTTTAAATGCCAATACATATCTAATGGCATAATCTATTGTTTTTAATACGTCTTCTTTAAATGCCATACATATCTAACGGCATAGTCTATTGTTTTTAATACATCTTCTTTAAATGCCATACATATCTAACGGTATAGTCTATTGTTTTTAATACATCTTTTTTAAACGCCATACATATCAGACGGCATAGTATATTGTTTTTAATACATCTTCTTTAAATGCCAATACATATCTAACGGCATAATCTATTGTTTTTAATACGTCTTCTTTAAATGCCATACATATCTAACGACATAGTCTATTGTTTTTAATACATCTTCTTTAAATGCTAATACATATCTGACGGCATAGTCTATTGTTTTTAATACATCTTCTTTAAATGCCAATACATATCTAACGGCATAGTCTATTGTTTTTAATACATCTTCTTTAAACGCCATACATATCTAACGGCATAGTATATTGTTTTTAATACATCTTCTTTAAATGCCATACATATCTAACGGCATAGTCTATTGTTTTTAATACATCTTCTTTAAATGCCATACATATCTAACGGCATAGTCTATTGTTTTTAATACGTCTTCTTTAAATGCCATACATATCTAACGGCATAATCTATTGTTTTTAATACGTCTTCTTTAAATGCCATACATATCTAACGGCATAATCTATTGTTTTTAATACATCTTCTTTAAATGCCATACATATCTAACGGCATAGTCTATTGTTTTAAATACATCTTCTTTAAATGCTAATACATATCTGACGGCATAGTATATTGTTTTTAATACATCTTCTTTAAATGCCAATACATATCTAACGGCATAATCTATTGTTTTTAATACGTCTTCTTTAAATGCCATACATATCTAACGGCATAGTCTATTGTTTTTAATACATCTTCTTTAAACGCCATACATATCTGACGGCATAGTATATTGTTTTTAATACATCTTCTTTAAATGCCATACATATCTAACGGCATAGTCTATTGTTTTTAATACATCTTCTTTAAACGCCATACATATCTAACGGCATAGTATATTGTTTTTAATACATCTTCTTTAAATGCCAATACATATCTAACGGCATAGTCTATTGTTTTTAATACATCTTCTTTAAATGCCAATACATATCTAACGGCATAATCTATTGTTTTTAATACGTCTTCTTTAAATGCCATACATATCTAACGGCATAGTCTATTGTTTTTAATACATCTTCTTTAAACGCCATACATATCTGACGGCATAGTATATTGTTTTTAATACATCTTCTTTAAATGCCATACATATCTAACGGCATAGTCTATTGTTTTTAATACATCTTCTTTAAACGCCATACATATCTAACGGCATAGTATATTGTTTTTAATACATCTTCTTTAAATGCCAATACATATCTAATGGCATAATCTATTGTTTTTAATACGTCTTCTTTAAATGCCATACATATCTAACGGCATAGTCTATTGTTTTTAATACATCTTCTTTAAATGCCATACATATCTAACGGTATAGTCTATTGTTTTTAATACATCTTTTTTAAACGCCATACATATCAGACGGCATAGTATATTGTTTTTAATACATCTTCTTTAAATGCCAATACATATCTAACGGCATAATCTATTGTTTTTAATACGTCTTCTTTAAATGCCATACATATCTAACGACATAGTCTATTGTTTTTAATACATCTTCTTTAAATGCTAATACATATCTGACGGCATAGTCTATTGTTTTTAATACATCTTCTTTAAATGCCAATACATATCTAACGGCATAGTCTATTGTTTTTAATACATCTTCTTTAAACGCCATACATATCTAACGGCATAGTATATTGTTTTTAATACATCTTCTTTAAATGCCATACATATCTAACGGCATAGTCTATTGTTTTTAATACATCTTCTTTAAACGCCATACATATCTAACGGCATAGTATATTGTTTTTAATACATCTTCTTTAAATGCCAATACATATCTAACGGCATAATCTATTGTTTTTAATACGTCTTCTTTAAATGCCATACATATCTAACGGCATAGTCTATTGTTTTTAATACATCTTTAAATGCCATACATATCTAACGGTATAGTCTATTGTTTTTAATACATCTTTTTTAAACGCCATACATATCAGACGGCATAGTATATTGTTTTTAATACATCTTCTTTAAATGCCAATGCATATTTGACGGCATAATCTATTGTTTTTACCACATCTTTAAATGCCATACATATTTGACAGCATACTTACAAAGCTGTTACCACAAATTTCTTCTCCAAATGCCAAACATATCTGACAATATGCTTATAAAGCTTTTACCACATCTTCTTTAAATGCCATACATATCTGACAGCATGCTTATCAAGCTATTACCACATCTACAAATGTCATACATATCTGACAGCATTCTTATCAAGCTGTTACCACATCTCCAAATGCCATACATATCTGACATCAGCTGTTACCACATATTCTCCTAATGCCATACATATCTAACGCCATAGTCTATAGTTTTTACCACATATTCTTTAAATGCCATGCATATCTGACGGCATAGTCTATAGTTTTTACCACATCTTCTTTAAATGCCATACATATCTAACAGCATGCTTATAAAGCTGGTACCACATATTCTTCAAATGCCAAACATATCTGAGAGCATGCTTATAAAGCTATTACCACATCTTCTATAAATGTCATACATATCTGACAGCATGCTTATCAAGCTGTTACCACATCTCCAAATGCCATACATATCTGACAGCATGCTTATAAAGCTGTTACCACATATTCTCCTAATGCCATACATATCTAACGGCATAGTCTATAGTTTTTACCACATATTCTTTAAATGCCATACATATCTGACGGCATAGTCTGAAGTTTTTACCTCATCTTCTTTAAATGCCATACGTATCTGACAGCATGCTTACAAAGCTGGTACCAAATATTCTCCAAATGCCAAACATATATGACAGCATGCTATAAAGCTATTACCACATCTTCTATAAATGTCATACATATCTGACAGCATTCTTATCAAGCTGTTACCACATCTCCATACATATCTGACAACATGCTTATAAAGCTATTACCACATATTCTCCTAATGCCATACATATCTAACGCCCTAGTCTATAGTTTTTACCACATATTCTTTAAATGCCATACATATATGACGGCATAGTCTGAAGTTTTTACCTCATCTTCTTTAAATGCCATACATATCTGACAGCATGCTTATAAAGCTGTTACCACATCTCCAAATGCCATACATATCTGACAACATGCTTACAAAGCTGTTACCACATATTCTCCTAATGCCATACATATCTAACGGCATAGTCTATAGTTTTTACCACATATTCTTTAAATGCCATACGCCTGACGGCATGCGTCTATAGCTTTTTAACCAAGTTAACATTTAACTGGTACTTGAAGACGGTTTTAAATCAAACCAAGTTAAAGCATAATACTTGACTGATGTATATATGTGCTTAATGATACACATATAATCCAAGTTACGTGATACAACGCTCCAAAACACTTTACCCAGCTGATACAGATGAAGAGTCGCGAAAGCCTTAAAACCGGTTAAGAAGCTTAAACCGGTTAGGAACCTCTAGACTCCAATCAACTAGGATTTTACCTGTATCTTATCGGTGATATTAATGTGATAAGAAAAGTTCGATACTTTTTGCAAATAATACAGATCACCTCACTTTCATATGTATATTTATTTCTAGACCTGCTCCTTTGTAAACAACGTGCCAGTCGTGTGCTGCCCGCAGGGCGGATCCGCCCCCCCTACAACCTCGACCACAACACGTGCCACTACCACTACTGCAGGCCGTCCCGCTTTGGTCTTCAACGACCCCAATGTTTGTCCTGATGTGCCGGCATCAGCCCTTAAAGTACGGAAGAATGGACAGAAGGCATGGGACAGTGAGTATTTCCTAATTCTGGTTCCTTTTTCCCATCATATTCATAGTACTCGTATAAAGATAGGTAGACTACTCCTCGAGATCGAATGTGATTGACAATGAGATTACTACCCATAGAACCCAATAAGATTACCACCCATAGATAACAAGATGATGTGCCGGCGTTAACCCTTAATGTATGGAAGACTGGACAGAAGGCATGGGACAGTGAGTTGACAATAAGATAACCACCCATAGAACATAATATTCCCCCCCATAGCCAATAAGATTACCACCCATAGACAACAAGATGATGTGCCGGCGTTAGCCCTTAATGTACGGAATACTGGACAGAAGGCATGGGACAGTGAGTATTTCCTAACTCTGTCTCCTTTTGCCCATAATTTTCATAGTATAAAGATAGGCAGACTACTCCTCGAGATTGAATGTGATTGACAATAAGATTACCACCCATAGAACATAATATCACCACTCATAGACAATAAGATTACCACCCATAGACAACAAGATGATGTGCCGGCGTTAGCCCTTAATGCACGGAAGACTGGACAGAAGGCATGGGACAGTGAGTATTTCCTAACTCTGTCTCCTTTTCCCCATAATTTTCATAGTTTAAAGATAGGTAGACTACTCCTCGAGATCGAATGTGATTGACAATAAGATTACCACCCATAGAACATAATATCACCACCCATAGACCATAAGATCACCACCCATAGACAATAAGACCGACACTACTATTTCTCAATGTGCAATAATACTCGCTCTGACTCAGCAATACGCTGAGAAAGGGACTATTGCTTCAGTGTGTTTTTGAGCTTTGAAACCATTAATGACTTTCTCTGTGGCAATACGTTATACACCCTGAAAACTAAACAATATAATGCCTTCGGCGAAAAGGTGTTCATTCTTTTACCATTAAATTCCCTTCACTTGTGCGCCTAGTGTGATAAATGTGATCAATCTCTTCAAGAGCTCTCCAACTCGTGAATGGAACCCTTTTTTTATCTTTTTTGCCTTCCCCGTTTAATCTACCGTATATCTCCGGAAACTCTTATCGAGGTGAACATCTGGCAAACACATATATCCCAAAAATCTCTCCGTTGCTCGCCGAGATTATCCCATGCCTCCCCCAACCCCCAGTTCCCAACCCGAATGTTTACTGTTAGAAGCTTGTATCTCAGTACAAGTTTGAACAGAAGTCAGTATTATTTGTGATCCCCTGATAATGAGGGGAAAACTTTGAAACCGGTAGGGTTATACCGTTTTAATAAACAGTGTTTGATAAAACAAATTACAATGTCTTTAAACCTCCACAATTTTAATGCCTTAACTATAAATACTATATTCAAAGTCACTTAAATACGTTGAGGAGTGCTTTCTAACGCGCTCAATATTAGAAGATAATTTTCTTTTGATTTTGGTAATGTGATATGAAAAATGTCAATATCCGAAGCAGTCCCGTTTAGAAGAGTTAAGGCCCTTCCAACTGGCATAGCGGCTGGAAGACCCGTTCTTGCGTATGTTATTGAGGACAGTTCTTGCCGGCGCAGTCTAGTGTAATTGTTAGGAACATTTAACGCTACTCTTTGTAGTAATGCTGGACAGCTCACAACTCCTCGAACGAGTTTGACAACGTATACCAGGAGACGCAGATCTCTTCTTACGCTCAATGTGGTATACCCGAGCATGCCCAGCAGAAACTAAATAGGACAAAGCCATAGATAGACACCGAACTCACTCATATAGAGATATCGTAGATATTTTTTTTTGTACCTTCTCCACCATGAGTGAGTTCTGCACCCCCACCGGGCTCCAAATGCAAGCATTGCTTTCTAATTTGCTACGTATCAATGAATTAAACAACGTTTTGAGCAGCATTTGGTTTGATAAATAAATAAATAATTAAACTATTAAATAAAGCTTCTCGTTGTCATCTTTGATGACTGAAACAAGAGGTTTACAATTCTAGACAATATACAATTACGTTAGTCGTGCGGTCTTTGAATTGCACTTATATTGTCAAACATTTTGATAATTGTATATCGAAAAATGATTACATTTTAATCCGTAGTGTAATCTGTTCGGAGACACCGATAATACGGGACACTGGGACAGAAGACACCCCCTCTACCACACGTTTGGTCAAAATCTTTCTGTTTGTCACATTTAAAGTGACGGGCATGCGTAAGACATTAAGGGCGGCCACTGTTGATGGTTTTTGACACCTTACTCATTCATCGGATATTGTTAAATGGCCTTGGGATGTTTTGTGTGGTGGAGAAAACAACGGTATTAGAGAGGTAATTTTGTACATATACTAATGTTATAAAATACATATATTTTATATAGTTAAGGCATTAACATTGTGGAGGTTTAAAGACATTGTAATTTGTTTTATCAAATACTGACTATTCCACTTGTAACGGTATAACCCTACCGGTTTCAAGGCTTTCACCTCATCATCAATCTTGTTTGTGCTCCCCTGATGATGAGGTGAAAGTCTTGAAACCGGTAGGGTTACACCGTTACAAAAATTGGAATAAACAGTGTTTGATTAAAACAAACAACAATGTTATGTTATAAAATACATATTACGTTACATATACGAGGGTGGATCAAATATAAACGATACTTTTTTTTAGATCGCGTTATTTTAAACGAAGCGTGCGGCCGCCTCGAGGAGTGTCGGGTGGAGATATCAGGAGTAGTGAGTGTGGTCGGCCGCCCTCGGTAGATTCCGTTATTAGTATGGCACACGATGTCTGAGAAAGAGGTGCACCCATTTATTGCGCAACGCATAATTATCAAGTTTCTCGCTCGTGATGACGTAAAACCGGTCGAAAAACCAACATGGAGTGGATAAAAAAGGATGAGGTAGGCCTTGTGAAAGCCAAGTCTCGGCTGTCAGCTGATAAGGTGCTTGCTAACGTTTTTTGGAACCGGCGCGGTATTTTGCACATCGATATATTGCACGATCGTCGCATCATCAATGCGACGTAATACTGCAAGCTTTTAAGGTTCGCCATCCCTGATTTAGACTGTAATAACTTCCAGCCTTTCGAATGGACCCAACATGCATCCGTAAGTGAACAAACCCCTTTGTGGCGACCGTATGCGCGGTCACTGAACCCACGAGACGACCTTTGCCCACCTTAACAATGCGAGACAAACAATGACAAAGTCCACGTGGTCAGTCATTCAACTCACTACCAGTGAAGACCGCATTCCATGAGGAAAGCAGAGGGCGACACATCTTTCGCGCTGTCTCTCAAAACAAAAGGATACCTACGCGCGACAATAAACATATTGTAAGCGCAAAGACGAGACAGCGATATATCTCGTGCGCATTCCCGCACACGTTCAAAAACATTATAAATACCGACGTTTGTCAATAAAATTCCTCTTTACATATTCCGATTTCGACAAGTTTTTATTTATCAACAATCATCCTTATCATCTCTCCTTTAAGGAACAGACGTTCCTAAACCTTTAAATAACCACCCGGAACTCAATTCGTAAATTCCTTCTTTTCAATCATCCTCTTCTTAAATAAAAATTTCATTGTAACATTAAATATAATTTCTAAATCAGTTTTCTTTCCTTGCCGATCTTCTTTGGAAATCCGTGATCCTTAATCATCCTTAAAGGATTGCCTTGTTCAGTGTTCAGTGTTTTGTACAATAGTTTATCACCGTAGCCGTTGTTCTTTGCTTTTCTTCACTTTGCAGCAACACGTTATTTATCTGTCAGTCTGGGTCACCCAGGCATCCAAACCGTTATTTATCTGTCAGTCTGGGTCACCCAGGCATCCAAGCCGTTATTTATCTGTCAGTCTGGGTCATCCAGGCATCCAAACCGTTATTTATCTGTCAGTCTGGGTCACCCAGGCATCCAAACCGTTATTTATCTGTCAGTCTGGGTCACCCAGGCATCCAAACCGTTATTTATCTGTCAGTCTGGGTCACCCAGGCATCCAAGCCGTTATTTATCTGTCAGTCTGGGTCATCCAGGCATCCAAACCGTTATTTATCTGTCAGTCTGGGTCATCAGGCATCCAAACCGTTATTTATCTGTCAGTCTGGGTCTACGTTTCAAATCCAGACATTTAAAACGTTTTTTTTTTTAAATAAATTTTAAATCAAAGATTGCATAGAACACTAATAAACTTTATACATTTACAGGATGGCCCAAATGTCACTTTTCCATTTAAAAAAAAATACTTTTATATTTCTAAATAATTCACATTTATTCTTTTATAAACAGAAAACACACTTCTTTAAAAAATCAATTTTATTTAGTTTTAAAAATGACATCCTTTAAATAACTGCCATTTTGCTCTTCACACTGACGCGCTCTTTCTAAGGCGTGAACCATCACCTGCCGTAATGTTTCTTGGCTTATTTCTTCAATTTCTTCACGGATTATCCGTCAATTGCTGAATGGTTCGAGGATTGTTACGGTATACTCTATCTTTCAAATATTTCCATAGAAAGATATCTGGAGCAGATAAGTCAGGTGAGCGTGACGGCCACTTCATTTCAGAGTTTCGCGAAATTATCCTTCTAGTCTTAAGAGTTCAATTGTCGGGCGAGTTGTATGAGCAGTAGCACCATCTTGCTGCCACCATACCTCTGGTGTGCCCTCGACTGAAGCACCATCTTGCTGCTACCATACCTCTGGTGTGTCCTCGACTGTAGCACCATCTTGCTGCTACCATACCTCTGGTGTGTCCTCGACTGTAGCACCATCTTGCTGCTACCATACCTCTGGTGTGTCCTCGACTGTAGCACCATCTTGCTGCCACCATACATCTGGTGTGTCCTTGACTGTAGCACCATCTTGCTGCCACCACACCTCTGGTGTGCCCTCGACTGAAGCACCATCTTGCTGCTACCATACCTCTGGTGTGTCCTCGACTGTAGCACCATCTTGCTGCTACCATACCTCTGGTGTGTCCTCGACTGTAGCACCATCTTGCTGCCACCATACCTCTGGTGTGTCCTCGACTGTAGCACCATCTTGCTGCCACCATACATCTGGTGTGTCCTTGACTGTAGCACCATCTTGCTGCCACCATACCTCTGGTGTGTCCTCGACTGCAGCACACTCTTGCTGCCACCATACCTCTGGTGTGTCCTCGACTGTAGCACCATCTTGCTGCTACCATACCTCTGGTGTGTCCTCGACTGTAGCACCATCTTGCTGCCACCATACATCTGGTGTGTCCTTGACTGTAGCACCATCTTGCTGCCACCATACCTCTGGTGTGTCCTCGACTGTAGCCTCATCTTGCTGCCACCATACCTCTGGTGTGTCCTCGACTGTAGCCTCATCTTGCTGCCACCATACCTCTGGTGTGTCCTCGACTGTAGCCTCATCTTGCTGCCACCATACCTCTGGTGTGTCCTCGACTGTAGCCTCATCTTGCTGCCACCATACCTCTGGTGTGTCCTCGACTGCAGGACGCACGAAATTCCCGAGCATTTCTCAATACCTTTCGCTATTGACGGTTAGTGCGTTTTCTGCCTCAAATAAGATCCAAGAACTCTTTTCGCATTTACAACACACCAAACCGTTACTTTTACGGGGTGCAGACTACGTTGGTGGATTATTCTTGGATTTTCCGTCCCATATTTTGACGTCCCATAGATTGCATATTTTGTTTATTAACAAATCTAGATGGAAGTGGGCCTTGTCGCACAAAATGACAGTTATTTAAAGGATGTAATTTTCAAAACTAAATAAAAAAATTTTTTTTAAGAAGTGTGTTTTCTGTTTATAAAAAATAAATGTTAATTATTAAGAAATATAAAAGTTATTTCCTGAATACTAAAATGGAGCGTGACTTTTAGGCCATCCTGTATTTCATTAAAAAAAACTAAGTTTTTTTGCGTTCTATCACATTAACAAATTGTGTGATGTTTCACTTAAAAATTGTCTTATTTTTCAGTGAGTGTGTACTCAAAATACGAATGACAATACTATAAATGTATAATTATTTGTTTTGTAAAAAAGTTTGAAAAAATTAAGAAGGCAATATTTAATATAGCAAATACCTACCCTCAATTTGCCGACTTGTTAAACTTTGCTAGCGTGTACTTCAAATAAAAATATTCACGTTACACAATAGCTTCTGCATATCTGTTTTGTTACATTTCCACTTCCCGGTCACGGTATGTTTTGTTTCATTTTCGGCTTCACAGCATTAGGCAAACTGTTGCACTATGTTTTTTTTTCTTTTCAGAATGTATTGACCTCATCGATACCGTGTACGTATGTGTTAGAAGCAATCCTCTGTTCCTGTACTCGGATTTATATAGAAGTGACACTTGCGCCATAAGAGGAATCCCTCTTATCGTAGGGGGGACGCCGGCTGCAAAGGGGGAATTCCCGCATATGGTAATTTGTTACTATCAAACTATGATATTTTTTTGGACACCCAATAATCGTATTAAATTGTACACATATATATTTATTTATTTAACACTTTTATTGCAATACAATCAGGCGGGCTTATTGCCAGGCGGCAATCTCTTCCAGCCAACCAGACAAAAGTAAATGAAGCAAGTTAAGTGGTCGCATAAATCATTCAAATGACTATCCATCCCCACAAAATCCATAAACATATACGTGAGAACATGCCCACAAACCCCACAAAGACGGACAATCACCCGAACATTATTTTTCATATAAAGTGAGATATCATCAATCAAAAGGAAAGGAAGGGTGGGGAGGAAAGGAAAAGAAAAATCAGGAATGAAACACGTTATTTTACTGACTAGAAATTAAGAGTTTTTTCAGTCGCTTCTTAAAGCATGCCAAGGACGGAGCGAGTCTTATATTGGTTTGTAACTGATTCCAGAGTCTCACTGCATGGACAGTAAAGGACGACGTAAAGAAAGAGGAGTGATGAACTGGAAAGGCCAATAAACAATCTCTGTTTGAGCGTAGCGCTAATCCATGATTGGAAAGACGCTAAAAATTTTTGGCGAGATAAGAGGGTGTGGCGGGACAGTTAAGGATATTATACAATAGAGACAGTATGTGAATTTGGCGTCTATTTCTAACATTCAACCAGTTCAATGCCTTCTGGTATGAAGTTATATGATCGTACTTTCGTAGGTTGAAAATAAATCTTAGGTACAGATTTTGAAGACGCTGTAATTTGTCCAGCTGTTCCTCTGTAACATCCAAGTAACATACGTCCGCATAGTCCAGAATCGGAAAAAGCAGAGATTGTACGAGTAAAATTTTGGTTTTAGTTGGTAGGAATCTTTGCAACATTTTAAGGGAATGAAGGAATATATACGTGCCATCACTCTATTTCCCTGTCAGTATAGGCAGAGAGGAAAGAGCTCTAGATTTTACAATCTTCTCAGACATATTTCGTCTCTTTTGCATACTCATATGAGATATTATCAATATAAAACCGGACAAAAGTTATGTCATCGGGACGGTGGGGAGCAAAGTTCCCCCTTTTTTTCCATTGTGTGTGCTGCCTATCAACTTGTATGCGCAAGAAAAAAAAGAGGAAAGTGCGCAAATATGCATATTAACGCATAGAATACAAAGTAGTCTACATTATGTACCACGGAATCATAAATTACATTTTTGATAAGCCTTGTCAGGTAGTGATATCTGATACCTTGTCGATGCATGTGCACGTGGCTGCACAAATGTTGTACTTGCACAAAGACGATAAGCATTGTCAGGTAATGATATCTGATATATTTTCGATGCACGTGCACGTAGCTGCACGAATGGTGTACTTGCACAAAGACGATAAGCATTGTCAGGTAATGATATCTGATATCTTTTCGATGCACGTGCACGTGGCTGCACGAATGGTGTACTTGCACAAAGACGATAAGCCTTGTCAGGTAGTGATATCTGATACCTTGTCGATGCATGTGCACGTGGCTGCACAAATATTGTACTTGCACAAAGACAATAAGCATTGTCAGGTAATGATATCTGATATCTTTTCGATGCACGTGCACGTAGCTGCACGAATGGTGTACTTGCACAAAGACGATAAGCCTTGTCAGGTAATGATATCTGATATCTTTTCGATGCACGTGCACGTGGCTGCACGAATGGTGTACTTGCACAAAGACGACAAACCTTGTCAGGTAATGGTATCTGATATATTTTCGATGCATGTGCACGTAGCTGTACAAATGTTGTACTTGCACAAAGTTCCCCTTTTTTTCATTGTGTGTGCTGCCTATCAACTTGTATGCGCAAGAAAAAAAAGAGGAAAGTGCGCAAATATGCATATTCACGCATAGATAATACTAAGTAGTCAACACAATGTACCACGGAATCATAAATTACATTTTTCAAATATGTAGGTTATATATGGTATAAAAAAGTATATTTTCTTGCCCGATAATGTTCCTTCTTGCTGGAGTCTAGGAGATTCTTTCCTTACATCGCGTGGACTCTATATGGTGTTTCCATGTTCCGCACACATCTCAAAGAAAGTAACCAGAGAACCCATCATAAAATATCAAATAAAATATATAATTGCGCAAAACAAAATACGGTTACAAGTTCCTTTCTTTGAGATGTGTGCGGAAGATGGAAACATGTGTGCGGACAATTTTTAATAGATGTGCGGCCGCACACGCGCACATTTTAGAGGGAACGTTGAACTGGGGAGTATACACTTATGATATTAGCCGTCAGTTGCGTTAAGTCTTGTAACTCAGTCTGCCAAAAATCATTGTGCTGTCTGCATGATGACTGGTTCACAAGCAATTTTTTTAGCACGTGTTTTGAACCCTCTACGATTATCAAGATTAATGCGAAATTTGAGAAGCGCGCGAATATCAAATTTTGTTTAAAACTAGGAAAAACAGCGTATGAAACTCTTGCAATGGTTCGTCAGGTTTACGTTGATGAAACTATGAGTCAACCCCAATGTTATGAGCGGTATTCGCGTTTTAAAAATGATCGAATGCCACTTGAGGGCGATGAGAAGCCGGGACGTCCCTTGTATCAGCGCAACTGCCGAAAATGTCATTGAAATTCAGAGAATTATTTGTGCAAATCGACGATTAACAAACAAAGAAGTTTGTGACTTGGTTGTTATGTCGTTTGACAGTTCAACATTATTTAATGGACGATTTGAACATGCTTCGCATTGCTGCCGAATTTGTTCTTCGGTTACAGACGGTCAACCAGAAGGAGCATCGGGTCAACATCTATCGAGATCTTCGTCAACAGATGAATGGCGAGGATAATCACAGGTGATCACAAATAATGGCGAGGATAATGAATGGCTAGGATAATCACAGATAATCACAATCATTTCAAGGATAATGACAGGTGGTGAGACTTGGGTTTATGGGTATTCTTCCTCTTGCTATAGATCATGATCTGTTTGTTTCGCTTGTTCCCCTTCTTGCGGCGTGGACTGCCAGCTGTCACACCATCTCTTCGGAGATCTTCTCAGTAATCTTCTTCCGTCTGGGTTCCTTTTAAGGGCGACACGTGGAAGTCTGTCGTCTTGCATTCTGTTTACATGTTCGTTCCAGTATCGCCTTCGTTGTCTTCCCCACCTGACGATGTCTTCCGTACCACACTTTCTCCTTATTTCAGTGTTTCTGATTCTATCTCTTAGTGTGTTTCAGGTTATACATCTTAGTGTTCTCATTTCCGAGGTTCTTAAGAGAGATTTTGCTCTAGATGTGTCTGCTCTGGTATCTATTTTGTAGGTGACTATCGGTCTCACATATGTTTATAGGCATTGCCCTTAAACAAAGAAACAGTCCTCGCAGTGGAAAAATCCAAACTCACCACGTCCCAACAAAGCAAGACAACTCAGAAGCGCAACAAAGTCAATTTGATTATTTTGTTTAATATAAAAAGGCATTGTGTACTACGAATTCATTCCCCCTGAAAAGACTGTTAATACTGATTTATATTACGATATGTTGATACGTTTAAGAGAGGACATTCGTAGAAAAAGCCCAGAATTGTGGCGCTATCAGACAAGCTTCTCCACCATGGTTGCTAATATAAGTGATTAAATGATTCCAGGCATTGCTTGGTTTCGGAGACGATCTGAATGCCGCGACGTGGGAATGCGGTGGAACGCTCATCAGTGAAAAGTGGGTCATGACTGCTGCCCACTGCTTGGCCAATAGGTTAAACAAGTCAGTAACAAAATATGTTTCCTTTTTTATAATATTTATTTTTTTAACAAGCACTTGTCAAGTAGTAATGAAAAAGTTGGTGTAAAATAAAAGTCCAAAAATAAACGTTAGAACATTGTTTTTTTTTAACCGTTTTTGCCTTACAATCCGCAAAACATAAAAAAAATCAAGACTTAACGTCCTCCTTGGCGAAGCTTAATGTCTTTTCGATGCATGTGCACGTGGCTGCACAAATGTTGTACTTGCACAAGGACGATAAGCATTGTCAGGTAATGATATCTGATATATTTTCGATGCACGTGCACGTAGCTGCACGAATGGTGCACTTGCACAAAGACAACAAACCTTGTCAGGTAATGGTATCTGATATATTTTCGATGCATGTGCACGTGGCTGTACAAATGTTGTACTTGCACAAAGACAATAAGCCCCTGTCAGGTAATGATATCTGATATCTTTTCGATGCACGTGCACGTAGCTGCACGAATGGTGTACTTGCACAAAGACGATAAGCCTTGTCAGGTAATGATATCTGATATCTTTTAGATGCATGTGCACGTGGCTGTACAAATGTTATTCTTGCACAACGACGATAAGCCTTGTCAGGTAATGATATCTGATATCTTTTTGATGCATGTGTACATGGCTGCACAAATGTTGCACTTGCACAAAGACGACAAGCCTTGTCAGGTAATGGTATCTGATATCTTTTCGATGCATGTACACGCGGCTGCACAAATGCTGTACTTGCACAAAGACGATAAGCCTTGTCAGGTAATGGTATCTGATATATTTTAAATGCATGTGCACGTGGCTGTACAAATGTTGTACTTGCACAAAGACGATAAGATTTTAAATTCTTATTTTCCAGTGACGTGAAGTACGTCCGGCTTGGAGCACCCGGTGTTGACGATCCCATTGACAACAAGAACCTGTACACCATAATACAGGCCGTGCCTCACCCTGATTATTCAGCGAGATTTTCGTTCAACGACATAGCTCTACTGGAGTTAGACAGGGCGTAAGTTTATATTTTTTACCATTTCAAATTTAGACATTATTTTTTTTTAATCTAGAACGTTGTCATTTGAAAAGCAGTTCGGTAACAAAATAAACACTGTTAAACATGTTTTTTTTTCAGAAACAATATCAGTTGTTCTTTATAGATTTTATATATATATATTTTTATATATAAAATCTATAAAATTTTATTCGTTGTTGTTCTTTTATTAACCCTTGCCGATCTGTGAATGGACAAGAGTGACCAAGACGTATATTTTATTTAATTTCTCGAAATATACTGCTTGCTGGGTCTTCATACTTTATGTATTCCTCATCGAAACCTCTATGATTTGAATGATGTCATTACGAAATAAAATCGTTAATAAATATCAACAGAAATGAATGATTTTAAATCGAGAATTGACGAAATGTCAAAACACTCCGTATGACTCATTCTTTTTTGACAGTTAATATTTTACGAGTACATTCGTTCCAGGGATTGGTTACCAGTTTTATCAAACACCTGTGTGTTAAGTACATAGAATAGAAACAAAAGTTATTTCGTGCCCCAATTGCGATAGACTTTCGCCACAGGATTAAATTTTGATTTTATGATATGTTTGTCCTATTTTCAAATTTTGACCTATTTTCAAAGTGTTTATATTTTCCAAATGGCATATTTTATTGATTTGAATTTCGTGTTTGTTTTTATATTATTATTTTTGAATTTATATATTCATTTTATATTTTGTTAATATTTTAATTATTGTCTTAATTCGAATTATATTTTTATTGCCAAAAAATACACGCTACATTTTATTGTATAATTTTATGATTTTTTTTTAAAAGGTTGGAGACCTCTTTTCAGTCATGCGCATTCTGAATGTTGCGCAGACCGAACGACGCAGTGGAAATATGATATTCTTATAGAAATGTCGTCTCTCTGTTTGAAATCTTATCTTATCATTTCTTACACTTATTTTATATTATTCGACATTTTATTACATAATAAAATGATGTTTATAGCTAATTACAAAAAAAAACTAATAGATTTTGTATAATTTTAATTTAAAACATACATGTTTACTGTACCCTCAGTGTCCAACACCGTTACTGGCGTAATTTTTTAGCACAGTAAGGGAAGTGTTAATATCGTTGAATTTTTTTTTTCAGAGTTAGTTTCAAGCCACATATACGCCCAGCATGTCTGCATGTGGGAAACCCTGTGAACGACACAGCGCCGATTGCCTCTGGATGGGGTATCACCAACAGTGGGTCAGAAAGGAGTAACATTCTTCTTAAGGTATGGCATCACCACGTCACCTTCAGTTGTTGTCTATTCACTACATATTCAATCGGCGTTTACTTCGCAACTAATAGAGGAACATTACACCTGTAGACGATATGTTTGTAGATGCCAAATTGAGGTAGACTGGACGTAAGACGCTAGAGCGATCATTTGATGACAATCTCATTCGCCAAGCAGAGTTGGCAGCAGAGGAAACACAATAAAAAACAGATGTGTGAGACTCTCGCGTGGTAGAAGTGAAACTTCTTAGCTCCTAGGAAAATATGATTTTATGCATTACTTTTTTTCCATTTGCTAACGATTTTTTTTAGGATTAGGAAATGGTTATGTGGAATTGTTACATATTATTAGTAACGGAAATAAATTGGACAGATTTGAAGCCCTAGAAATTTCTTAGTCAGTATATCGAGGCGAACATCTGGTAAACACATATATCCCAAAAATATCTCCACTGCTGACCGAGATTGTCTTATGCCTCCATCAGCCCTCAGTCCCCAACCCGAATGTCCCCAACCGTTAGAGGCGTGTATATCGGTACCAGTTCGAACAGAATTCAGTCTTGTTTGTGCTCCCCTGATGATGAGGTGTGAACCTTGAAACCGGTAGGGTTATACCGTTACAAAAAGTGGAATTAACAGTGTTTGATAAAACAAATTACAAAGGTTTATATAATATATCCATTGCTGTAATAAAAATGAGGTTTCTGTTTCCCCACTTGTAACCTTAATCAAATAAACTGAGATATTATGTTATGACAGGGATTTAGTCGTTGCAGGTGATTTGGTGTACAATTATCTGTTTCTAGAATATATATTGTGTACAGATGACGTATGCAGCTTTAGGAAGCACTTAAAGAACACTTTGTTGGAGGTTTTCATGTGAATTTTCTTGTACGATAATGTTTTTTATCTGAATTCTTTCAGGTGACGCTTGAAAAGTACTCGTACGAAGTTTGTAAAGAAAAAAATCCGCCGTCCAAAAAGCTCAAAGATGGACTCAGAGACGCTACGCAAGTCTGCGCGGGACACAGAACTGAAATCAAAGATTCTTGTCAAGTAAGTATGTGTTTATAACCATGTTATAGGGTAACTGACAGATGTTAACAACCACCGTGGTCAAGTTTCTTATATTTGAGAAAATGTAGACTGGTTCCTGTGACAGTTCACAAATTTCCCCCAATACAACCTTGTAACGACGTTCAGTAATTTAAATTATTTTATCAACTTTAATATAAGCCTCAATTCTAATAAATAGCAAGTTATTTAGGTAAATACATTACAAGAAACTAACAATAATGACAAATTAATACATCTTGTTATAAATTAGCAAAAATGTGGCAGTTTGTTAAAATCAAATAATATTTGGTGACGTTTGTCAAAAGTCACTACGTTAGTCTGCATTGGCTAGGGATGGGGTATACGATAATTGGATTTTTGATTTTTTTATACCTAAAATTAAACATTCGTAATAAGTATTAATTCATAGTGGATCTTGGCCTATTTAAAGATAGATACAAATCATACAATACATTAGAAAGTCAGTATAATGAAAATTAGGAATTAAAACGTCAGTTTAGAGAAAAACTATTTTTCGATTTATAAAAAAACGATTCGATTTGTAAAAAAAAAACGATTTTATCCCATCCCTTTGAGACATGACATTTCAAATGTCACAGGAACTATCCTAGATTTTCTCAAGTATAGTTATATCTCATTCTTAGTTGTATAAATCATCACGCTTGCTATTGTATTGTATTAAACTTCCGTTGTATACATAACATTCTCGCGGGTTTATTGCCAAGTGGCAATCTCTTCAGACCAATAGGAAAAATGTAAAAAACGTGCTTAATCTCATAACAAACGATAGATTATAGTATTTCTTCATAGGGTTTTTTTTTACAAAGAGGGTTTCAAAAAACATCAAGGATTTTTTTGTGTTTTATTTGAAGTTTATACACTTTTCAATTGAAACATAATTTAAACATATTTAAAAAAAAAAAAAAATAAAATCCAATTTGGTATGGTAGATTTGAAAGCATTCTGTTAAACATAGACCTACGTAAATACAAACACAATATCGTAAAAACGAAATAAGCAACACAAAACACGACCACTCACAACTGCAGACAAACAAATTTACAATGAATAAATAAAACGCGAACGACTGGCGAGCGTTACACGTGTTAGCTAAAATGAGAACACTGCAAGTCGAGACAGGCGAGCGTGACTCGGGATAGCGGAAATTGGAACGAGAGGGTCTCGTTCAAGGGCATTAAGTGGTTTTAACCCTTCCCTTACGGTGATAAAATTGAAACGCGCGCTCCGGTGTTGGGTAGTGAGTACGCGATCAAAAATTAGCGATTTTAAATCGGAAAAATAAGAACATTCATAGATAATCCCCTTAATTAATTATAATTGAAGTTAAAAATTATAATAATTGAGATTTATTTGCTGAAAACATTAAAAAACCATCTGGCAACGCTCACGGAACGGGCGTAGATCTAGTCTCGTTGCCAGCCCAACAGCTACTGCGGCGCGGCAGGGTTGGTGGCTAGCCCGGGCGTGGCTTACACTTGCGAGGTTGAGACAATTGAGCTCCTCGCTATTCAGTGAAGTATGCAAAAGTGAGATATGAATATAGTGTCGCGCTTCCCGCATACTCTTCACCTATCGTCAAGACCCAAGATCGAGGCACTCACAGCGTTTAAATGCGAATTTGTTTCCGATATCTTCACAAAATACTTACGATGTAGTCGATAAATTTTGATTATTATTAATATTATTTTTTGAATCAATGCGTAAATATATTATGGAGGAATACCTAAAATCTTAACCTTGTATTTATTAAATTTATAGAGATCTCTCCGTGGTTGCAGTCCTAAGACTGGTTTGCAGCAATTTCAACTCTTCTCCTCCATTCCCCCCTGTCCTGACCGGCTCTTTTTAAATCTGTATATGTTGAGCAGCGCACGTCCACCAACAGGTCCTCCAGGTACTCTCGGCGTGGGCGTCCCCTAGAGTTTGTCCCCTCGGTCATACCCTCCATTATGGCATGCAAGAGGCCCTCTTGTCGTATTATATGACCGATCCATCTTGCACGCCTTTCGGACAGGATCCTGAGCAGGTGCCTTCCTCCTTCGATTCGTTGGAGAACCTCTTCATTTGTGATGTGGTCTCTTCAGGAAATTCCTAATATAGAGATATTGATGGTTATTAGAAGCAACGTGTAGAAGATACCCAACACAGGGAAGGAAAGGTTAATGACGAAATAAGTAAATCGATTGAAACATATTTTTTTCCAGGGTGATTCTGGTGGTCCCCTTCAAATCTATAACAGAGATGTGTCCTGCACATATATAGTGATTGGTATCGTCTCTACGGGCCGAGCTTGCGGGGTGATGGACCAGCCCGCCATCTACACGAGGGTGTCTGCATTTGTGCCGTGGATCGAGAGCGTCGTCTGGCCGTAGAAAGGTCCAGTAAGTGTCCTCACACGAGTGCAACCAGATGTTGTATGAATCTGAAACCAATATTAATATAAAGGTTCTAAATTAAATGATAAACGTTATTGTACCTAAATATTCAATAAACGAGTTCAACTGAGCAAAACCCCTTTTTTTTTTTTTTCCACCTGGCAAGTTAATTGCCATGTGGCAATCTCTTCCAACCAACCAAACATATGTTTTAATGGGCCCTAAGTGAAAACCAGATCTAAGTGAATTTAAAAAAATCTGGATTCCAGCGGGGATCGAACCCGCAACCTCCGGATCGGCAGACAAACGTCTTACCACCAGGTCCTTTCGTTGTGTACAGTAAAAAATCTAGTGGGTGTATTGCCATGTGGCAATCTCTTCCAACCAACCAGAAAGATGTTTTAATGGGCCCTAAGTGAAAACCAGACTGGAATTACATTTAAAAAAAACTGGATTCCAGCGAGGATCGAACCCGAAATCTCCGGATCGGCATAAAAGCGTCTTACCACCAGGCCCTTTCGTTGTGTACAGTAAAAATCTAGTGGGTTTATTGCCATGTGGCCATCTCTTCCAACCAACCAGACGAATGTTAACCTTTCCCTACCTATGTTAAAAAAAAATCGCCCGTTCCAGTGATGCGTATTCAATACACATCAATACACATGTAAAAATGAGTGATTTAAAATCGGAAAAATAACAATATTCATAGCCAATCGCTTAAAATTATTAAATTTGAAGTCAAAAGTGATAATAATTGAAATTTAATTGTTGAAAACATGAAAAAAAAAAACATCAGACGACGTTCAAAAAACGGGCGAAGCGACCACTTGGAACGAAAGCCGGCTGGCTACTAAACGAGAGATGTGACCGAATTGAGATTCTATTCTTTGCGTTCCCATATACCGAAGTAGAGAGAGTGAGATGTGAATAGCGTTGCTTCCTCACCCATACGAATTTGAATAAATATACCTACGTCACACACTGGCCCACGTTTGATTGTATTGGTGAATTTATTCCCGATTTTCACAAAATATCTCTGATATGGCCGATAACTGCTAATTATTATTAATATTATATTTTCATTCAATGCGTAAATGTATTACGGTGGAATACCTAAAATATTTAAGTGTTTAGGAGCAATGTGTACTAGTTACTTATCACAGGACAGGAAGGGTTAAAGAGGCCTTAAGTGGAAACCAAATTAATGTCCTTTTTTTAAAAATTCTGGATTCCAGCGGGGATCGAACTCGCAACCACCGGATCGGCAGACACGCGTCTTACCAACCAGGCCATGGAGGTCGTCTTTTTTTTCTCCCACATTATTATATATAAATAAATATTGGTTTATTGACAGCAACATAGTATGTACATTTATAAATACATTCCGAAATCATACATATTTATTTATTTTACACTTTTATTCCAAATACAATCTGGCGGGGTTATTGCCAGGTGGCAATCTCTTTCAACCAATTTGACAAAAGTAAATTAAGCAAGTTACATGGCCTGAAAAACCACTCAAATTATTATCCATCCCTACGAAATTTATGAACACGTACGTGATGAGCATATGCGAACTTCCCTGGCTCTTGTGACATTTGAGAAGTGTAATGTATGGAATTTATAAAAATGGAGTCATATACAATATAACAACGCGTTCAAATTGAGAATTATTGTATCTATTGTAATCTCTGGAAACGGTGATGTTAATTGCCCACCAAGATCATATTGTGATCTGACACCGTTGGACTATTTTCTCTGGGGTTACGTGATAAACCAGGTCTATAATAATGACCCCCGATCAATTCCTGAGCTGAAGGACGAAATTATTCGCGTTATCGGTGAGTAAGAACCGAAATTATGCCAACATATCATCGAACATTTTGACAAAAGAGTGGACATCTGTAGAGCTGCAAGAAATGAACAATTGGCGGATATTGTTTTTTGTGTTTAAATGTCATACATTATACTTCAATGACCAATAAAAAGTTTTTTTGAAATCAAAGCAAATTGTGTGTTTTATTCAAGAATTTAAAAAAATTATTAAAATAACCTCTTAATTTGAAAGACCCTTTATACTAGTATTGGCTTTTTTTTTTCAAAATTATTTCACGTCCACGTTATATTTCCATTTCACGTTCACGTTTTATTTCCATAGATTAAAATTGATGCTAAAAAGTGGACTTTTAACACAAACAGAAAAAGAACTTGGATAAATATGTGACAGCCCTGCACAGTAGTGCTGGTAATATCAATTTGCTATTGAAACCGGTAACGTGTAATTTTCAGCTGTCGCAATCAAATGCCCTTGCTCAGAGTTCAGCATACACTTGTATGTATAATTATCCATAATTATTACCTATTGTATTATATATTAATCTAAGTGAAATGTGTAGTTAACATTGTATTGCCAACGAAAAAAATATCAAAATAGCGTTTCTATCGAATTTAATGGAAGTGGGAGTCTTATGTGATATAAACCAAACTCTAATTATTCGAGAGATCGTTCTCATACTCAGCCAGCAAATACTGTAATGAGTTGACCCTGACCTTGAGAGAGCGGGTGAATAATTGTACCTTCAGAAATACTTTGGGGTGGGGGGGGGGTACTTGTGTGCGCGTATTTATGCGCTAAGTGGAAATGACGAGTGGAAAGGATTTATGTGAGCTCGTGAGTGTGGGTCTCTTCTTGTTGTTTTAATTTTGGTTGTTTTTGTATTTGTGTTTCTGTGTGTTTTTCTTTTTTTCTTCTTTTTTTTGTTTTGGATTTGTTTTGATTTTTATTCTTATGATTGTGTGCGGTATATTGTGCGATGAATATTTTTGGTCTTTCTGGAGTGATAATGTGTGAGGAGTTGAGTTTCGCAAGATGTTTCCAGTTGTAGTTGAGTGTCACTGTTTGTCAGGTTGATGAGAGCGTGCAACGGGGTTTTTTTGTGTCATCAAAAATCGGAAAGAAGTATCGATTTATTTTTTCATGCTAAATATCCTCAGTGAGATACAGGCAAAAGCCTAGTTTACTGGGGATATGACAAATGAAAGGCAACAAACCCAGATCCATTAAAATTATATGTCCAAATCAAATTACCTGTTGTTTTTTCTCAAATTGTGTATATTTCTTGTCATGTGTAATAATAATAATAATAATAATCTTCTCATAAATTTCTCTTTTTTATTGTAGTTTGTATGTGCGAACATCATTTACCATTCGATTTTATTTTGTTAAAATTTGTATTTCTGTAAGTTTTTGTCTTTTTTTTGTCGTATCCCCAGTAAATTAGGCTTTTGCCTGTATCTCACTGAGGATATTTAGCATGAAAAAATAAATCGATACTTCTTTCCGATTTTTGATAACACAAAAAAACCCCGTTGCACGCTCTCATCAACCTGACAAACAGTGACACTCAACTACAACTGGAAACATCTTGCGAAACTCAACTCCTCACACATTATCACTCCAGAAAGATCAAAAATATTCATCCCACAATATACCGCACACAATCATAAGAATAAAAATCAAAACAAATTCAAAACAAAAAAAAAGAAGAAAAAAAGAAAAACACAAAGAAACACAAATACAAAAACATCCAAAATTAAAACAACAAGACTCCACTCGTCATTCATCCTGAAAGCCCAAGTACTCAAAATCCTATCGCAATAACAACCACGCTCCGATCGACTGTCTAAATGGTTTTCCTACCTTTACTTTTATTGAAGTCGGCACGCCATTGTATGTAATGGGAGCCAAATAAGCATATATTATATTTTTGTTATTTTTCTCAATCTACATGTACAAGGGTGTGGGCTGAAAAACATCAGATGTCCTCATGGTCGGGCTTACCCCATATTGGTGGAGTGTATCTCGGTCGAGGGATGTTATAAGATGAGCCCAGATCTTTTGATAATTTCTCTCTTAAATGTATTTTCTGCTATTTATCTTGAGATATATATGATAAGTGTGATTTAGGAATGTATTTATGTTGCTATCAATACACCTTTATTTATTTATTAATTTTTTTTAAATGTAGCATTATACTCGTATAATGTTATTCACTTCATCGTCGAGACATCAATGCTGAGGAACGTGACCCACAAATTGTTGAGAATATTCATTTGGTTTCCTCGAGAAAAAATGTGCGGTGGTTTCTCATTACCTTCCGCCCCGCAATAGAAAAATTGGTATTGTATACATGTTTTATGGATAGACGTTAATTTTACTTTTGTCCATAAAATAAACTCTGGCTGCGATAAAACACTGTACTTCCAAGCGAAAGGTCGTCGGTTCAATACCGCGCTGTGCTACTCCCCTCGAATGACACAGATATTTTTTTCCGTCTAGTATTCGAAGATACACATGATTTCAGTAATTTTTTTAAAAAAATTGAAAAATAAAACATGCTCCATTCATCTTACTTCAGTGTTTAAAGTTTTCGACTTAGTCCACTGTCATAATCACAGGCACAATTATGAGCACCATTAACCACTTGACAGTTTTGCCCGAGCGTGACTCGGGCACGAAGTTTTTCATACTGACGAGCCCGAGCATCGTTCGGGCAAATCTTGTTTCGACTTGGGAGTGTTTCTCTCAAGCGTAATTTGGGAAAAAACTACGCTTGGGAGAAACACTCGCAAGTCGAAACAAGATTTTCCCGAACGAGGCTCGGGCTCGTCAGTATAAAAAAAACTTCGTGCCCGAGTCACGCTCGGGCTAAATTGTCAAGTGGTTAATAAACTGTTCCGTGGATCGATGAACGACGTTTTAATAATTTCACTGTTGAAACTATTAAAACATATTTAAGATTCACGCTTAAAGAAAAACAGACTAAATGCATTAGTTCTATTATCAATAGAATCAGACGTAACAGTGCATATAGACTTCAATGTCATCGGAAATGCATTTGTGAAAAAGAAAACCAAGCGTTTATTGTAGTGGTTTTTTTGTGTGGCGTGAAATACATCATCAACCAAGGTCATCATCATCCGAAACGGAAAGGTAAAACATGTTTATCCTTATGTATTGGAGGGGGAGGGAGGCGTAACTAGCAAACTGCGCAGTGGCGTCTTTAAAAATTTGGCACTGATCTTCATATAAATAATCCTAATTTCATCACATTAGTTATGGTGTCTATAGGGTCTTTCAAACTAAGTGGTTTTTTAAATTCTTGGATAAAACACAGATGGCGTCGCAAACTTTCCTGGGTCATGTGACATTTGAGAAGTGTAATGTATGGCATTTATAAAAATGGAATCGTATACAATATAGCAACGCGTTCATATTGAGAATTATTGTATCTATTGTAATATCTGGAAACGGTGACGTTAATTAGCCAATAAGATCATGTGATCTGACACCGTTGTTCTATTTTCTCTGGGGTTACATGAAAATCCAGGGTCATAAGCTCACATAATCCAGGGAAAGGATTTATGTGAGCTCGTGAGTGTGGGTCTCTTCTTGTTGTTTTAATTTTGGATGTTTTTGTATTTGTGTTTCTGTGTGTTTTTCTTTTTTTCTTCTTTTTTTTTTGTTTTGAATTTGTTTTGATTTTTATTCTTATGATTGTGTGCGGTTTATTGTGGGATGAATATTTTTGGTCTTTCTGGAGTGATAATGTGTGAGGAGTTGAGTTTCGCAAGATGTTTCCAGTTGTGGTTGAGTGTCACTGTTTGTCAGGTTGATGAGAGCGTGCAACGGGGTTTTTTTGTGTTATCAAAAATCGGAAAGAAGTATCGATTTATTTTTTCATGCTAAATATCCTCAGTGAGATACAGGCAAAAGCCTAGTTTACTGGGGATACGACAAATGAAAGGCAACAAACCAAGATCCATTAAAATTATATGTCCAAATCAAATTACCTGTTGTTTTTTCTCAAATTGTGTATATTTCTTGTCATGTGTAATAATAAATAAATAAAATAAAATAAAAAAGAATGACCCCCAAAATCAATTCTTGAGCTGAAAGACGAAATTATTCGCGTTATCGGTGAGTTAGAACCGAAATTATGACAAAATGTCATCGAAAATTTTGACAAAAGAGTGGTCATCTGCGGAGCTGCAAGAGGTGGACATTTGGCGGATATTGTTTATTGTGTTTAAATGTCATACATTATACTTCAATGACCAATTAAAAGTTTTTTTGAAATCAAAGCAAATTGTGTGTTTTATTCAAGAATTAAATTTTTTTTTATTAAAATAACCTCTTAATTTGAAAGACCCCTTATGTTGGCTTTTTTTTTTCAAGAATATTTCACGTCCACGTTTTATTTCCATAGATTAAAATTGATGCTAAAAAGTGAACTTTTAACACAAACAGAAATAGAACATGGATAAAAAAGAATTTTTGAGAAAAACCGTCATCTGTTTTATGTGTTCCATCTGTTCTATGTGTTCCATCAGCATAGTAGTGCTGGTAATTTCAATTTGCTATTGAAACCGGTAACGTGTAATTTTCAGCTGTCGCAATCAAATGCCCTTGCTCAGAGTTCAGCATACAATCGTATGTAAATACTATGGACTTTTAACACAAACAGAAATAGAACATACATTATACTTCAATGGCCAATAAAAGTTTTTTTTTAAATCAAAGCAAATTGTGTGTTTTATTCAAGAATTAAAAACATTAGAATTGAAATAACCGCTCAATTTGAAAGACTCTTTATTGACAAGTTGGTTCAATACTCACGCGAACTCAAAATTTTAATTTGAATGTCGTATATTGTTTTAAATAAATAAATACATTTTTCCGCCCCCTCTTGCGACGTCTCTGTTTTATTTATAAAGTCGTTTCAATTGTTATCTGTTTTTTTCTGTTTTGCAAGTTAGTCGATCGACTGCGAGAAGGGACAGCAAACGTGTCATCTGGACAAACAAGTTCCATAAAATCTCCGCAGCGGTCAATTGGGTTTAAATCGAAACTTGTTTTTCATAGACCGAGACACATAATGTAAATTTTACAGTAAAATTTGTTTCCCTTCACTTTGTCGCTTTAATTTTTTTCCGAAAGTATTGCTAATTTCTTTGTTAGCACATATATTTAGTTAAATTTCAAGAAAAAAAAAATGATGTCATTTCGATTTTGTTTGTTTGTGTGCGTTTTTGTGATATGTTTCTTCACAAAGGTGAAATGTCAAGAATCTGGTGAGATAATTCTAAAATTATTTACATTAATATATAAACTGTGCATATATGTATTACATATTTATAACGACGATCTATGTAGCATATTAGGTAATAAGCTAGACATCCATTTGGTAATAAGCTAGACTTCCATTTGGTAATAAGCTAGACTTCCATTTGGTAATAAGCTAGACATCCATTTGGTAATAAGCTAGACTTCCATTTGGTAATAAGCTAGACTTCCATTTGGTAATAAGCTAGACTTCCATTTGGTAATAAGCTAGACTTCCATTTGGTAATAAGCTAGACATCCATTTGGTAATAAGCTAGACATCTATTTGGTAATAAGCTAGACTTCCATTTGGTAATAAGCTAGACTTCCATTTGGTAATAAATAGACATCCATTTGGTAATAAGCTAGACTTTCATTTGGTAATAAGCTAGACTTCCATTTGGTAATAAGCTAGACTTCCATTTGGTAATGAGCTAGACTTCCATTTGGTAATAAGCTACACTTCCATTAGGTAATAAACTAGACATCAATTTGGTAATAAGCTAGACTTCCATTTGGTAATAAGTTAGACTTCCATTTGGTAATAAATAGACATCCATTTGGTAATAAGCTAGACTTTCATTTGGTAATAAGCTAGACATCCATTTGGTAATAAGCTAGACTTCCATTTGGTAATAATCTAGACTTCCATTTGGTAATAAGCTACACTTCCATTTGGTAATAAGCTACACTTCCATTTGGTAATAAACTAGACTTCCATTTGGTAATACTCGTAAGCTACACTTCCATTTGGTAATAAAATAGACATCCATTTGGTAATAAGCTACACTTCCATTTGGTAGTAAGCTAGACATCCATTTGGTAATAAGCTAGACTTCCTTCTTCTTCCTGGCACTGTCCCAACTCATTGCCTAGGTAGACTGTTGGGGTCGGCTCTTCTCGTTCTCAGGCTGTATGTTCTTCGGTTCTGGGTGTCACTTTCATCTAGGCCGTTTCTCTGCAGGATTTTGGAGCATTGAGTCATCCAGGAGTCCTTTGGTCTTCCTCTGGACGGCTGTCGAGGAAGATCCACAGACATTGCCTGATTTACAGTATGGTCTGGTGGTCTCCGTCTTATGTGCCCGTACCATCTCAGCTGTCGCTTACTGTTTATGTCAGTGACTCCCAGGCTACCACGAATGCGTGAGCTCGTAATAAGCTAGACTTTCATTTGGTAATAAGCTAGACATCCATTTGGTAATAAGCAATACATCCATTTGGTAATAATCTAGAAGTCCATTTGGTAATGAGCTACAATTCCATTTGGTAATAAGCTACACTTCCATTTGGTAATAAGCTAGACATCCATTTGGTAATAAGCTACACTTCCATTTGGTAACAAGCTAGACTTCCATTTGGTAATAAGCTACACTTCCATTTGGTAATAGGCTAGACTTTCATTTGGTAATAAGCTAGACATCCATTTGGTAATAAGCTAGACTTCCATTTGGTAATAAGCTAAACATCCATTTGGTAATAAGCTAGACATCCATTTGGTAATAATCTAGACTTCCATTTGGTAATAAGCTAGACATCCATTTGGTAATAAGCTAGACTTCCATTTGGTAATAAGCTACACTTCCATTTGGTAATAAACTAGACTTCCATTTGGTAATAAGCTAGACTTCCATTTGGTAATAAGCTAGACTTCCATTTGGCAATAAGCTAGACATCCATTTGGTAATAAGCTAGACATCCATTTGGTAATAAGCTAGACTTCCATTTGGTAATAAGTTAGAATTCAATTTGGTAATAAGCTACACTTCCATTTGGTAATAGGCTAGACTTCCATTTGGTAATAAGCTAGACTTCCATTTGGTAATAAATAGACATCCATTTGGTAATAAGCTAGACTTTCATTTGGTAATAAGTTAGACTTCCATTTGGTAATAAGCTAGACTTCCATTTGGTAATAAGCTGGACATCTATTTGGTAATAATCTAGACTTCTATTTGGTAATAAGCTACACTTCCATTTGGTAATAAGCTAGACTTCCATTTGGTAATAAACTAGACTTCCATTTGGTAATAAGCTAGACTTCCATTTGATGGTTCAGGGTTCAACTCCTGATGACATATTTCCTTCTTCCATCGGTAGATGATTTGTCACTTTAATTTAATCCATGCTACGAAAAAAATATTAAATAAAATGTGAATATATTCGCATCTATTGTATTCTATTACACTTTCGTTGTATACAATAAAAATTGGCGGGTGTTTTGCTGTGTAATATCAATATCTTCCAGCCAACCAGAAAGATGTATGTTAAAGAGGTCTTAAGTGAAAACCAGACTGGAATCTTTCTTATAAAAATCTTAGTTCCAACTAGAATCGAACTCGCAACCTCCACGACAAGTGTCTTACCACTAGGCCACGGAGGCTGTCTATTCAGTTGGTGCATTATTGATATTACGAATTCCATGCAAGACACATTAACGCCACCATCATCAATCCCGATGTGATGTTTATGTGTCCTTTTTATTACTATAGATTCCCGATATTTTATTTTGGTGTCCTTTTTTATTACTATAAATTCCCGATATGCTGTTTTGATGTTCTTTTTTATTACTTTAAAATCACGACATGCTGATTTGGTGTCCTTTTTATTACAATAAAACGTTGATATAAGGTTTTGGTGTCCTTTTTTTATTTCAATAAAATGTCAATATACGGTTTGAGTGTCCTTTGTAATAACTATAAATTCCCGATATGCTATTTTGGTGTCTTTTTTTCATTCCTAAAATTCCCGATCTGCTGTTTGGTGTCCTTTTTCATTACTAAAAAATCCCGATATGCTGTTTTGGTGTCTTTTTTATTACTATAAATTCCCGATTTGCTATTTAGGTGTCCTTTTTTATTATAATCAAATCTCGATATGCGGTTTTGGTGTCCTTTTTATTACTATAAATTCCCGATCTGCTATTTGGTGTCCTTTTTTATTACTTTAAATTCACGACATGCTGATTTGGTGTCATTTTTATTACAATAAAACGTCGATATACGGTTTTGGTGTCCTTTTTTATTTCAATAAAATGTCAATATACGGTTTTAGTGTCCTTTTTAATAACTTTAATTTCCTGATATACTATTTTGGTGTCCTTTTTTCATTACTATAAATTCCCGATCTGCTGTTTGGTGTCCTTTTTATTTACTTAAAATCCCGATATGCTGTTTTGGTGTCTTTTTTATTACTATAAGTTCTCGGTGTGCTATTTAGGTGTTCTTTTTTATTATAATCAAATCTCGATATGCTGTTTTGGTGTCCTTTTTAATTGCTATAAAATCCCGATATTCTGATTTGGTGTCCTTTTTATAACTATAAATTCTCGATCTGCTGTTTGGTGTTCTTTTTATTTACTATAAAATCCCGATATGCTGTTTTGGTGTCTTTTTTATTACAATCAATTCCCGATATGCTATTCAGGTGTCTTTTTATTACAATCAAATCTCGATATCCTGTTTTGGTGTCCTTTTTAATTGCTATAAAATCCCGATATGCTGTTTTGGTGTCATTTTAATAACTATAAATTCCCGATATGCAATTTTTAGTGTCCTTTTTTATAATATAATTTCCCGATCTGCTGTTTGGTGTCCTCTTTTATTACTATAAAATCCCGATATGCTGTTTTGGAGTCCTTCTTTATCTAAATCAAATCTTGATATGCTGTTTTGGGGTCTTTTTTTACTATTATAAAAACCTGATATCCTGTTTTGGTGTCCTTTCTTATCTTATTAAATCCTGACATGCTATTTCGGTGTTCTTTCAATTACTATAAAATCCCTATATTCTGTTTGGTGTGCTTTAGCGTGGTTTAAGTCACACACTCGGCTCTCCTTAAGGGCGCTCAAATAACGAAATCCGTGGCTCAGTTCGTAAGACGCTTGTTTCCGTATAAAATATTACGGAAACAAGCGTCTTACGAACTGAGCCACGGATTTCGTAATTTGAGCGCCCTTAAGGAGAGCCTAGTGTGTGAATTAAACCACGCTATATCGCGTTGATGATTCTGAACATTTTAATAACAATGTTTAAAAGTTTTATACTTCGTTTTGAAATACGTTTCAAATTCATTTATTTGGATGTGTTGATATCATTTTTAAATACCTTGTTTCAGGAGACACATGCCAACACACAGCCTCGAGACAGAGTGGGGTGTGTATTGCCATCGCGTTTTGTCCCTCAGCATTGGAGGAATTGCGTCAAAGTAAAAGACCCCAGGTTAACATGCTCACCTTTTTTCATTTCCTTATTGTATAGTATTATATGGTATTTATTGTATTGTAATACAATCATTGTTTTGTATACAGTACAGCCTGAAGGGCATATTTCCATGTGCCAATATCTTGTGACATCTGACATAACTTTAATATCGCAATACCTGTTATAACTAACATAACCCATTACATCTCACTATAGTATTACATGCTATTTAACATCTCATTGAAATTGCATTAAACTGAAATTACAATCTTCCACGACATTTGACTATAACAATATGTTCATGACGTACAACATATAATTGTTGAGTGACAATAACTATATGTTCATGACGTACAACATATAATTGTTGATTGATAATAACAATACGTTCATGACGTACAACATATAATTGTTGATTGACAATAACAATACGTTCTTGAAGTACATCATATAATTGTTGATTGACAATAACAATACGTTCTTGACGTACAACATATAATTGTTGATTGACAATAACAATATGTTCATGATGTACAACATATAATTGTTGATTGACAATAACAATATGTTCATGACGTACAACATATAATTGATAAAACTTGAAACAACACATGACATTATGCAACACCTAACATTATATTAATTTTTTTCATTACATATTTAATCATTTTTGACAACATGTAACATTTTTCACAACAAATTAAATGTATTTTTTATAACACTTGACAATTTTTCGCGACATATTAAATAATTTTTCACAACACATGACGATTTTTCACAACACATAACATATTTTTTCACAACATATTAAATAATTTTTAAAAGGCCTTAAGTGAAAATCAGATTAGACTCCTTTTTTACAAAATCGAGGTTCCACCGGGATTTGAACTCGCAACCTTAAGACTGTTAGACAGGAATCTTACCAACTAGTCCACGGAGGTCATCATCGATCATTCTAACATCATAACATATAAGATATACCCGTAAATATAGGTTATGTATGTCCTTTTAGGGTCTTTCCAATCATGGATTAGCGCTACGCTCAAACAGAGATTGTCTATTGGCCTTTCCAGTTCACCGCTCCTCTTTTTTTACGTCGTACTTTACTGTCCATGCAGTGAGACTCTGGAATCAGTTACAAACCAATATAAGACTCGCTTCGTCCTTGGCATGCTTTAAGAAGCGACTGAAAAAATAACGTGTTTCATTCCTGATTTTTCTTTTCCTTTCCTCTCCACCATCCCTTCCTTTCTTTTGACTGATGATATCTCACTTTATATGAAAAGGAATGTTCGGGTGATTGTCCGTCTTTGTGGGGTCACTCGTGGGCATATGCTCACGTGTGTGTTTATGGATTTCGTGGGGATGGATAGTCATTTGAATGATTTATGCGACCGCCTAACTTGCTTATTTTACTTTTGTCTGGTTGGTTGGAAGAGATTGCCGCCTGGCAATAAGTAAAAGTGTTAAATAAATAAATATGTTCAAACATCAGATGTAGTATAATCGGTGTCAGTGGTTTGGTGGATGGGTGTTTGCCATTCATATTTGACACCCAGTTTAGATTGAAGTCATAAATATTGACATTTTCAAAAAGAAAGCATTGGCTCAAAAGTCGATAATAAGTTCATTTAAAAATTTGTCTAATAAAAAATGGTTTGAACCAATCTCATAATAAAACTCTAGTCAAGATACTTCCCCACTAATAGAGGGCGAGCCCGACTACGGGGACATCAGTTGGTTTTCAACCCACATCCATAACCTGTAAATTAAAAAAAAATGACGACTCGTTGTTATACATTGTCACTCCATGTATTCATCTCAAAGTACGCTTCTCTACAGCACTTAATCGGATCCTTCCACTCTTTTTTTAAGGTTCTTGTTTCACTCCCATACAACAACGATTGTGGATAGTATCAAAATCTGTATTGTTCGAGTATAACATACGAGTATATTTTTAAGTGCCCCATTGACTTAATTTCATATCGCTACACGCCGTTCGATAACCCTCTTAACTCTTCCATCACCAGAGAAAATACTTCCCAAATAACAGAATTCCTCAACTCGCTTCAATCTTTCATCACTCACAAATATCACATATAATTTTCCGTTGTATTACGAGGCATATCCAGAAAGTAAGTGTACTGAATTTTTGTAGGTTACAATTTTTTTATTTAAACTAAAAAAATATGTGGTTACCGTTGTACATATGTAAGCTATTTTTCGACATAGTCGCCATTCCTCTCAATGCAGGTGGTGAAGCGGGGTATCAACTTTTTGATGCCTTCCTCGAAGTAGTTTCCCGCCAACCCCTCCGTCCACTTCTCCACCTCCTCCTTTACCTCCTCGTCGGTTGAAAACCTTTTTCCACCCATGTGCAGCTTCAGGGAGGTAAAGAGATAGTAATCTGAAGGTGCTATGTCAGGGGAATGCGCGGGATGGTTCAGGACATCCCATTTAAACGAGGCGAGCAGTTCCTTCGTGGCGTTGGCCGTGTGTGGTCTTGCATTGTCGTGCAGCAGGCAGACTCCCTTTGTCAGCATGCCTCTCCTCTTGTTCTGAATCGCCCTCCGCCATTTTTTTAGGGTCTCACAGTATCTTGCAGAGTTGATGGTCTCCCCTTGAGGCATATATTCAATTAAAATTATGCCTTGACAGTCCGAAAACACGGATGCCATGATTTTCTTGGCTGAAATTGTGGTTTTGAACTTTTTGGCAGAGGGTGAAGAGGTGTGGCGTGACCGTTTTTAAACTCGCGACACCACTTGTACACACTCGTACGATTCATAGCTTTATCACCATATGCAGTTTTCACCTCATTATAAACCTCAACCGGAGGGTTTTCCTTCCAAACGAGATAACGGATGACGCCACGTATTTTGCACTTGGCGGGAGATTGGATTGACATTTTTCACGAAACGTGTTGTCGCGTCGACACTTCTCAACGTACTGACCTCGAACCGGTCTCGTTGCGGAGGGGAAGGGTCAGGCTACACGGAAGTGTAGTTAACATGTCGAAAATAAAATTCATCCGGTCGTGAGAGCCTCAGTACACTTACTTTCTGGATACGCATAGTATATCTATTACACTTTTGTTGTATACACTACAGCCTGGTGGATTTACTGCCATGCGGCAATCTTTTCCAACCATCCAGATAAATGTTAAAGAGACCTGAAGTGAAAACCATACTGGAATCTTTTGTTTTTTTAAACTGACTTCCAGCAGGATTTGATCCCACTACCTCCGAGTTAGTAGACAAGCCGTTTACCAACTAAGCCACCATAGTCATCTTACACACTTTTCTATCACCATTACTTTTTTGTCAACATTCATTATTAGATATTTCTCTTCGCATCTCTCATACAATTAACAGATTTTGATAGTATACGGTTTAAATACGGGTATGTACGATTTAGTGCCTGACTTTGTTTCCTATCACTTAACTCCCATCGATATCCTTCTTAACCCTTGGGCGGGCGCATCTTATCTCTGAGATGAGGTACCTAGTTTTTTTTTGTGCCAATGGGCAAGGTTAACCGACAAAGAGGTGAGGCTTATAATAGCTTTCTGACTCCGTAACCCTCACACAAGGGTATCTTTGTTATTTCTCCAGTGCACCGCTGGTCTCCGTGACGGACGTTTTAATCTGCTGGATGAGTTGCGCCCGATTACGTAAGTATTTTTGATTTCCGAAATTAATTTTTTTTTTCTCAATTTTTCTTTTTATATACCTGCAATAGTTCATATATCTATGTTGTGGCCCCGAATTCAATGATATTGATCGTTATTTACTATATCAATACAAACATGCGTGCATGGTGTGTGAAAATTGTTGTAAGAATAACTTTCTAATCATATTTTGATTACTCCCTTTTGTTTTTGTGAAGACGTTTTATGATCACAAGTGAATTTGACTTTTACATTCTAAATAATGTTTGATAAAGTACTAGCATACGAGTAGTGTTCTCTAATGTTAAGTTATTGCTTTTATTTTCGTCACATGAACACCTCTACCTTATGAAGATGTGACAGTTAATTCCACATACTTTTTATTGTGCTAAATCTTTTTTACAAACCTATTGTGGGTATTAAATGACTGAAAAAAATTATGATGTTACTGAATTGCATTAGTTGTGTTAATAAGCTACCAACAAAAGACTGAGAATATTGTAAACTAGTTTTTTTCTATTTTAAGTAAAACAATATAAGAAAATTTAAAATGTGGTTATTGAAAAGTGCAAAATGTACAAATGTTATATAATCATGTTTGAATGAAAAGTTCAATTTGTTAAGCTTTCTCTTAAGCCTAAAAATAAATTAAATAATTAATCTCTCAGATGAGTTGCGCCCGATCGTGTTAGGATTTGTATTGCGCCCGACGGAGTGTTAATTCTTATATCATCTGAGAAAATATGACCAGACTTGATTCACGTTTAGTTCAATGATCGATAAATAGAGGTCTCACATTATTTTTCTATTCTAGGTCTGCTCATTTTTAGATCGTGTGCCAATTGTGTGTTGCCGCCAGAATGCATCTGAACCCTCCGTAGCCTTCATTCCTACAGCCTCCACTACTACAGTCACCTCTAGTACCACCTTTATTCCCTACAACTTCACAGACCCTGACATCTGCCCTGCCGTGCCAGCGATGTTAGTTACGACGCAGAAGACTGGACAAAAGGCATGGGACAGTGAGTGCTATATAACAATGTATTTAATTTATTTATTTATTTTCTCAAAACAGGCTTAGCACAATAACTTTGAGAAATACAAGAAATATTAACATTAAAAATAAAGAAAAATTGTAAAGAATAAACAAAAATTGTATAAAATAAAAAATAATGTAAATGCATACATACATATACAGGGTATTTCCAATTGAACGGTTTTTTTAATTAATTTTTTTTAATTCTTGAATAAAACACACACTTTGCTTTGATTTCAAAAAACTTTTTATTGGTCATTGAAGTATAATGTATGACATTTAAACACAATAAACAATATCCGGCAAATGTCCACCTCTTGCAGATCCACAGATGTCCACTCTTATGTCAAAAGTTTCGATGAAATTTTGGCATAATTGCGATACTAACTCACCAATAACGCGAATAATTTCGTCCTTCAGCTCAGTCTTATAGACCTAGCTTTTCACATAGCCCCAAAGACAATAGTCCAACGGTGTCAGATCACATGATCTTGGTGGGCAATTAACATCACCGTTTCCGGAGATTACAGTAGTATATTGTATACGACTCCATTTTTATAAATGCCATACATTACACTTCTCAAATGTCACAAGACTCAGGCAAGTTTGCGACGCCATCTGTGTTTTATCCAAGAATTAAAAAAAACACTCAATTTGAAAGACCTTATATATACACACAAACATATACATATATTCAAAGTCACTTAAGTACGTTGATGAGTGCTTTCTAACGCGCTCAATCTTAGGAAATAATTTACTTTTGCTTTTGGTAATGTGATATGGAATATGTCAATATCCGAAGCAGTCCCGTTGAGAAGAGTTAAGGTCCTTCCAACAGGCATAGCGGCTGGAAGACCCGTTCTTGTGTATGTTATTGAGAACAGTTCTTGCCGGCGCAGTCTAATGTAATTGTTAGGAACATTTAACGCTAATCTTTGTAGTAATGCTGGACAGCTCATCACAATTCCTCGAACGAGTCTGACAACGTATACCAGAAGACGCAGATCTCTTCTTACGCTCAAGGAGGTATACTCGAGCATGCCCAGCAGAAACTGAGTAGGATAAAGCCATGGATAGACACCGAACTCTCCCATATAGAGATATCGAAGATATATTTTTTGTACCTTCTCCACCATGAGTGAGTTCTGCCGGGCTCCAAATGCAAGCATTGCTTTCTAATTTGCTACGGATCAATGAATATAACAACGTTTTGAGCACCATTTGGTTTTCAAACGACTTAGAGATTCTCATTACAAATCCTAGAGTTTTATAAGCTGAGTTGCACATAATTTCTACATGGGGACCAAATGCGAGATTGCTGTGGAACAAGACACTCAGATCTTTAATATTTTTCATGAATATACACATACAAATTCCTTGGCCTGGTTGGTAAAACGCCAATCCAGAGGTTTCGGGTTCTCCCAATCCGGAGGTTTCGGGTTCAAATCCAAAATGTATTCCAGTCTGTTTTTCACTTAAGGTCATTATTTAACATCTTTCTGGTTGGTTGGAATAGAATACAACATTTCAATATGTCCGCCGGGTTGTACTGTATATGTACAATGAAAATGTTATACAAAACATATCATCACGCCGTTTTCCTATCGAGGTAAGCAGAAAAGAGAAAGTGTCAGAATTTCCTATTGTAACACACATCTATTGCCTCTTCTACGTTCATACACCATCTCATGCAATTTTAAATAAATAAATATAGGTTTATTCATGGCAACATAGTATGTACATATTTAAGAAAAAAAATGTTCGGGTGATTGTTCGTCCTTGTGTGGTTTGTCAGCATATGGTCACGTATGTGTTCATGGATTTCTGGGGATGGATAGTCATTTGAATGATTTATGCAACCACGTAACTTGATTTATTTACTTTTGTCTGATTTGCTGGAAGAGATTGCCTCCTGGTAATAAGCCCGCCAGATAGGATTTACAATAAAAGTATTAAACAAATGAATAACATTAGATGAATATGAAATTGACAACCTCCTGTGGCAATCTCTTCCAATCAACCAGAAAGGTGTATATGAGGCCTTAATTTAAAACCAGACTAAACTTTTGTTTTTTTTTATCTCGGCTGGAAGACAAGCTTCTTACCAATGAGACCACGGCGGTCATCTCATACAGTTTCTACGATATCTATTACTCTTTACAATTTCTTTCTTTTTTTAAATATCGTGCATTTGACCCAACCATACTTAATCTGTTACTTTATCCCTTATTTTTTATATCACTACCTTTTTTTCATTATTTTTCAATTTATTTAGAAGTTTAAACTTTTCCCTGCGAGGTTTAACCTTCAGGTTGATTTTTACCCTGTTGGTATGTAACATACTTGTACACCTGCCTTTTTAACTTTTTTTTTTAAATAAGCAATTCACCCAAATTAGTATGATTTGTACCACTAAATTAAAGACATTATCAAATTATATGATTCGTACCACTAAATTAAAGTCATCAAATTACATGATTTGTACCACTAAACTAAAGTCATTGTCAAATTATATGGTTTGTATCACTAAATTAAAGTCATTATCAAATTATATGATTCGTACCACTAAATTAAAGTCGTTACCAAATAACATGATTTGTAGCACTAAATTAAAGTCATTATCAAATTATATGATTTGTACCACTAAATTAAAGTCATCAAATTACATGATTTGTACCACTAAACTAAAGTCATTATCAAATTATATGATTCGTACCACTTAATTAAAGTCATTATCAAATTATATGATTTGTATCACTTAATTAAAGTCATTATCAAATTATATGATTCGTACCACTAAATTAAAGTCATCAAATTACATGATTTGTACCACTAAACTAAAGTCATTATCAAATTATATGGTTTGTAGCACTAAATTAAAGTCATTATCAAATTATATGATTCGTACCACTAAATTAAAGTCGTTATCAAATAACATGATTTGTAGCACTAAATTAAAGTCATTATCAAATTATATGATTGGTACCACTAAATTAAAGTCATCAAATTACATGATTTGTACCACTAAACTAAAGTCATTATCAAATTATATGTTTCGTACCACTAAATTAAAGTCATTATCAAATTATATGATTTGTACCACTAAATTAAAGTCATCAAATTATATGATTCGTACCACTTAATTAAAGTCATTATCAAATTATATGATTTGTATCACTTAATTAAAGTCATTATCAAATTATATGATTCGTACCGCTAAATGAAAGTCATTATCAAATTATATGATTCAATATAATAAAACCAATTAAAAAAAAATACAATTCTAGATCATTTAAAGCTTTAAAAATGTAACAATCGATCTACAAGTGGAAAAGTTCCACGAAGAAAGAAGAAACGCAACATTCATTGGACGTGGTCAAGATATGGCTGTTAGTAAATCAAATATGTCTCGCAAAGGTCAACCGAAAAATACATGTTCTATAGTTCCATCATCTACACCAGACTTGCAGCTGGGATTTTCCACAATACCAATTCTGTAAAGATGACTAGCCACCACACATCGGCCGTTTTGACATTTTTATTTGAAACAAAAAAACTGAAATCGCTAATAAAAACTACTTTAACTCTTACAGGCTTAATGGTCCACGTTATGTACCACCTTTTTTTTGACGCAGTACTGCACAATGGTACACGCAATGTACCACTTATTAAACCTCTCTCTATTGCTGCACGAACGCTCAGATTATGTACCACTTCGTATAATATAATACTTATGACTCATATCCGCACAGCTGCAGGTCTGGTCCTGTTCAAATTCATTTAGCTTCTAATATTATTGACAGTTAGTTGTTCTTGGTGTGCCGACTTGTGCGTATAAAAGAAAACGTTATATATTTGTATTAAATTTTAATACAAAATAGTTGTGCTGTGATAAAATTGTCTTCAGTAATTGTGGTAAATTTATATTTAGGTTAAAAATTAATTTTACTTGGATGTATTTCGGCATTATTTGGTGGTACATTAGAAGTACCAGTGGAAATATGGACTAGTGGTACATAAGTTGTACCACCTCACCAGGAGTTCCTTGACCTACCGAGGAAGTGGAAATATGTTGATTTAGCATTTGTATGTATCATTTTTCAAACAAATTAAAAAAATAATGAGAAACTTGACTTTTTATTTTTTATACAGCCTGAGTAAAAATAAGTGATGTTTACCTATGGCTGTAAGGGTTAACGCGCCAACCCTATCGATGTATGATATGTTGTATAAATCTCAGTGTCTTGAGCACTCACTGCTGGCTTTTTTATTTTTTATCATTTTTGTTATAAGGTACCGTTTACTTATAAATAAGGTACCGTTTACTTATATGGTATATGTTTTGTTTTTATTTTCTCACTTCACGGGCTCACTATATTTTGTTTCATTTTCGACTTCACAGCATTAGGCTATTTAAATAACAGATTATAACTGTGTAATTTATTTTATCAAACACTGTTTATTCCACTTTTTTGTAACGGTATAACCTTACCGGTTTAAAGGCTTTCACCTCATCTTAAGGGGAGAACAAACAATACTAAATTCTGTTCGAACTGGTACCGATATACACGCTTCAATGATTAGGGACATTCGGGTTGGGGACTGAGAGCTGAGGGAGACATGAGACGATTTCTGCCAGCAGCGGAGAGATTTTTGGGATATGTGTGTTTACCAGATGTTCGCCCCGGTGTACTGACTTAGAAATTTCTATGACCTCTAATCTATCCAATTTATTTCCGTTACTACTGATATGTAACAATTTGGCATCATCGATAGAAAAAGTATGATTCTCACGGTGACAATAATTAGGCATTTCAGAATAAATTAGAGGATTTGTTAAGGCGGATTTGTGTTCACGAAATCTCTTTTCAAATGATCTTCCTGTCTTTCCTATATAGAAATTATCACAGTCAGTACATCAAAGTTTATACACACCACTGTTGCTATGAAGATGAGGTGTGCACCTTGAAACCGGTAGGGTTATCCGTTACAACAAGTGTAATAAACAGTGTTTGATAAAATACAATAAATTACAATGCCTTTAAACCTCTACAACGTTAATGCCTTAACTATAAACAATACATAAATATAGATTATAACTGTTGTTGACCTGCCTGTGTTTTTTTTTTTGCAGAATGTATTGACCTGATCGATACCGTGTACACATGTGTTAGAAGCAATCCCATGTTGCTGGTCTCGGAATTCGAGAGAAAGGACACTTGCACCTTCAAAGGAATCGGTTTAATTGTGGGGAGTTTCCAAGCTACCAAGGGGGAATTTCCGCATATGGTAAAACTAACTAAGTTTTTTTTTTCTGTTTTTTATCAAAACTTTGTGGAACTTTATATTACAATATTATACAATAAAGTAATATCCTTGTTTGCCAAGCCGAACTCTCGAATGACAGAATTTCGGGTAGGAAACGGACCCCCAGGCTAAAAATATAGACATTTGTGTATCTCAAATATTTATTTTAATTTATTTATTTAACACTTTTATTACGAATACAATCTGGCGAACTTATTGCCAGGTGGTAATCTCTTCCAGCCAACCAGACAAAAGTAAATTAAGCAAGTTACGTGGTCGCATGAATAATTCAAATGACTATCTATCCCCACGAAATCTATAAACATATACGTGAGCACTTGCCCACGAACTCTTCAAAGACGGACAATCACCCGAACATTCTTTTTTATATAAAGTGAGATATCATCAATCAAAAGGAAAGGAAGGGATGGTGGAGAAGAAAGGAAAAGAAAAATCACGAATGAAACACGTTATTTTTCTAACTAGAAATTAAGAGTTTTTTTCAGTCGCTTCTTAAAGCGTGCCAAGGACGGAGCGAGTCTTATATTGGTTTGTAACTGATTCCAGAGTCTCACTGCATGAACAGTAAAGGACGACGTAAAGAAAGAGGAGCGGTGAACTGGAAAGGCCAATAGACAATCTCTGTTTGAGCGTAGCGCTAATCCATGATTGGAAAGACGCTGAATATTTTCGGCAAGATAAGAGGGGGTGGCGGGACAGTTTAAGATATTATACAATAGAGACAGTATGTGAATTCGAGAGTTTGGCGTCAAATATAGGAAAGTCCAGAATTAAGTGCACTTTAATAACTTTTATTAGTCAAAAACTAACGGAGGGAAAATAAGCAGAAGACGTCATTCGTTTGATTGTTTCTGATAATTTTAGTCGCAATGAGTCACTTTATGAAGCAACAGCGCGCGTTTTGCGTCCGTATATTATACGAATGCAATGGTCCATACATAACTGTTAGACAACTTTTTCGAGTTGAGTATTAATTACAAAATGTAATATAATGTCCGAGCACTAATTTAATTAAGCAGTAGGTAAATAAAATTAAGAGACTTCTCGAACAGATTCAAGCATAAAGCAAGTCAATAAGTCTGTGCAAGCCAATCCAACGATGTCGCGTACGATCTTGCAGCGAATTTAAGCACTTTTACCTAAAACACTTTCAAAATTATAACTTGTGTGTGTGTGTGTATTATTTAACTGATGTGAAGAACCGCGGAAGCCTTGAAACATAGATTACATAAGTTGCTTATATTAATGATAACATAATTCCAGGCACTGCTCGGTTTCGGAGAACAACCAGAGACTGCAACGTGGGAATGCAGTGGAACGCTCATCAGCGAAAAGTGGGTCATGACTGCTGCCCACTGCTTGCTCAGCGGACAGAGGGGGTCAGTGACATAATATTTTTTTACATTTTTGTAGTATTTTTTTTTATAAGCACTAACATTAAAGAAAAAGTGTGTGTTAAATAAAAAGCAAAAGCGAAACACTTTAACATTGTTTTTCAACAGTTTTAGCATTGAAATTCACAAAAGAGACATTTCACGTTACCCCTGCAAAACTTAATATCTTGTCGATACATGTACTCGTGGCTACATATATGTTGTACTTGCACAAAGACGACACGCATTATTAGATATCTACTGTTTTACATCACTAACAGGACATCCAAACAGTCTAATAAGCGTTACCTACTATATGTGTACACTATCGCTAGTTATATACTAGAATATAATAGATATACTGACGTTACCATCGGATATGGGAAAGAGTGACTTGGATTTCAATTGTGTTCATTTTTTATTATTTTTCTTCAGAAACGTGAAATACGTCCGGCTTGGAGCACCCAATATTGAGGATCCTGTTGAAAACAAGAACCTGTACACCATAATACAGGCCGTACCTCACCCGGAGTATTCAGCGAGATCAGCGTACAATGACATAGCTCTACTGGAGTTAGACAGGGCGTAAGCATATCCTTCTCCCCATAATACAGGCCGTACCTCACCCGGAGTATTCAGGATGATCAGCGTACAATGACATAGCTCTACTGGAGTTAGACAGGGCGTAAGTATATCCTTCTCCCCATAATACAGGCCGTACCTCACCCGGAGTATTCAGGGAGATCAGTGTACAATGACATAGCTCTACTGGAGTTAGACAGGGCGTAAGTATATCCTTCTCCCCATAATACAGGCCGTGCCTTACCCGGAGTATTCAGCGAGATCAGTGTACAATGACATAGCTCTACTGGAGTTAGACAGGGCTTAAGTATATCCTTCTCCCCATAATACAGGCCGTACCTCACCCGGAGTATTCAGCGAGATCAGCGTACAATGACATAGCTCTACTGGAGTTAGACAGGGCGTAAGTATATCCTTCTCCCCATAATACAGGCCGTACCTCACCCGGAGTATTCAGGAAGATCAGCGTACAATGACATAGCTCTACTGGAGTTAGACAGGGCGTAAGTATATCCTTCTCCCCATAATACAGGCCGTACCTCACCCGGAGTATTCAGGGAGATCAGTGTACAATGACATAGCTCTACTGGAGTTAGACAGGGCGTAAGTATATCCTTCTCCCCATAATACAGGCCGTGCCTTACCCGGAGTATTCAGCGAGATCAGTGTACAATGACATAGCTCTACTGGAGTTAGACAGGGCTTAAGTATATCCTTCTCCCCATAATACAGGCCGTGCCTTACCCGGAGTATTCAGCGAAATCAGTGTACAATGACATAGCTCTACTGGAGTTAGCCAGGGCTTAAGTATATCCTTCTCCCCATAATACAGGCCGTGCCTCACCAGGAGTATTCAGGGAGATCAGTGTACAATGACATAGCTCTACTGGAATTAGACAGGGCATAAGTATATTGTTATCCCCATTTTCTATTAATTCTTTCATATATTTTAAACATGGACTCTTACTAAGGACATTACCTTTCATCGTCCAATTTGGAAGACTCTTGAGCAAACAGACAACAGGCTGAGTGCCGATAAATGGCGGTCCCGTTGGACGGAAAAAAACAAGCATATTGTAGATGACACGACGTAAGAGTTACCTTGGTTGCGGAAGGAACGTTATACTATGGTATTAATAGCATCAGCTCAGATATAAAAACGATATAGAACAAATTTTAAAAAAATTCGTCAGATATCTATGGTACAGAACAAAGGGCGATTACCTAAAATATGCTCACCATGCCGAACTTCTCACGGTGTGTAACTATAGAAGCCTTGAAACAAGAAGGCAAGAATCCATTGCGATATTCCTACTGAAGGTTCTTCAAGGTGGTTTTAACTGTTCCGCGATACTAGAAGCACTAAGTTTACAAAGTCAAACCTCGGGTCACGAACGTCTCTAGTCACGAACAAATCGGCTTACGAACACAATTTCCGAACAAATGTTGACTCGAACTGCGTACAATGCCTCGGCTCACGAATTAGTTGTAACGGCGCATTACGCAATTACGCATTAGTTGTTCTCAGGTGCGCGCGTTGTGAACATTGTTTGTCGTTGCGTTCGTTGTTCTTGATATATTTTTTTGCTTTATATTATATATACGCGTACATATATACAGCATGTTTAAAATATTTTTTTGTATATATAAAAATTGTCTTGACAAGTGTCTTACCACCAGGCCACGGACGACCTCCGTGGCCTGGTGGTAAGGCACTTGTCTGCCGATCCGGAGGTTGCGGGTTCGATCCCCGCTGGAACCCAGATTTTTATAAATAGGATTCCAGTCTGGTTAACACTTAGGGCCTATAAAAACATCTTTCTGGTTGGTTGGAAGAGATTGCCACATGGCAATACACTCACCAGGTTAAAAAAAAATTCGGTTCACGAACATTTCGGCTCGCGAACGGAATCAAAGAACGAATTAAGTTCGTAACCCGATGTACCACTGTTTTTCACAATAAATATAGCCAGCACAAGGAATCATAATATTTTCTCTAATACATACCAACTTACAGAATGAGTATCATGGTTAAACACTCAGCTATAGTCACGCGTGGTATAGAGATATTGAACCGACTGAGTGACACTGTGGATATAGTCTCGGCACCGCCTAGCAGTATGAGAAGAGTCCCGGCTGATATTCTTCCTAACTAATAAGCCAATGTTAGAAGCAGACCCTATTTGTGTAACAGAAGAAATCCGTGCAAAGTGGATAAAAAAAAATACATGCGGAGTGGGTCACACTAAATACGGTATGAACAAATAGGGCGTAGTGGAATCACCTTTATGTGAGTGCAGAGATACCCACACCGTATACAGCTGGCTACTGTGTGCATTCCCTGTAAGGATGCAGGGGCCACACAGCTTAATGCCGAATGTTGTGGTCTATTGAGGGAAACACTATGTGTAAGAGGTAAATGAAGATTCTAAATGGTTTGACTAAGTGAAATATGTGGTGTAGAGATATTGAACCGACTGAGTGACACTGTGGATATAGTCTCGGCACCGCCTAGCAGTATGAGAAGAATCCTGGCTGATATTCTTCCTAACTAATAAGCCAATGTTAGAAGCAGACCCTATTTGTGTAACAGAAGAAATCCGTGCAAAGTGGATAAAAAAAAATACATGCGGAGTGGGTCACACTAAATACGGTATGAACAAATAGGGCGTAGTGGAATCACCTTTATGTGAGTGCAGAGATACCCACACCGTATACAGCTGGCTACTGTGTGCATTCCCTGTAAGGGTGCAGGGGCCACACAGCTTAATGCCGAATGTTGTGGTCTATTGAGGGAAACACTATGTGTAAGAGGTAAATGAAGATTCTAAATGGTTTGACTAAGTGAAATATGAATGATTAATTTGACAGTCATTGCGACAGTTGCTGGCTTGATTAATAAGTATACTATCACTTTATATTATACGTGTATGTTAACCTTTCCCTGAAGCGATGTTCGTTATCAATTCAGCGTGTTTCCTATTAGGACGTGCTGATGATGTTGATGTTGACATCGCTATATTCGTTTTAGTCGAATTCTGCGTTTCTTTTCGTTCGGGGTCATCAATGTAGCGTGATGCTTTGTTCGATACGTCGTGATGATTTTGATATGTATTCAAAATAAATATAAAACTCAGGAATGCGGATAAAAGTGAAAGTGAACAGTCAATGAACGGTCGAGTTAATAATAATCTTTATTTGTCTACAAGTAGGTATTTTATAGTAGTGAGTGAATGTGCTCGCAATATATATTTGGTCTCACTCTTGCGCGTGCACTGATTGACGGTAGGATATTTATTTGCTGAGACATCGAGACGAAACGTAAATACTATTTGTGAGTAAACATTGTTGACGTTTCTAGTATGTGACAATTGTAAATAATTCAGAGTTTGTTTCATTGGTCGTTGACCCTGTATGTTTACAATTTTGACAATAAATTATGTTTGACAATTCAATTATTTATTTATGGACGTAGGTATCCTACATCCCTTTCTGTGCTAAAAAAATCCGCCCGTTCCGGTGCTGTGTATTGTAAAAATATACATATGTAAATACACGTAAAAATGAGCGATTTAAAATTGGAAAAATAAGAATATTCATAGCCAATCGCTTAAATTAATTAACTTTGAAGTCAAAAGTGATAATAATTTCAATTTAATTGCTGAAAACATGCAAAAAAAAACATCGGACGACGTTCAAAAAACGGGCGAAGCGACCACCTCGAACGAAAGCCGGCTGGCTACTAAAAAGAGAGAAGCGACCGAACTGAGATTCTATTTTTGCGTTCCCATATACCGAAGTAGATTGAGAGTGAGACGTGAATAGCGTCTCTTCCTCACCCATGGCGTTTTTTTTAGATTGAATATACCTACGTTACACACTGACACACGTTTGATTGTATTGGTGAATTTATTCCCGTTTTTTACAAAATATCTCTGATGTGGCCGATAAGTGTTAACTCTTTCCCCGCGGCGCGCACAAACGCCTGTGATTTGATTTGACAACATTAGTGCGCTAAGCGCACAGACGTCTGTGATCTGACGACAACCCAAATTTTAAACGAGAAATACTTATAAATGATGACACAAAATCGGGATAAAAATTAAACTAAAATTTAAAATAATCTTTATTCTAGCGACATATCTCGAAACCTTGTCAAATAATGTATTAGTTTATGAAATATTTTTGAATAAACAGAGCGCAGATTATTTCTCAATTAATATTTCATACTATCACATCGTATGTGTGACGCATGACAATATGTGTGGACAGTATGTGACGCACGCTGTACTGGCCCGGTTCAGTGACTAAATATTTTATATACGAGCAGCATTCAATCTGATTTTTTTTATTTCTTTTCAAATATTTTTAATTAGTGACTATATAATTGTGTATGGTTCGTTTAGTTATTGTCAGTTTTTAGTGTTTTGATTTCAAATTTGATATTTGTATTTGAAATCAATAAATTTTAAATTTTCTGTTTTATTATTTTTAACACGTTATATTCATTATGACTAAACATGGTCTAAGTGAAGAAGAAATTGGCGATTACGTATGTGAACTTGGGTCAAATTACGGATCAAGTGTTAGTGAAGACGATAATATTTCGAACCTTAGTGATGTTATTGATTCTGATAATGATGAAAATATTGGATTTGGCGGTGAATCGTCTACAGAAACGTATTCATCTTCGTGGCTTTCGGGTTCACATATTCCGGTTATTCACAATTTCAACGCAATTTCAGGAGTGAATCCAGACATTACGTTTTCTGAAAACTCCACCAAACTTGACTATTTTGAACATTTTCTCAATGAAGATATAACTAGCAAAATTGTTGACGAAACGAATAGTTTTTATCAACATGAAATTAATAATAAAAGTTTTGGAGATAAATCAAGGATAGGAAGATGGTATGATACATTTATTTACGAAATGTACATATTTGTAGCAGTTACAATGTTAATAACGAAGAATCGTCATCTTACTATCGAGAAGCACTGGTCAACAGATCCTCTTCTGCTGAGTCCTATTTTCGGGCAAACAATGTCTAGGGACCGATTTGAGCTCATTTTACAGATGCTACATTTTAGTGACAACGCATCAAAATCATCAGATAGACTGCATAAAATAAAAATTTTGATTGATTTTACCAGAAAAATATTTAAAGAAACCTTCGCACCTTTTCAGAATCTCTGCATAGATGAAAGCATAATTGCTTTCAAAGGGCGCTTGGTTTTCAAACAATATATCCCGTCAAAACGGCATAGATTTGGAATAAAAATGTTTGTACTCTGTGACGTGATGACTGGATATATATTAGATTTCATAATTTATACAGGATCTCAAACTGAAATTGACAATGAAATGGGACTCAGTATATCTGGTTCAGTGGTCACAACTCTGTTAAATAATTATATCGGAAAAGGACACAGTTTGTTTTGTGATAACTGGTACACTAGCCCTGAACTCTTTAAAAGATTATATGAAAACAAAACAAATGCTTGTGGAACAGTGTATAAAAACCGAAAAGGCATGCCAAAGTTTAAAAAATTGAAAAAGCGAGAAGTGGAATCTTTTAACAATAGAAAATTGCTGGCGCTGAAATGGTGTGATCGGCGAGACGTGCACATGATTACCACTCTTCATGACGATTCAAAATATTGTACTGGAAAAGTAAACAGGTCAACCGGTGAAGCCATACAAAAACCCAAGTGCGTAATCGATTACAAAAAATGTATGGGTTTGGTAGACAAAGCAGACATGATGCTAAGTGGATTAAATTGCATGAGAAAGTCCGTCAAATGGTACAAGAAGGTGTTTTTCCATGTAATAGATTTGTATTTGCTCAACGCCCATATTTTGTACAAACTTGTTACATCTAAATCGATTAGTCTGGCTGAATTTCAGCTAGATGTTATTCGGCAATTGATTGAGAAAAATTCGCAAAAAGTAATGCTCAACAAAGTTCAATGCCCCACTACTTCTGCTGACAACCCTACAAGATTTATACCAAAAAAATATTTAAATCATGAAAAGATAAACATTCCATCTACGCCAAAGTGCAAAAATCCACGTCGAAGGTGTCATGTCTGTGCTAAAACTAAAATAAATGTTAAAGTGCGTAAAATGACTAAATTTATGTGTTCTGAATGCAATGTTCCGTTGTGTTTCCAACCATGCTTTAGGGCATACCACGAGAAAAAGAAATATTGAAAAATAAACAATCTCAATTTTTATTTCATAATAATAAATAATTCTGAGTTAAGTATTTCAATATAGACCAATAAATATGGTGTGAACAGAGTGAGATTTATAGTGTTTGTGAAGTAAAAAACACTTCATAATTCATATCCTTGTGCCCATACAATACGCGCTGAATCCCGTGCCGTCCCAGTGCAGATTCGTACACACACACAGATAGGCACTTGAGTGGGCGAGTGTGGAAAGAAGAATTTCTATGATCGTATCATTCGTTTGTTTATTTTACGTAATATTTAATTTATCTCCTTTATTTCAAGAGTAATGACTTTTATTTATCAGAAAATTACTTGTGTGTTATGTTTACCTGAAGTTGTAATTAAATATCAGTGGTTCTAAACTAAATACGCATTTAAACTTAGGAATTAAAAAACGCCGAAATTGTGCCGCGCACAGGGTTTGTCGAATTTGATTTTTAACGCGGTTAAAAGGTTAATTATTAAATAATATTATTTTTTCATTCAATGCGTAAATGTATTACGGAGGAATAACTAAAATCTGAACCCAGTATTTATTATATTTATAGAGATATTAAAGTTTTTAGAAGCCATATGTAATAGTTACACATCACAGGGAAGGAAGGGTTAAAGATAACAGTTTCGAAGATTTCAAATTGTAAAGTCAGACATGTGATACGCGTGTGTGATCATTGTCTCTCAAAATACGGAGAAATTATGGGCAAGAAAAGAGTTGGACGGAAGAGAAGGCGCTGTAAAGACAGCTTGCGAGAATCGCTGATTTTGACCGAGGCCTTAATCTAGAAGCAGGGGTTTCAAGATCGATGAAAGTGGAAAGCTCTTGAGTTGGTGGCGTCTTAACAGTTGAATTTGTGAGAAACAAACAGCGTGCTGCGCACATGTACCAGTGTTACCAGTTGACTCAGAAAGATCCACACGTATGTGATGTCTGCGGGAGGGAGTACGCATTTAAGATCTTACAAATGTTCTCATAATTAACACATTTTTTTGCGGGTACTTTTCGCGACAAGTGATGACGCAATGCGGGTACTTTTAGACTTTTTTGCGCCAAAATTAGATTTTCGTAAAAAAACCATATCTCTCAAACTAATTAGTATTTTTTCGAAAAACTTTTTGTATCTTACTAAGAATAGAACTATCTATATCTTTATTATGCAAAATATGGGTTGCTCTATTTTTTACTCACACAAAATTACTACATTCTAGGTAAACATAGAAAAAAATACTCTTTCACCATCAAAATTATTTTATTCACATAAAATTACAATATAATTACGAAATTTTCAATAGATCTTATAAGAATCTTATAATAGATAACGCGCAGTTCCCACCTCATTTGGCGACCGTGTTTACAAGTTTCCCGCATACCACCGCTTGGCAAACCAAAACGAGTAAACTCGTCTCCCGCTCTCTACCATAAGACGGGATAGAACGAGTTTTATCATTTCCCGCAAACAATGTGTTAAAGTTGATGAGAAGCTCGAGATTAACGTTGGTATTGCGAAGAGATTATCGACTACGAAACCCAGCAATGACGATGACAGGAAACACACAGGTCAAAGAAAACTGTCGTACTTCGGACATGTCCTTTGAAGGGCTGAAGTCAGTTTGGAGAAATTAGTAGTGAAAGGAACAATTTAAGGAAGCGGTGAGAGAAGGTTTTCAGCAAGGTGGATAAACCAAATCAAAGAGATTACTTGTTCGTTATTTAGTATTGCACTCATTATGGCTCTGAGTTCAGTCCAGCAGTATTTGTTTTAGGTGTATTTTGATTTTGATGAATAATCAATGGAACTAGTTTTAAAAAGACCAAAGTTTTTTCAGACAATTTTGAATGAGTCGAATCTTACTGGTCAAAAATAAGGTAACCTAGTGTTGTTAATCAGGAAGAATTTTCTCACGATATTTTTGTTTCATCCACCTTGCACAGATTTCTCCTGTTACACAAAGAGGGTCTGCTTCTAACATTGGCTTATTAGTTAGGAAGAATATCAGCCAGGATTCTTCTCATACTGCTAGGCGGTGCCGAGACTATATCCAGTGTCACTCAGTTGGTTCAATATCTCTATACCACTCGTGACTATAGCTGAGTGTTTAGTCATGATATTCCTTCTCTAAGTTGCTATGTTTTATAGAACAGAGGGTGATTCCTTGCCTTGCACGGCTATATTTATTAGGGACACATAAACTTAGTGCTTCTAGAATCGCGGGACAGTTAAAGCAACCTTGAAAACCCTTCAGTAGGAATATCGCAATTGATTCTTGCCTTCTTGTTTCGAGGCTTCTATAGTTACACACCGTGAGAAGTTCGACATGGTGAGTATATTTTGGATAATCGCCCTTTGTTCTGTACCATAGATATCTGAGAAATTTCTTTTGTACATGTTCCATATTATTCTTATAGATATAAGAGCCGATGAGGAACCCAAACTGCAGATGCATGCTCTTATTTGGTTCTAATTAGATAATAAGTCCAAAAGTTTCCGACCTAGCATATAAAAAGGGTGATTTTTTCATTTGGTTTCAATAATATATATAAATGGAACATTTATAAAAACTCTTCGTTAACATTCGTAACAAACTCTTCTTGAACATTCGTAACAAACTCTTCTTTAATATTCGTAACAAACTCTTCTTTAACATTCGTAACAAACTCTTCATTAACATTCGTAACAAACTCTTCTTTCACATTCGTAACAAACTCTTCATTAACATTCGTAACAAACTCTTCTTTAACATTCGTAACAAACTCTTCTTTAACATTCGTAACAAACTCTTCATTAACATTCGTAACAAACTCTTCTTTAACATTCGTAACAAACTCTTCTTTAACATTCGTAACAAACTCTTCTTTAACATTCGTAACAAACTCTTCATTAACATTCGTAACAAACTCTTCTTTAACATTCGTAACAAACTTTTCTTTAACATTCGTAACAAACTCTTCTTTAACATTCGTAACAAACTCTTCTTTAACATTCGTGACAAACTTTTCTTTAACACATCAAAATGTTTTGTAATATTTGTAAGAGCACGAATAACTACTTATTTCTATTACCTTATGAATGGTCAACAACTGTCTAAGACGGATAAAACAAAGGTCTTAGGTGTTTTTTTTAAAGTGACCTTTCGTTTGATTTGCAAATCAAATCAGTCTGCAACAAAGCAAATAAGATGCTTGGATTTACAATTCGTGCCACCAAACAATTCACAGACACCTCCGCATCGTACTCATAATATTATATAATTCTTTGGTCAGAATTCATTTGGAACTTTGCTCTATATAATGGGTGCCAGCAGGGATAACGTATTCACTCATGCTAGAAAGGGTTCAGAAAAGATATCTCCGTTGTCTCTACATGAGAGAGTGTGGATATTATCCGTGGCTTTATCCAAGTGTCTCCTTATTGAGGATGCTGAGTTACAGATCATTAGAGAGTGGAAGGTCTCTTCGATTGGGTTTGCACTTGTTTTGTTGGCTCAGGGGTAATCTAGTTAACCCATCCGTCCTGAACAGTATTGGTTCGTATTGTTAAGTTTATTTAATGCGGAGATCAAGTGACACATTGTCAGCTCTTATATAGGGCAAGACAAACTTGTAAAAACACTGTACTAAATACATTCAGAGCATTGTGGCACAGAGTATTGTGAATATCAAATGTACCCACATATCAACACGTATATTCCGGATAATTATTTGAGACAACGCATCCATAGATTGTTCTATCAACCTATAAGTCGAACCGACCTGCCTTTGGAGATGCCAATGGTAGTTTAGCGGATGTCCTTGTTGGACACGCTGATGATTTTGATTGTTTGGTATTTAAAATAAAATACGTCGATTAGCAATGCGGAAAGTGAGAGTGAATAATCAATGAATAGTAAACAGCGATGAATGGTCAATGATTAATGATCTTTATTTATCGGTAAGTAGGTATTTATACATATTCAGAACGGGGCGCGTGAGTGCGCCCGCAATATTTTTATCTCACTCCTGTGCGTGCAGAGGTGGTCGCAGACGTCGCGAATAACATTGTGGGTAGATAATTTGTTGGCGAAAACGGTGAGACAGCGCGATGCGTTCTCTTTCTACTGTGGAATGTATCGTAAATAGTATTTGCGGGTAAACAATATTAATGTTCTGGTATGCGACCTTTGGACATGTCCGAAGGTCGTTTCGTCGGTCGTTGACCGTGCGTGTTGACAATATTCAGGGACGACCGTAGTTCCTACAGTAGGTAGAGCAATCACACTGTTTAACCGTGTGTGTCCTCATATAGACGTGTTCCATGTGTCAGTCAGCTTCTTCAGGAAAAATCTTAAAATATTGGAACTGTTTTATAAATGTTTTTCTTTTGTACTTGTTGTTTTTGGCCCTTGTACGAATTAGGGTAAACCTGTAATGTTGCAAAGGACTTAAAAAAAATAAATTAATAAATGGAGTTTAATAATCAATAATCGTAACATGTCAATATTGAATTATTTTATTTATTGTTTTTTTTTTTGTTTAACATTTTGTATTAATATCGTTGATTTTTTTTTTCAGAGTCGTTTTTAAACCCACAATTCGGCCAGCGTGTCTGCACGTGGGGAATCCTGTACGCGATAACAGATTGCTTGCCACTACCTGGAGAGTCGACAGGAACGCGGGGGTTACAAAGAGCAATCTTATTAAGGTATCGCATCACTCGTCACTTTCAAATATGTTATTGTCTATCTACTATACTCGTACTTTCAACTATTGTGTGTATTAAAACAGTCTTCTTAAGGTATCGCATCATCTCGTCACTTTCAAATATTGTCTATCTACTATACTCGTACTTTCAACTATTGTGTGTATTAAAACAGTCTTCGTAAGGTATCGCATCCTCTCGTCACTTTCAAATGTTGTCTATCTACTATACTCGTACTTTCAACTATTGTGTGTATTACAACAGTCTTCTTAAGGTATCGCATCATCTCGTCACTTTCAAATATTGTCTATCTACTATACTCGTACTTTCAACTATTGTGTATTTTAAAAACAATCTTCTTAAGGTATCGCATCATCTCGTCCCTTTCAACTATGTTATTGTCTATCTACTATACTTTCAAATATTGTGAGTATTAAAAACAGTCTTCTTAAGGTATCGCATCATCTCGTCACTTTCAACTATTCTCTTTATACTACACTTTCAACTATTGTGAGTATTAAAAACAGTCTTCTTAACGTATCGCACCATCTCGTCACTGTGAACTTTTGTCTATTTACTACACTTTCAACTATTGTGAGTGTAAAAAACAGTCTTCTTAAGGTATCGCATCATCTCGTCACTTTCAACTATTGTCTATCTACTATATTTTCAACTATGTTATTGTGTGTATAAAAAACGGTCTTCTTAAGGTATCGCATCATCTCGTCACTTTCAAATATTGTCTATCTTCTATACTTTCAACTATTGTGTGTATTAAAAACAGTATTTTTAAGGTATCGTATCATCTCGTCATTTTCAACTATGTTATTGTCTATCTTCTATAATTTCAACTATTGTGTGTATTAAAAAGTCTTCTAAAGGTTTTGCATCATCTCGTCACTTTCAACTTTTGACTATATACTACACTTTCAACTATTGTAAGTATTAAAAACAGTCTTCTTAAGGTATCGCATCATCTCATCACTTTCAACTATTGTCTATCTACTATATTTTCAACTATGTGATTGTGTGTATTAAAAACGGTCTTCTTAAGGTATCGCATCATCTCGCCACTTTCAACTGTTGTCATCTCGTCACTTTCAATTATATTTCAATCACTTTCAATTATCATCTCGTCACTTTCAATTATAATCTTTCTTCTTTACTTTCAACTATTGTGAGTATTAAATACAGTCTTCTTAAGAAGTTCAATTTGTCACAAGGTGATGTTTTATACAGCTGTTTGGATTATTTTAGTATACAGCAGCTTGGTAGTCATAAATATTGTCATGTAAGTCCAATTTTTGACAACAATTACGACATGAAGTTTACATTGGCTTAAGTATAGTGACTGGATAAATTTGAAACTTTGTATTCAAGTCCCTTAATGGAATATCTCCATCGTATCTTTCTATTCTGTGTTTGAAAAACTTCCCTTCAGAGATGAGGTTAATTTCGTCTTCATCGAAGAAAGTTCTTATTCGGAGTCAATAAAATGGAGCGAGGTATTATAACAAAGCTTTTGTCTTTGTTAGACTGATGGCGTGAAGTGTTAAATATATACAGTAGATGACGTGTGCAGCTTTAGGAAGCTTTCAGAAACATAACTTTTTGGGGAATTTCCGCCAGATAATTTTCGTTTGATAAATTGAATAATTTGGAGAATTTCCGTCTGATAATTAAGGAAATTTCCGTCCGATAATTTGGGGAATTTTCATCTGATAATTTGGCCAATTTTCATGTGATAATTTGGAGAATTTCCGTCTAATAATTTGGCAAATTTCCTTCTGATAGTTAGAGGAATTTTCATCTGATAATTTGGGGAATTGACATCTGATAATTTGACAAATTTCCATCTGATAATTTGGGGAATTTCCATCTGATAATTTGGCAAATTTTCATCTGACAATTTGGGGAATTTTCATCTGTAGTTATGGGAAATTTTCATCTGTAATTAAGGGAATTTATATCTGATAATTTGACAAATTTCCATCTGATAATTTGGCGAATTTCCATCTGATAATTTGGCAAATTCCCGTATGATAATTTGGAGAATTTTCGTATCATAATTTAGTGAATTTCCGTCTGATAATTTGGGGAATTTTTATGTGATAAATGGGGAATTTCCGTCTGATAATTTGAGGATTTCCATCTGGTATTTTGGAAAAATTCCGTCTGATAATTTGGGGAATTATCGCCTGATAATTAAGGGAATTTCCGTCTAATAATTTTGAGAATCTTCATCTAATAACTTGGAGAATTTTCTTCTGATAATTTGGAGAATTTTTGCATAATAATTTGAAGAATTTCAGCATGATGATTTGGAGAATTTTTGCATGATAATTTGGAGAATTTCCGTCTGATAATTTGGGGAATATCCGTCTGATAATTAGGGCGATTTCCGTCTGATTAGTATTTAAATAAGTTTTTATCTTACTTCTTTCAGGTGAATCTTGAGAAGAGCTCATACGAAGTTTGTCTAGAACAATTCCCTAACTCCCGCAGATTGAGAGACGGAGTCAGGAATGCTACGCAACTCTGCGCGGCGCACAGGAATACAGTCAGAGATTCTTGTCAAGTAGGCATAAAATCATATAATGAAGTAACTGAACTAATTTCCAAGACCTCTAACTTCATAAACGTTTTAAAGTTCAAACAAAAATCTAGCCTGGTTTAGATTTTAAGTGTGTATTCTACTCTAGAGGCGTAAATTTCGAACGTTTTTTTTTTTTTTTCAGACTAAATAAAAAAAAAATTGTCATAATTTTTTTTTACATTTAGTTTATTGATTATTTGAGCTATCAGCTGTTATATCTTGTAAAAAAAAAGGGGGTTAGCTGGTTGACATGATTGGAACCCTTTCGTAAGTTTGAAACAAAAATCATACGGTTTCTTGATAAGAAATAATGTCGTTATATGTTAGTTGGTACCAAAGAAAAAAAATCGTAAAATGGTGGCTGTCTGAAAAATTTTTGTATACCCTTTTTTTTTTTAAAAGTAAAAATAAATAGTTTTGAAATTTTCAAGGTAGGAACGATAGAAAAATATTTATTAAAGTGTCATATTAAATTTAAAGGCAATCGATTGAATGTAATTTGAGATTAAATGTCGACCAGGTCGAAAAAAGTAGTTTCGAGAAAAACGCGTTTAAAGTTTTGAGATTATTGTCCGAGTCATACCGGTGCGGCGTAATTGCTGCCTCATTTATAGCTATAACTTCTTAAATATTGAGAATTTTAAAATTTCCTTTTGAGAATATATTCTTAAAGGTCTAAACTTTAAGAATATGCAAAAAAAAACGTTTTTTTTTTCAACTTTCTCTTAGACTCAGTCTCTTTGACATATTTCTGGCTGTTTACAAAAGATTAACTCGTCCGTGTGTACTGCATATGATACAATGATAGTACAAAACATAACAGTTCTGCCAGAATGGTTCTCTTTTTAATTTATTTTCGGATTCCTTTGAAAATCAAACTAGAGCCCTTTGAGTGGAAGACAAAGGTCTGTAACAATTATTTAACCTGCTATAACATATAAGGTAATAGCTGTTATAATACAAATATGTGTAAGTCGAGAATATATCCCATCACCAATTTATATTGTGTTCAGATCATAGGGCGTGGGCAGAAAAACATCTGGTGTCCTCACGGCTGAGCTCGCCCTATATTGGTAGGGCGTATCACAGCCGGAGGGATGTTATGAGATGACCTTTTGATAGCTTATCTCTTAAATGGGTTTTTTGCTATTTATCTTGAGATATACTCGTAGATAAATAGCATAAATGTATTTAATACGAGTATATCTCAAGATAAATAGCACAAATGTATTTAATACGAGTATATCTCAAGATAAATAGCAGAAATGTATTTAATACGAGTACATCTCATGATAAATAGCAGAAATGTATTTAATACGAGTATATCTCAAGATAAATAGCAGAAATGTATTTAATACGAGTATATCTCAAGATAAATAGCAGAAATGTACTCGTATTTAATACGAATATATATCAAAATAAATAGTAGAAATGAATTTAATACGAGTATATCTCAAGATAAATAGCAGAAATGTATTTGATACGAAAATATCTCAAGATAAATAGCAGAAATGTATTAAATACGAGTATATCTCCAGATAAATAGCAGAAATGAATTTAATACGAGTATATCTCAAGATAAATAGCAGAAATGTATTTAATACGAGTATATATCAAGATAAATAGCAGAAATGTATTAAATACGAGTATATCTCAATATTAATAGCAGAAATTTATTGAATTCGACTATATCTCAAGATAAATAGCAGAAATGTATTTTTAATACGAGTATATCTCAAGATAAATAACAGAAATGTATTAAATACGAGTATATCTCAAGATAAATAGCAGAAATGTACTCGTATTTAATACGAATATATATCTAGATAAATAGCAGAAATGAGTTTAATACGAGTATATCTCAAGATAAATAGCAGAAATGTATTAAATACGAGTATATCTCAAGATAAATAGCAGAAACGTATTAAATACGAGTATATCTCAAGATAAATAGCATAAATGTATTTAATACGAATATATATCAAGATAAATAGCAGAAATGTATTTAATACGAGTATATCTCAAGATAAATAGCAGAAATATATTTAATACGAGTATATCTCAAGATAAATAGCAGAAATGTATTAAATACGAGTATATCTCCAGATAAATAGCAGAAATGTATTAAATACGACTATATCTCATAATAAATAGCAGAAATGTATTTAATACGAATATATATCAAGATAAATAGCAGAAATGTATTTAATACGAGTATATCTCAAGATAAATAGCAGAAATATATTTTCATATGTACGTAGAATGTTGCTATCAATAAAAATATATTGATTTACTTGTTGTGTGCCTCGTTCAAAATAAACTAAATGCTTCCAGTTTAGTTTTACCTCCAAACTTGTTTAGCATTGGTTTGGAAAAGATTGCCATATGGTAAAAAAAACGCCAGGTTGTATTGTGTACAATTAAAAAGTTGTACAATAAAATATTGTAAATGTTTTTTTCCGATCATCAAATATTTTAGTTTTTTATTTAAGGAACGGTGAAAGTACCCATTTGTTACTGAAAGAATTATTTTAGTAATTTTCAAACAATTTAAATTTGTTCATCACATTCACTTTCTGTCCAAATTTACCACAAGTCTCAGAATACTTGTCAATAGCACAGTATCCTTTGCAGATCTGTTTCTGTTGTTAACAAAGAATAATCATCTCGGGATATTAGCAAGTACGGAGTACCACAAGGGCCTCTGCTTCTGTTGTTAACAAAGAATAATCATCTCGGGATATTAGCAAGTACGGAGTACCACAAGGGCCTCTGCTTCTGTTGTTAACAAAGGATAATCATCTCGGGATATTGTTAAGTGCGGAGTACCACAAGGGCCTCTGCTTCTGTTGTTAACAAAGAATAATTATCTCGGGATATTAGCAAGTACGGAGTACCACAAGGGCCTCTGCTTCTGTTGTTAACAAAGAATAATTATCTCGGGATATTAGCAAGTACGGAGTACCACAAGGGCCTCTGTTTCTGTTGTTAACAAAGGATAATCATCTCGGGATATTGTTAAGTGCGGTGTACCACAAGGGCATCTGCTTCTGTTGTTAACGAAGAATAATCATCTCGAGATATTGTTAAGTACGGAGTACCACAAGGGCCTCTGCTTGTGTTGTTAACGAAGAATAATCATCTCGAGATATTGTTAAGTACGGAGTACCACAAGGGCCTCTGCTTCTGTTGTTAACAAAGGATAATCATCTCGGGATATTGTTAAGTACGGAGTACCACAAGGGCCTCTGCTTCTGTTGTTAACAAAGAATAATCATCTCGGGATATTAGCAAGTACGGAGTACCACAAGGGCCTCTGCTTCTGTTGTTAACAAAGGATAATCATCTCGGGATATTGTTAAGTGCGGAGTACCACAAGGGCCTCTGCTTCTGTTGTTAACAAAGAATAATTATCTCGGGATATTAGCAAGTACGGAGTACCACAAGGGCCTCTGCTTCTGTTGTTAACAAAGAATAATTATCTCGGGATATTAGCAAGTACGGAGTACCACAAGGGCCTCTGTTTCTGTTGTTAACAAAGGATAATCATCTCGGGATATTGTTAAGTGCGGTGTACCACAAGGGCATCTGCTTCTGTTGTTAACAAAGAATAATTATCTCGGGATATTAGCAAGTACGGAGTACCACAAGGGCCTCTGCTTCTGTTGTTAACAAAGAATAATTATCTCGGGATATTAGCAAGTACGGAGTACCACAAGGGCCTCTGTTTCTGTTGTTAACAAAGGATAATCATCTCGGGATATTGTTAAGTGCGGTGTACCACAAGGGCCTCTGCTTGTGTTGTTAACGAAGAATAATCATCTCGAGATATTGTTAAGTACGGAGTACCACAAGGGCCTCTGCTTCTATTGTTAACGAAGAAAAATCATCTCGAGATATTGTTAAGTACGGTGTACCACAAGGGCATCTGCTTCTGTTGTTAACGAAGAATAATCATCTCGAGATATTGTTAAGTACGGAGTACCACAAGGGCTTGTGCTTCTGTTGTTAACGAAGAATAATCATCTCGAGATATTGTTAAGTACGGAGTACCACAAGGGCTTGTGCTTCTGTTGTTAACGAAGAATAATCATCTCGAGATATTGTTAAGTACGGAGTACTACAAGGGTCTATGTTTCTGTTATTAACAAAGAATAATCATCTCGGGATATTGTTAAGTACGGAGTACCACAAGAGCCTCTGCTTGTGTTGTTAACGAAGAATAATCATCTCGAGATATTGTTAAGTACGGAGTACTACAAGGGTCTATGTTTCTGTTGTTAACAAAGGATAATCATCTCGGGATATTGTTAAGTGCGGAGTACCACAAGGGCCTCTGCTTCTGTTGTTAACGAAGAATAATCATCTCGAGATATTGTTAAGTACGGAGTACCACAAGGTCCTCTGTTTCTGTTGTTAACAAAGGATAATCATCTCGGGATATTGTTAAGTGCGGAGTACCACAAGGGCCTCTGCTTCTGTTGTTAACGAAGAATAATCATCTCGAGATATTGTTAAGTACGGAGTACCACAAGGGCCTCTGCTTCTATTGTTAACGAAGAAAAATCATCTCGAGATATTGTTAAGTACGGTGTACCACAAGGGCATCTGCTTGTGTTGTTAACGAAGAATAATCATCTCGAGATATTGTTAAGTACGGAGTACCACAAGGGCCTCTGCTTCTGTTGTTAACAAAGGATAATCATCTCGGGATATTGTTAAGTACGGAGTACCACAAGGGCCTCTGCTTCTGTTGTTAACAAAGAATAATCATCTCGGGATATTAGCAAGTACGGAGTACCACAAGGGCCTCTGCTTCTGTTGTTAACAAAGGATAATCATCTCGGGATATTGTTAAGTGCGGAGTACCACAAGGGCCTCTGCTTCTGTTGTTAACAAAGAATAATTATCTCGGGATATTAGCAAGTACGGAGTACCACAAGGGCCTCTGCTTCTGTTGTTAACAAAGAATAATTATCTCGGGATATAAGCAAGTACGGAGTACCACAAGGGCCTCTGTTTCTGTTGTTAACAAAGGATAATCATCTCGGGATATTGTTAAGTGCGGTGTACCACAAGGGCATCTGCTTCTGTTGTTAACGAAGAATAATCATCTCGAGATATTGTTAAGTACGGAGTACCACAAGGGCCTCTGCTTGTGTTGTTAACGAAGAATAATCATCTCGAGATATTGTTAAGTACAGAGTACCACAAGGGCCTCTGCTTCTATTGTTAACGAAGAAAAATAATCTCGAGATATTGTTAAGTACGGTGTACCACAAGGGCATCTGCTTCTGTTGTTAACGAAGAATAATCATCTCGAGATATTGTTAAGTACGGAGTACTACAAGGGCCTCTGCTTGTGTTGTTAACGAAGAATAATCATCTCGAGATATTGTTAAGTACGGAGTACCACAAGGGCATCTGCTTCTGTTGTTAACGAAGAATAATCATCTCGAGATATTGTTAAGTACGGAGTACCACAAGGGCATCTGCTTCTGTTGTTAACGAAGAATAATCATCTTGAGATATTGTTAAGTACGGAGTACCACAAGGGCCTCTGCTTGTGTTGTTAACGAAGAATAATCATCTCGAGATATTGTTAAGTACGGAGTACTACAAGGGTCTATGTTTCTGTTATTAACAAAGAATAATCATCTCGGGATATTGTTAAGTACGGAGTACCACAAGGGCCTCTGCTTGTGTTGTTAACGAAGAATAATCATCTCGAGATATTGTTAAGTACGGAGTACTACAAGGGTCTATGTTTCTGTTGTTAACAAAGGATAATCATCTCGGGATATTGTTAAGTGCGGAGTACCACAAGGGCCTCTGCTTCTGTTGTTAACGAAGAATAATCATCTCGAGATATTGTTAAGTACGGAGTACCACAAGGGCCTCTGCTTCTATTGTTAACGAAGAAAAATCATCTCGAGATATTGTTAAGTACGGTGTACCACAAGGGCATCTGCTTCTGTTGTTTACGAAGAATAATCATCTCGAGATATTGTTAAGTACGGAGTACCACAAGGGCCTCTGCTTGTGTTGTTAACGAAGAATAATCATCTCGAGATATTGTTAAGTACGGAGTACTACAAGGGTCTATGTTTCTGTTATTAACAAAGAATAATCATCTCGGGATATTGTTAAGTACGGAGTACCACAAGGGCCTCTGCTTCTGTTGTTAACGAAGAATAATCATCTCGAGATATTGTTAAGTACGGAGTACCACAAGGGCTTGTGCTTCTGTTGTTAACGAAGAATAATCATCTCGAGATATTGTTAAGTACGGAGTACCACAAGGGCTTGTGCTTCTGTTGTTAACGAAGAATAATCATCTCGAGATATTGTTAAGCATGAAATACAACTGGGGCATCAGCTTCTGTTGTTAACGAAGAATAATCATCTCGGGATATTGTTAAGTACGGAGTGCCACAAGGGCCTCTAGCTCTGATGTTAACGTCTGGTCTTCCTCAAGGATCTCAAAATGGACCTCTTCTTATACAAAACATCACTAATTTTATTGCGTTAAAATTTCGTTGTATGCATAACAGCCTCGCGTGCTTATTGCCATATGCCAATCTCTTCGGTCCAATAGGAAAGATATTAGAGGCCTTTAAATATTTCTGGTTGGTTGGCAGAAATGCATGGATTGAGTAATTTACATTAAGTCTCACACTGACCAATAGCTTCAACTGTTTCTTCTTTTAAATAATTTGTTGAAAATAACTACATCTCTTGAAAAATATTGTTTCCAGGATGATTCTGGCGGTCCTCTTCAAATCCATAATGATGCTGTGTACTGCACATATCTAGTGGTAGGAGTTGCCTCTTTTGGCCAAGCGTGCGGCAATGTAAACCAGCCCGCCCTTTACACCCGGGTGTCAGCCTTTGTGCCGTGGATCGAGAGCGTCGTCTGGTCGTAGGAACGTCCAGTACGTGTCCCCACCTGAAGGAAGTCTTCTGCTGAAGCTGTTATAGTTGGAAGGGAATGTCGCGTTATTTGATATTTCCAATCAATAATATGTAAACTTTATTGTGTGTGTGATTGATTTAATTGCGATATTGTATTGATATTTGGTATAAGGCCATTTTATATTGTAAAACGTTTTATGTAAGTTTAGAAATAAATAAAATTCATTACAAAATAGAAAAAAACAATTGTAGCTTATAAAATTATTTACATATACATATAAATATATATTTATATATACCATTATATGTATATAAACATATACATTTACAAATACACATACAAACACACACTCTAGGTAACTAGAAACTGCTGAAATGCGCATGCTAAGATGGTCAGCTGGTGTGTCTCTAAGAGACAAAATAAAAAGCTCACGCATTCGTGGAAGCCTAGGTGTTACAGACATCAACAGCAAGATGGAGGAGAGGTGATTGAGATGGTATGAGCACGTTGGACGCAGAGCACCCGATCACATTGTGAACCAGGCAATCTCCATGGATCTTCCTTGAATAACAACCAGAGGAAGACCAAATAATTCATGGGTGTTGCAAAAAGATAACCTGATGCAGAGGCACGGCCTTGGGGACGTAGTCCGGGACAGAAGAGCATACAACCTGAGGACGAGCAGAGCTGACCCCAACCGTCTTCGCAGACAGTGAGTTGGGATGGAGCCAGGGAGAAGAAGAAACACACATATGAAGAGAGGTCAATAAATTAATAACGCGGAATTAAGGGGTTAAGGGAGGGGGCGGTAGTTCGCATGCGTATATTCCGATAATATGCTTCATTATTAGTATTTTAGGAGAGATGATGATGGTTTGTTGATAAATAAAACTCGTTTAGATCGAAATGCGGAAAGAGGAATTTATTTGATAAACGTAGGTATTTATACTATTCTTGAATGTGTGCGGGAATGCGTGCGCGATATGCCGCCGTCTCGCTTCTGCATTCGCACTACGATTAATGTCGTATGTAGGTATCATTCAGATTTGGGAACTGGTGCGACGGATGTGCTGCCCTCACGCTCTAACATGGAATGCGCTCCACGCCCGGCCGTGAGTTGAATGACCGGCGTGTGGACCTTGCACTTTGTTTTGAATTGTCAAGGTATGCAAAGGTCGGATCGCCGGTCATTGACCGAGCGTGCGAACGCCACAGTATGTTCACAAAGTTTAAATCTAATTATGACAGTATTGTTTAAGATATCGTCAGGAGAGTATGTCAAAAGTTAATAACATCCCAAGTATGGAAACACATTGAGTATCGCGCCGTCATTCAATTTCTCACAAAACAAAGTAAAACACCTCAAATCTTTTTAAAAGAGATGTTAGCGGTTTACGGAGAACTGTTGCCCTGGAAAAACTATGATATACAAGTGGCATAGTCTTTTCAAGCAAGGGAGAGAATCGATTGAAGACGACCACCGACCAGGACGGCCTGTTGAGGCCACTTCTTCAAACATCGTCAAAAAAGCTTATGGTAGAAGACCCGCCTGAACAAACGTCGTGGAATAAACTACGAAGACAATATTCAGAGCGTTATAAAATACATTAAAACACCTTTTCAAAACAATCACTTAACTAAACACGAGACGTTTCATAACGAGAGTCATACGTTAGAAAACAATTCTCTGAATATTTGTCCTACAATATGAACCGATTTTAACCTTTCTCTTCCTGTGCTAAAAAAATCCGCCCGCTGTGGTGCTATGTATTAAATACACATCAATACACATGTAAAAATGTGTGATTTAAAATCGGAAAAATAAGAATATTCATAGCTAATCGCTTAAATTAATTAAATTTGAAGTCAAAAGTGATATTAATTGAAATTTAATTGCTGAAAACATTAAAAAAAACACATCGGACGACGTTCACAAAACTGGCGAAGCGACCACCTCGAACGAAAGCCCGCTGGCTAGTGAGCGAGAGAAACGAGTGAACTGAGATTATATTTCTTGCGTTCCCATATACCGAAGTAGAGTGAGACATGCATAGCGACGCTTCCTCGCCCATAGTGTTTTTTTTAGAATGAATATACTTACGTCACACACTGGCACACGTTTGATTGTATCGGTGAATTTATTCCCGATTTTGACAAAATATCTCTGATGTGGCCAATGATAAGTGTTAATTATTATTAATATTATTTTTTTCATTCAATGCGTAAATATATTACGGAGGAATACCTAAAATCTGAACCCAGTATTTATTATATTTATAGACATATTAAAGTGTTTAGAAGCAATGTGTACTAGTTACACATCACAGGGAAGGAAGGGTTTTTAGGGACTTGTGTTTCGCATAGAAGGATGAGGGTTGTTTGAATAAAAGTCGTCGAGATCGGAATAAGTAAAGAGAAAGTTTATTGTAAGCGTTTATTGTATTTATAATGTATAGAACTGCGCAGAACATGTCGCTGTCTCGCTTCCACTGGACACATGTTTATTGTTGCACGTTCTATATACATTTCATACTACGGTCTGCAGGAGAGTCAAGAGATATATCGGTGTCTCGCTCTTCGCTACTAGTGAGTTCAATGACCGCGCGGGCGACCTTCGCTCGGCGCCGCCTCGCACTCACCACTTGCGAGATCAATGACCGCACGGGCAAGGGTCGCCTCAGTGGGTTCAGTGACCGCACGCACGGTCGCTACAGGTTAAACACAACATAACCAGACTGGGTCACTATTGTAAAGGAAAAATATTGGGTATCGTAAGAAACGATCTCGAAAACAGGCATTCTACACTGTAGGATTAGTCACGGCAAAAGCTCTACTGTAATACCTTGCCCTATTGGTGCAATTCAGAACAGTCAATTTGACGAAGATGGAATCAATATTAAAATTCTGCTTTTCTCCGAATACACATCTTTCAGACATCAGAAATATACAATGAAGACATTCCATTGAGGGACTTAAATAAAAAAAGACAAAGTTTGAAATTGACTGGCTCACAGCACTTAAGTCAGTATAGACCAGGGGTGGGCATACATGAGGTCAACGAGAGCCACATTCTGCATTTTCATATATACAAAGAGCCACACCATAGTCACGTTCTCACGTAGTATTAAATACACTCATTCTAATTTATTACATAACACATTGATCAACAAGTCCCGGGACTAATTACTAAAACATTTGTTTGCCAAATTTCTTCAAAGTTGATGAATAAAGAAGAAATTTGGCGTAGTATGAAATGTATATAGAACGTGCAACAATAAACATGTGTCCAGTGGAAGCGAGACAGCGACATGTTCTGCGCCGTTCTATACATTATAAATACAGACGCTTACAATAAACTTCTCTTTACTTATTCCGATCTCGACGACTTTTATTCAAACAACGCTCATCCTTCTATGCGAAACACAAGTCCCTAAAAACCTTTCCTTCCCTGTGATGTGTAACTAGTACACATTGCTTCTAAACACTTGAATATGTCTATAAATATAATAAATACTATGATCAGATTTTAGGTATTCCTCCGTAATATATTTACGCATTGAATGAAAAAAATAATATTAATAATAATTAACACTTATCATTGGCCACATCAGAGATATTTTGTCAAAATCGGGAATAAATTCACCGATACAATCAAACGTGTGCCAGTGTGTGACGTAGGTATATTCATTCTAAAAAAACCACTATGGGCGAGGAAGCGTCGCTATGCATGTCTCACTCTACTTCGGTATATGGGAACGCAAGAAATATAATCTCAGTTCACTCGTTTCTCTCGCTCACTAGCCAGCGGGCTTTCGTTCGAGGTGGTCGCTTCGCCAGTTTTGTGAACGTCGTCCAATGTGTTTTTTTTTAATGTTTTCAGCAATTAAATTTCAATTAATATCACTTTTGACTTCAAATTTTATTAATTTAAGCGATTAGCTATGAATATTCTTATTTTTCCGATTTTAAATCGCTCATTTTTACATGTGTATTGATGTGTATTGAATACATAGCATCGCAACGGGCGGTTTTTTTAGGAGAAGGAGAGTCTCCTTCAAGAGTGATACATTCATTCCAACGAACAAGGGATAATTCATGATGTCTTTATTCCAAATACGTAACATAATATGGTGTTCCCATGTTCCGCACACATCTCAAAGAAAGGAACCTGAGAACCCATCATAAAATAACACATCGGTAAATAAGTCCCGGGTCTTACTACTGAAACATCATTTGTTTGCCAAAATTCTTCTTTGTTCATCAACAAAGTTTCCTTCAAGAACGATACATTCATTCCAACGCTTTCCTAACTTTTCTATGCCAGCCGTGTAGAACGATTTATCTTTGGTTTCAAAATAGGTGTTAATTTCGCCAATCACTTCTTCATTGGAGCCAAATCTCTTTCTCTGGAGCATCTTTTTGAGGTCTGCGAACAGACAATAGTGGTTGGGGACCAAATCTGGAGAATACGGTGGGTGCGGAAGCAATTCGAAGTTCAACTCATGCAATTTGGCCATCGTTACCATCGACTTGTTACACGGTGCATTGTCCTGATGAAAGAGAACTTTTTTCTTCTTTATATGGGGCCGTTTTTTTGCAATGTTTGCCTTTAAACGCTCCAATAACGCTATGTAATATTCTCCATTGATGGTTTTTCCTTTTTCAAGGTGATCGATGAATGTTATACCATGCGCATCCCAAAATACGGACCACCGACAAATGGTTGTTTTCGACGGAGCAGAGCCCTGATAACACTTTTCAAGCCATCGCTGAGTTTGAACGGTATTTTTTCCCATTAAAAAGCAATGTTTTATCAACACACGAAATTCGTTTTTTTCCATTGTTTTGAAAATAGCAAAAGTAGCGTCACTAAAACCACTGTAACTCAATGACACAATGTCATGAAAGTTTGACACGTAACTTCTAAAGATTGGTACTAACTGAGAATGGTATAGATTTGTTATTAGAGGCACCATCTGTTGGCTTGTCCCAATCTTAATTGCTATATAATTTATAAAAAATACACATATAAGAAAATATAAAAATAACGCTGAATACGGTTTGCGCACATAAAGAGGTAGAAAATGCGCGCGCACCCTACACATTGAAATCACAACACACACGTATACACCAATACTTGCGTCTTTGACAATTGCATTTATACTTTAGATGCGCATCTTGTCACTAACAATATTTAGAAAGGAAAATGGCGAAAATACAAGTTTAATGGGGAAAGAAAGAATCTATATTTTTATAAGAGACATTGGAAGCCGCACTTAACCTAACGAAGAGCCGCATGGGGCACTCGGAGCCGCATCTGCCCACGTCTGGTATAGACTATTTAGAAGTGAACCAATATGGCAATATTTATGACTACCATATACCAGCCTGGCAGATGCATTGAAAACAGACTGAAGACCAGAAATTGAAGTTTCTGGCAGACCAGAATAAACAGAATTACAAACTTTACTCGTACAATATATTAAACGTGTGTTAATACAAACAAACATATCACGTAGTATCCTTTATGGGATAGGCAAAGAGAACAGATCTTTACACTTCCTTCATATTCATATAGTTCATAGGTTCTCAACGTGGGCGATAACGCCCCCTTTTGTTCGTTTGAGACTTTCAGGGGGGCAGTAGAGAAAATTAGGGGGCGTTGAGATGGCACGGAGGGGCGAGGGCAGATTAAAAAAATATAGTCTAAAAAAGACAAAAAAAAACACGCTACCATTACAGACTGGGTTTTGGATCCTTTTTCAAATGTCAACACAGCAGGATCATCCCAGTTAGAAGAAGAACTAACAGAACTGACGACAAATGTCAACACAGCAGGATCATCCCAGTTAGAAGAAGAACTAATTGAACTGACGACAAATGTCAACACAGCAGGATCATCCCAGTTAGAAGAAGAACTAATAGAACTGACGACAAATGTCAACACAGCAGGATCATCCCAGTTAGAAGAAGAACTAATTGAACTGACGACAAATGTCAACACAGCAGGATCATCCCAGTTAGAAGAAGAACTAATTGAACTGACGACAAATGTCAACACAGCAGGATCATCCCAGTTAGAAGAAGAACTAATAGAACTGACGACAAATGTCAACACTGCAGGATCATCCCAGTTAGAAGAAGAACTAATAGAACTGACGACAAATGTCAACACAGCAGGATCATCCCAGTTAGAAGAAGAACTAATAGAACTGACGACAAATGTCAACACAGCAGGATCATCCCAGTTAGAAGAAGAACTAATTGAACTGACGACAAATGTCAACACAGCAGGATCATCCCAGTTAGAAGAAGAACTAATAGAACTGACGACAAATGTCAACATAGCAGGATCATCCCAGTTAGAAGAAGAACTAATAGAACTGACGACAAATGTCAACACAGCAGGATCATCCCAGTTAGAAGAAGAACTAATAGAACTGACGACAAATGTCAACACAGCAGGATCATCCCAGTTAGAAGAAGAACTAATAGAACTGACGACAAATGTCAACACAGCAGGATCATCCCAGTTAGAAGAAGAACTAATAGAACTGACGACAAATGAGGAATTAAAAATTAAATTCAAGAACCAAGGCTTCCAAGAATTTTGGCTGCAGAAGCCGATTTTGCAACTGTACCCAGGATTATTGTCGATTGTTCAACGATTTCTGATAGCATTCCCATCTTCATATTTAGCTGAACGTGGATTTAGTGCTGTAGCAACATTGGTAACTAAAAAGAGAAATCGGCTCCATGTTACTGAGCGCGGCGACTTACGGTTGTTTTTAAGTAAAAACGAGCCTGATATTAACAAACTCCTTAAAATGCATCAAATTTAACCTTCTCATTAGATAAGTTATAAATTCAATGTCTTTTGAATGTTAATAAAAATACTTTTCAATATAATGAAGTATGCTTGTGTTTGAATTGTTCTCATTGAAACAGTCTTCTTTAAACTCAGAAATAGGCTAGGGCCATACCATACCATATCCTATCTTACGACTATAGTCTGTACTATCACACGTTTAAATATAATCGTGGCAATAGCTGTTTCATATTCGCAAGTAAAAAAAATTGGGGGCCTTTAGAAAAAAAAAATTCTCAAAGAAGGCGGTGGGCAAAATAACGTTGAGAACCTATGCTATAGTTGGTTCTCGGCCTACCCCCTTCACGCAAATCTTGAACTTCATATGATATGATATTTTTGCATGCGGCTTACTCACCAGACTTGTCTCCATCCGATTACTACTTATTTGCATCGATGGGACACGCACTTGCTGAGCAGCGCTTCACTTCTTACAAAAATGGCTCGATGATTGGTTTGCCTCAAAAGAGCAACATATTTTTATGGCGTAGCATCCACAAATTGCCAGAGAGATGGGAAAAATGTGTAGCTAGCGATGGGCAATACTTTGAATGAAATGTTTTTTACCATTTTCATACAATAAATGTGTATTTTCTAAAAAAAAAATCTGGTTTCATATTTACAGACCTGATACATGCTAAGTTATTCTTTCGTCATGCATTCTTTCCATCTTATTTCATTCAGAGATAATATTCATGATCAATTTTCTCTAAAAACTGGATTATATTTGAGTTCAAGTTATTAAAAAAATGTAATTTGTTCTGGAATCAGTTACAAACCAATATATAAGACTCGCTCCGTCCTTGGCATGCTTTAAGAAGCGACTGAAAAAACTCTTAATTTCTAGTCAGTAAAATAACGTGTTTCATTCCTGATTTTTCTTTTCCTTTCCTCTCCACCGTCCCTTCCTTTCCTTTTGATTGATGATATCTCACTTTATATGAAAAATAATGTTCGGATGATTGTCCGTCTTTGTGGGGTTCGTGGGCATGTGCTCACGTATATATTTATGGATTTCGTGGGGATGGATATTCATTTGATTGATTTATATGACCACGTAACTTACTTCATTTACTTTTGTCTGGTTGATTGGAAGAAATTTCCGCCTGGCAATAAGCCCTCCAGATTGTATTTGCAATAAAAGTGTTAAATAAATATATAAATAATAAAACACAGTTTTTTTTTTTTCAATTTAATATAACATAATATTTCCATTTTCCTCTCATCATTAGAGGAGCACAAACAAAATTGAATTATATTGAAACCGATATTCAGACCGTATCTAATGGTATAAATTCGGGTTAGGGATTGTGGGTGAAGAGAGTAATTTGTAATTTCAAGTAAGAGTAATTTAGAGTAAGGTGGTAATTTCAGCAAGCAGCAGTGAGATCCTGGAAGTGGATGTGTTTTTTAGAAATGTTTATCCCAATCGACTGACTGGAAATAAATTGGACAGATCAGAGACCCTGGAAATATTAAAGAAAGTGCTGGACATCAGGTAAATCAAATGGCACGCTTGAAGAAGCGACTGAAAAAACTCTTAATGTCTAGTCAGCAATTTAACGTGTTTCATTCCTGATTTTTCTTTCCTCTCCACCATTCCTTCCTTTTCCTTTCATTGGTGATATCTCACTTTATATGAAAAATAATGTTCGGGTGATTGTCCGTCTTTGTGGGGTTTATGGGCGTATGCTCACGTATATGTTCATAGATTTCGTGAAGATGGATAGACATTTTAATGTATTTTTGGCAACCATGTAACTTGCTTTCTTTACTTTTGTCTGATTGGCTGGAAGAGATTGCCTCTTGGCAATAAACACGCCAGATTGTATTTACAATAGAAGTATTAAACAAATGAATAACACTAGATGAAGATGAAATTGACCTCCAGGTTCTACTCCTCTATAGCGCCGAAACAAATCATGTATAACGCTTCCTTTGTGTACAGTACAACCTTGTGGGATTATTGCCATGTGGCAACCTCCTCCAATCAACCAGAAAGATGTATATGAGGCTTTAATTTAAAACCAGACTTAACCTTTATTTTTTTTATTCTCGGCTGGAAGACAAGCGTCTTACCAATTAGGCCACGAGAGTCATCTAATTTTAATGTTTTTTGTGACCATGTTACTTGTTTTATTAACTTTTTGGTTGGAAGAGATTGCCACCTGGCAATAAGCCTGCCAGATTGTATTTAAAAAGTATTAAATAAATAAATTAATAAATACGTTACCAAGGTCTCACCGCTGCTTGCCGAAGTTATCTTCTGCCTTCCTTCACTGATAATCCTTAACCACATTTTTTTTTTACCACTAGATGCAAATTGTATGTCCGTAACAGTTCAAATATAATTCAGTCTTGGTTGTGCTCCCCCGATGATGGGGTAAACTACCTTGAAACCGGTAGGGTTATACCGTTATGTTAAGTGTAAAGAACAGCGTTTCACTGAACAAAACAGAACAGTGTCTTTTCAGGGGAATATCATCTAATATGTACTTTTCTAGAAAAAGAAAAAGAAAACAAAGAAAAACAATACGATGCAGGAGATGAATGGAGAATGAAGAGAGCGAGAAATTAATGATAGCAAGAAAAATAACTTATATCAAAGGGTTTGAAATGAAAGAAAATAAATTAAAGAAAAGGCACAGTGAAAATAGAAACAATTTATGAATTCTTCGTAACAGGGAGCAGATTCTGAATCGACAGAACTCTCACAGCCCACCCCAGGATGACATAAGTCACAAGGGTAGGTCAAGTGCTTCCAATAGGGGCGGGGGTTGAGAGTCCCTGTGTGTACGAAGAGAATACGCCAACAGATCCCGTGGGGGGGGTGATCAATAGGGGGGGAGGGCAAAATTTCGTTATTTCGAAAACAGGACCTTTCCAGCCTCCACCAGATCGAACGGCGCACACCACGGGAATTTCGTCGATATCTCCGATAATACGCGGCCCTTTGGACGAACAATATGTGAAACGAATAACAGTTAAACACAAAAGACAATAGTAAAATAAAAACAATAGGTTGCTGATCACGGGAAGGCGCAAATCAGGACCAAAGTCACGAAACACTAAAAAAACTAGTTTTATGAACACGGACGGCGAACACCACAGGAACTTCATCGATATCTCCGGCAATACGTGGCACTCCGGAGCAAGCAATATGTCAAACGAATTACAGTTTAACACAAGAGACAATAGTAAAATAAAAACAATATATTACAGATCGCGGGAAGGCGCAAATCGGGATCAAAGTCACGAAACACTTAAAAAAACTAGTTTTATGAACACGGATGGCGCACACCTCGGGAATTTCGTCGATATCTCCGGTAATACGCGGCACTTTTGAGTAAACAATATGTATGTCAAACGAATAACAGTTAAACACAAGAGTCAATAGTGAAATAGAAACAATAGGTTACAGATCGCGGGAAGGCGCAAATCAGGACCAAAGTCACGAAACACTAAAAAAAACTATTTTTATGAACACGGATGGCGCATACCACAGGAATTTCGTCGATATCTCCGGTAATACGCAATACATTGGAGCAAGCAATATGTCAAACGAATTACAGTTAAACACAAGAGACAATAGTAAAATAAAAACAATAGGTTACACATCGCGGGAAGGCGCAAATCGGGATCAAAGTCACGAAACACTAAAAAAAACTATTTTTATGAACACGGATGGCGCATACCACAGGAATTTCGTCGATATCTCCGGTAATACGCGGCACTTTGGACAAACAATATGTCAAACGAATTACAGTTAAACACAAGAGACAATAGTAAAATAAAAACAATAGGTTACCGATCACGGTAAGGTGCAAATCAGGATCAAAGTCACGAAACACTTAAAAAAAAACTAGTTTTATGAATACGGACGGCGCACACCACAGGAATTTCGTCGATATCTCCGGTAATACGCGGCACTTTGGAACAAGCAATATGTCAAACGAATTACAGTTAAACACAAAAGACAATAGTAAAATAAAAACAATAGGTTACACATCGCGGGGAGGCGCAAATCAGGACCAAAGTCACGAAACACTAAAAAAAAAACTAGTTTTATGTCCTTGGAAGTCTCGATAGTCACAAAAATTAAAACAAAATGAAACTTTCACTATGAACACACATCGGCACATACAGTTTGTAAAATAATATTTGTGAAAACATCGTTTTCGCTATATTACGACTTACGAATTACGACTTATTGCGCAATAAACACTGAAAAACCCTTTATTTTCCTAAAAAAAATCCAGGAATATGGTCAATCGATAGCACTTTAAAAGTTACATCGAATGCCACCAAAACAACACCAGGTCACCACTGCCATTTTGGCAGCGTTCACCAAAAACCGAAAACCGCGCGGCTTCTAGGTTACAATTCTGGTTTTTTGTCCATAAACCGTTCAAATTCCAACACAATTTAAAAAAAAAAACACCAGTACACAGATCACAAAATTCCACATCCGATAATATGCAACACAATGCAGCTAACGCAAATTCGCAAAAGAAATCAACTTTTTAAGCGGAGAGCTAGCGCAACACAACGTTCTTAAGTCGCGACAAGACCACAACTGGGCTAGGTTAGGTTAGGTTAGGTTAAGTTAGGTTAAGTTAGGTTAGGTTAGGGTAGGTAAGGTTAGGTTAGGTAAGGTTTGGAGAATGGACGTCTGGTATGTAACACACCAGTTTTATATCCCTTGTAGGAGTTATTGGTTCATTTAGAGCGACTATTTATAAAGTAAGGTTAGGTTAGGTTTAGCTAGGTTACGTTGGGTTAGGTTAGGTCATTTTTTATACATATCTTTCTCAAAAATTAAACTAATGTCACCTTTTTACGTACATCGACGCATTTGAACATAAACTTCAATAAATTTGACCCAGCAATTAAAATGAAAATGCCATGAATTTACAATTAATGCACTTTATTTGCACTTACATCATCCAATTAACCTGGAAAAAATATATTTCGACAAAATTGTGCATTTTTAGCTTAACAGAGACCTTTTCGTCTATTCTACAAGAAAATATGAGACAATTTAGGCAAAAATAGTAATTTTTTTTTTATACATTTATGGATGTCTTCTCCAAGAATGACATTAAAGTCGCCTTTTTTATGTACATCGAGGTATTTAAACTCAGAATTTGTCAAATTTGACTCAATAATGCATTAAAATATTATAAAATGAGATGAAATGCGTTTTATTTGCACTAAGAAGGTCAATTTTACCTAAAATATTGAAGAATGTGTATTTTAGTCTAAGCCAGACTTTTTGTCCATATTGTAACCCAATATATATGGATAAAAAGAGAAGTCCCGGGATAAAAAACAATTTGATACATTTGTGGATGTATTTTTTAATCATGACACAACAGTCATCTTTTTAATCATGACACAACAGTCATCTTTTTAATCATGACACAACAGTCATCTTTTTAATCATGACACAACAGTCATCTTTTTAATCATGACACAACAGTCATCTTTTTAATCATGACACAACAGTCATCTTTTTAATCATGACACAACAGTCATCTTTTTAATCATGACACAACAGTCATCTTTTTAATCATGACACAACAGTCATCTTTTTAATCATGACACAACAGTCATCTTTTTAATCATGACACAACAGTCATCTTTTTAATCATGACACAACAGTCATCTTTTTAATCATGACACAACAGTCATCTTTTTAATCATGACACAACAGTCATCTTTTTAATCATGACACAACAGTCATCTTTTTAATCATGACACAACAGTCATCGTTCGTCCCAAACGTCAAATTTTGCAATATTTCAATATTTTCAAGTATATTTGAATTTTGTTAATTTTGACTTTCAAATTACCATTTTTTCGTACAAAAATGCTTGATTCAAGACAAAAAGTGTCATTGAAACACATCGCCATATATTATCACAAAAAAACTAAAAAACCCCCAAATCATCTATGAAAGTTTGTTCGTAATATACGGAAACTTCACACTTTTCACTCGAAAAACTTGCATTGACCACCAAGTATACGAATATATGTACAAAATCACCACATAATTATCATTTGTTCAACGTGTATTCGTATTTTTCGTCCCAAACGTCAAATTTTGCAATATTTCAATATTTTCAGTCAATATTTTCAAGTATATTTGAATTTTGTTAATTTTGACTTTCAAATTACCATTTTTTCGAAAAATGCTTGATTCAAGACAAAAAGTGTCATTGAAACACATCGCCATTTATTATCACAAAAAAACCCCAAATCATCTATGAACGTGTGTTCGTAATATACGGAAACTTCACACTTTTCACTCGAAAAACTTACATTGACGACCAAGTTTACGAATATGTATACAAAATCACCACAGAATTATCGTTTGTTCAACGTGTTTTCGTATTTTTCGTCCCAAACGTCAAATTTTGCAATATTTCAATATTTTCAAGTATATTTGAATTTGGTTACTTTGGACTTTTAAAATACAGTTTTTTCGTACAACAATTCTAGAAAATTAATAAATCAAGGCCAAAATTTGGGAAAACGGCATTGACGTTAATTATTCCAAAAAACTCCCATTTATCTCTGAACATTTGTTAGGTTAGGTTAGGTAAGGTAAGGTAAGGTAAGGTGATTAGTTTAGGTAAGGTTAGGTTTAATTACGTCAAATTTTGCAAAATTGAAATATTATATAGAAAAATGCTTGAATCACGACAAAACTGTAGTTGACACACGTCGATATTGATTATGACATAAAACGTTAAAACTTCCAAAACATCTGTGAACATTTGTAAGTAATACACCAAAACTTCGCACTTTTCACTCGAAAAACTAACATTGACGACCAAGTTTACGAATATATGTACAAAATCACCACAGAATTATCGTTTGTTCAGCGTGTTTTCGTACTTTTCGTCCCAAACGTCAAATTTTGCAATATTTCAATATATGTTAGGTTAGGTTAGGTGGTTAGGTAAGGTTAGGTTAGGTTAGATAAGGTTAGGGGTTAGGTTAGGTTTGGTATCGTAAAATTTTGCAAAATTGAAACATTATGTACAAAAGTGTAGTAGACACACATCGATAATAATTATGGCATAAAACGTTAAAACTTCCAAAACACCTGTGAACATTTGTTAGTAATACACGGAAACTTCAACGTGTTTTCGTAGTTTTCGTCCCAAACGTCAAATTTTGCAATATTTCAATATTTTCAGTCAATATTTTCAAGTATATTTGAGTTTTGTTAATTTTGACTTTCAAATTACCATTTTTTCGTACAAAAATGCTTGATTCAAGACAAAAAGTGTCATTGAAACACATCGCCATTTATTATCACAAAAAAACTAAAAAAAACCCCAAATCATCTATGAAAGTTTGTTCGTAATATACGGAAACTTCACACTTTTCACTCGAAAAACTTGCATTGACCACCAAGTATACGAATATATGTACAAAATCACCACATAATTATCATTTGTTCAACGTGTTTTCGTATTTTTCGTCCCAAACGTCAAATTTTGCAATATTTCAATATTTTCAGTCAATATTTTCAAGTATATTTGAATTTTGGTAATTTTGACTTTCAAATTACCATTTTTTCGTACAAAAATGCTTGATTCAAGACAAAAAGTGTCATTGAAACACATCGCCATTTATTATCACAAAAAAACTAAAAAACCCCCAAATCATCTATAAAAGTTTGTTCGTAATATACGGAAACTTCACACTTTTCACTCGAAAAACTTGCATTGACCACCAAGTATACGAATATATGTACAAAATCACCACATAATTATCATTTGTTCAACGTGTTTTCGTATTTTTCATCCCAAACGTCAAATTTTGCAATATTTCAATATTTTCAGTCAATATTTTCAAGTGTATTTGAGTTTTGTTAATTATGACTTTCAAATTACCATTTTTTCGTACAAAAATGCTTGATTCAAGACAAAAAGTGTCATTGAAACACATCGCCATTTATTATCACAAAAAAACTAAAAAACCCCCAAATTATCTATGAAAGTTTGTTCGTAATATACGGAAACTTCACACTCTTCACTCGAAAAACTTGCATTGACCACCAAGTATACGAATATATGTACAAAATCACCACATAATTATCATTTGTTCAACGTGTTTTCGTATTTTTCGTCCCAAACGTCAAATTTTGCAATATTTTCAAGTATATTTGAATTTTGTTTATTTTGACTTTCAAATTACCATTGTTTCGTACAAAAATGCTTGAATCAAGACAAAAAGTGTCATTGAAACACATCGACATTTATTATCACAAAAAAAAAACGAAAAAAAAAACCAAATCATCTATGAACGTTTGTTCGTAATACACGGAAACTTCACACTTTTTACTCGAAAAACTTACATTGACGACCAAGTTTACGAATATGTGTACAAAATCACCACAAAATTATCGTTTGTTCAACGTGTTTTCGTATTTTTCGTCCCAAACGTCAAATTTTGCAATATTTCAATATTTTCAAGTATATTTGAATTTGGTTACTTTGGACTTTTAAAATACAGTTTTTTCGTACATTAATTCTAGAATATTAATTAATCAAGGCCAAAATGTAGGAAAAATGCAATGACGTTGATTATTCCAAAACACTCCCATTTATCTATGAACATTTGTTAGGTTTGGTTAGGTAAGGTTAGGTTAGGTTAGGTTAGGTGGTTAGGTTAGGTAAGGTTAGGATTAATTACGTCAAATTTTGCAAAATTGAAATATTATATACAAAAATGCTTGAATCACGACAAAAGTGTAGTTGACACACGTCGATATTGATTATGACATAAAACGTTAAAACTTCCAAAACATCTGTGAACATTTGTAAGTAATACACCAAAACTTCGCACTTTTCACTCGAAAAACTAACATTGACGACCAAGTTTACGAATATATGTACAAAATCACCACAGAATTATCGTTTGTTCAGCGTGTTTTCGTACTTTTCGTCCCAAACGTCAAATTTTGCAATATTTCAATATATGTTAGGTTAGGTTAGGTGGTTAGGTAAGGTTAGGTTAGGTTAGATAAGGTTAGGGGTTAGGTTAGGTTTGGTATCGTAAAATTTTGCAAAATTGAAACATTATGTACAAAAGTGTAGTAGACACACATCGATAATAATTATGGCATAAAACGTTAAAACTTCCAAAACACCTGTGAACATTTGTTAGTAATACACGGAAACTTCACAATTTTCCCTCAAAAACTTGCATTGACCACCAAGTTTACGAATATGTGTACAAAATCACCACATAATTATCATTTGTTCAACGTGTTTTCGTAGTTTTCGTCCCAAACGTCAAATTTTGCAATATTTCAATATTTTCAGTCAATATTTTCAAGTATATTTGAGTTTTGTTAATTTTGACTTTCAAATTACCATTTTTTCGTACAAAAATGCTTGATTCAAGACAAAAAGTGTCATTGAAACACATCGCCATTTATTATCACAAAAAAACTAAAAAAAAACCCAAATCATCTATGAAAGTTTGTTCGTAATATACGGAAACTTCACACTTTTCACTCGAAAAACTTGCATTGACCACCAAGTATACGAATATATGTACAAAATCACCACATAATTATCATTTGTTCAACGTGTTTTCGTATTTTTCGTCCCAAACGTCAAATTTTGCAATATTTCAATATTTTCAGTTAATATTTTCAAGTATATTTGAATTTTGGTAATTTTGACTTTCAAATTACCATTTTTTCGTACAAAAATGCTTGATTCAAGACAAAAAGTGTCATTGAAACACATCGCCATTTATTATCACAAAAAAACTAAAAAACCCCCAAATCATCTATAAAAGTTTGTTCGTAATATACGGAAACTTCACACTTTTCACTCGAAAAACTTGCATTGACCACCAAGTATACGAATATATGTACAAAATCACCACATAATTATCATTTGTTCAACGTGTTTTCGTATTTTTCGTCCCAAACGTCAAATTTTGCAATATTTCAATATTTTCAGTCAATATTTTCAAGTGTATTTGAGTTTTGTTAATTATGACTTTCAAATTACCATTTTTTCGTACAAAAATGCTTGATTCAAGACAAAAAGTGTCATTGAAACACATCGCCATTTATTATCACAAAAAAACTAAAAAACCCCCAAATTATCTATGAAAGTTTGTTCGTAATATACGGAAACTTCACACTCTTCACTCGAAAAACTTGCATTGACCACCAAGTATACGAATATATGTACAAAATCACCACATAATTATCATTTGTTCAACGTGTTTTCGTATTTTTCGTCCCAAACGTCAAATTTTGCAATATTTTCAAGTATATTTGAATTTTGTTTATTTTGACTTTCAAATTACCATTGTTTCGTACAAAAATGCTTGAATCAAGACAAAAAGTGTCATTGAAACACATCGACATTTATTATCACAAAAAAAAAACGAAAAAAAAAACCAAATCATCTATGAACGTTTGTTCGTAATACACGGAAACTTCACACTTTTTACTCGAAAAACTTACATTGACGACCAAGTTTACGAATATGTGTACAAAATCACCACAAAATTATCGTTTGTTCAACGTGTTTTCGTATTTTTCGTCCCAAACGTCAAATTTTGCAATATTTCAATATTTTCAAGTATATTTGAATTTGGTTACTTTGGACTTTTAAAATACAGTTTTTTCGTACATTAATTCTAGAATATTAATTAATCAAGGCCAAAATGTAGGAAAAATGCAATGACGTTGATTATTCCAAAACACTCCCATTTATCTATGAACATTTGTTAGGTTTGGTTAGGTAAGGTTAGGTTAGGTTAGGTTAGGTGGTTAGGTTAGGTAAGGTTAGGATTAATTACGTCAAATTTTGCAAAATTGAAATATTATATACAAAAATGCTTGAATCACGACAAAAGTGTAGTTGACACACGTCGATATTGATTATGACATAAAACGTTAAAACTTCCAAAACATCTGTGAACATTTGTAAGTAATACACCAAAACTTCGCACTTTTCACTCGAAAAACTAACATTGACGACCAAGTTTACGAATATATGTACAAAATCACCACAGAATTATCGTTTGTTCAGCGTGTTTTCGTATTTTTCGTCCCAAACGTCAAATTTTGCAATATTTCAATATTTTCAAGTATATTTGAATTTGGTTACTTTGGACTTTTAAAATACAGTTTTTTCGTACAACAATTCTAGAATATTAATAAATCAAGGCCAAAATTTGGGAAAACGGCATTGACGTTGATTATTCCAAAAAACTCCCATTTATCTCTGAACATTTGTAAGGTTAGGTTAGGTTAGGTAAGGTAAGGTAAGGTAAGGTGATTAGTTTAGGTAAGGTTAGGTTTAATTACGTCAAATTTTGCAAAATTGAAATATTATATACAAAAATGCTTGAATCACGACAAAACTGTAGTTGACACACGTCGATATTGATTATGACATAAAACGTTAAAACTTCCAAAACATCTGTGAACATTTGTAAGTAATACACCAAAACTTCGCACTTTTCACTCGAAAAACTAACATTGACGACCAAGTTTACGAATATATGTACAAAATCACCACAGAATTATCGTTTGTTCAGCGTGTTTTCGTACTTTTCGTCCCAAACGTCAAATTTTGCAATATTTCAATGTATGTTAGGTTAGGTTAGGTGGTTAGGTAAGGTTAGGTTAGGTTAGATAAGGTTAGGGGTTAGGTTAGGTTTGGTATCGTAAAATTTTGCAAAATTGAAACATTATGTACAAAAGTGTAGTAGACACACATCGATAATAATTATGGCATAAAACGTTAAAACTTCCAAAACACCTGTGAACATTTGTTAGTAATACACGGAAACTTCACACTTTTCACTCGAAAAACTTGCATTGACCACCAAGTTTACGAATATGTGTACAAAATCACCACATAATTATCATTTGTTCAACGTGTTTTCGTATTTTTCGTCTAAAACGTCAAATTTTGCAATATTTCAATATTTTCAAGTATGTTTGAATTTTGTTCATTTTGACTTTCAAATTACCATTTTCTTGTACAAAAATGCTTGAATCAAGACAAAAAGTGTCATTGAAACACATCGACATTTATAATCACAAAAAAAAAACGAAAAAAAAAAACCAAATCATCTATGAACGTTTGTTCGTAATACACAGAAACTTTACACTTTTCACTCGAAAAACTTATATTGACCACCAAGTTTACGAATATGTGTACAAAATCACCACATTATTATCATTTGTTCAAAGTGTTTTCGTATTTTTCGTCCCAAACGTCAAATTCTGCAATATTTCAATATTTTCAGTCAATATTTTCAAGTATATTCGAATTTTGTTAATTTTGACTTTCAAATTACCATTTTTTCGAAAAATGCTTGATTCAAGACAAAAAGTGTCATTGAAACACATAGCCATTTATTATCACAAAAAAAAACCAAATCATCTATGAACGTTTGTTCGTAATATACGGAAACTTCACACTTTTCACTCGAAAAACTTACATTGACGACCAAGTTTACGAATATGTGTACAAAATCACCACAGAATTATCGTTTGTTCAACGTGTTTTCGTATTTTTCGTCCCAAACGTCAAATTTTGCAATATTTCAATATTTTTAAAGTATGTTTGAATTTTGTTACTTTGGACTTTTAAAATACCGTTTTTTCGTACAAAAATTCTAGAATATTAATGAATCAAGGCCAAAATGTAGGAAAAACGCATTGACGTTGATTATTACAAAAAACCTTCAAAATATCTATGAACATTTGTTAGGTTAGGTAAGGTTAGGTTAGGTGGTTAGGTTAGGTTTAGTTACGTCAAATTTTGCAATATTGAAATATTATATACAAAAATGCTTGAATCACGACAAAAGTGTAGTTGACACACGTCGATATTAATTATGACATAAAACGTTAAAAGTTCCAAAGGTTGAATTGTTTACAAAAATATCAGCTAGATGCCAGTAATATGTTCTTTTTAGAAGAGGTATCAATCACGTGAAAACACGGGACCGGGACACGACACAAATCTAGTTTACCACGTTAAAACACGGGACTGAAACTCAGCACAAATCTAGTATATCACGTTAAAACCCGGGACCGGGACTCAACACAAATCTAGTTTATCACGTTAAAACCCGGGACCGGGACTCAACACAAATCTAGTTTATCACGTTAAAATACGGTCCGGGACTCAACACAAATCTAGTTTATCACGTTAAAACACGGGACTGGGGCTCAATGCAAATCTAGTTTATTACGTCAAAACACGGGACCGGGACTCAACACAAATCTAGTTTATCACGTTAAAATACGGTCCGGGACTCAACACAAATCTAGTTTATCACGTTAAAATACGGTCCGGGACTCAACACAAATCTAGTTTATCACGTTAAAACACGGGACTGGGGCTTAATGCAAATCTAGTTTATTACGTCAAAACACGGGACCGGGACTCAGCACAAATCTAGTTTATCACGTTAAAATACGGTCCGGGACTCAACACAAATCTAGTTTATCACGTTAAAACACGAGACCGGGACTCAACATAAATCTAGTTTCTCACGTTTAAACACGGTACTGGGACTCAACACAAATCTAGTTTATTAAGTTAAAACACGGGACTGGGACTCAATGTAAATCTATAGTTTATCACGTCATAACATGGGACCGGGACTCAACACAAATCTAGTTTATCACGTTAAAACACGGGACCGGGACTGTATGCAATTCTAGTTTATCATGTTAAAACACGGGACTGGGACTCAACACAAATATAGTTTATCACGTCAAAACACGGGTCAGAGAGGATTTATATGTTCAGAGAGGATTTATGAAAAATAACGTGTTCAGAGAGAGGATTTATGAAAAATAAAAACTATTTTATATATTCAAGTGTTTTTATTTAAAGCAATTTTTCAATCATACAATGGGCTCATCTCTGCCTGACGAATTTTATCTTAATATTTCAACACATTTTATAAATAATTCAGTTTTTTTTTTCTATTTTACACATATACCACTGCTTCCATGTCAAAACGAATTTATGATTGTTAGTGCGAAGAAAGTAATTTGATCCTTTAATTTATGATTGTTAGTGCGAAGAAAGTAATTTGATCCTTTAATTTATGATTGTTAGTGCGAAGAAAGTAATTTGATCCTTTAATTTATGATTGTTAGTGCGAAGAAAGTAATTTGATCCTTTAATTTATGATTGTTAGTGCGAAGAAAGTAATTTAATCCTTTAATTTATGATTGTTAGTGCGAAGAAAGTAATTTGATCCTTTAATTTATGATTGTTAGTGCGAAGAAAGTAATTTGATCCTTTAATTTATGATTGTTAGTGCGAAGAAAGTAATTTGATCCTTTAATTTATGATTGTTAGTGCGAAGAAAGTAATTTGATCCTTTAATTAAATAAATAAATAGAAACGGGCCCCGCTATACCAAGTTTACAAGTAAGAGCGAGTATGGACAGATACCGCGTCACGCCGGTCATGCCCAATGCATGGTCAAGTGATGTTATATAGTCAATCCTGTGTATTTACATTTTGAATATCTTGCGGTTGTCAAGTTTATTTTGAAATAAGGGAAAGTCCCGCAGAAGTTAAACGGTGTTTAAATGTTATCCATGGAGAATATTCTCCATAGATAACAATCTCTTTTGAAAGACACTTCATAACGAATAACGAAACAACACGTCTTATATCGGCACTTGTTGACATACTACTGATTCGAAAATATATCAACGTCTCACTGACCATTCGGTGGACTTGGCTGGCCTGTGACTCCACGTGAATAAAAAAATAAACCAATTTATTTATTTTATTTTAATGTCTTCAGACCTGAATTAACTCCAAGGTTTTAAAAAAACAAATCCTGCTTGTGAGTACATAATTAACACTAAATTTACCGTTATGTCGTATTCGTTTAGATAGATGGCGCTCAAAACGTTCAAAGTCGATAATACAGTGTCCTACACATAATTTGCTATCAGAAAACAGAAATATACCACTAAGTTGTATACAAAATGCTTTTGAACTCTGCGTCCATTATAATGGACGCTAAGTCTAAAGAGGTTGAAATAACTAGCATTTTACATGTTTTTTTTATTGTTCTAATTAACACTTGCCTTACTTAAAAACTCCGCCAGCCACGGTGCTGGACGCTTAGCGTCCAGTAAAAAATGTATATTTTAAAACTAAAATTATGCAAAATCTGCTAGGTTATTTTTTGTAATTAGCAATAAAAACCATTTTACTATTTATTAAAACGTCGAATAATCAAATAAAATATAAGTCCAGGTCACTCGCAGTTCATCACAGGGCGGCAAGTGTTAATAAATATGTTATATATAAAAAAAAATTATAAAAAAAAGTGTTTTAAAAAAACAATTCAAAATTTAAAGTACAACTTTATAAAGCACCGTTAAGAAAGCAAACTCTCTTAAAGTGCGCTCTAATTCGAGATTCGAACCTACTTATACTAAACAAATCACGTATGCCAGCTATAGCAGCGCCCTAACGACATGATTCGTTATAAATCTTTCTTTACATACAGTACAAACTTATTGGATTATTGCCATTTGGTAATCTCCTCTCCAATCAACCAAAAATATGGTAATCATGCCTTTAGTTAAAACCAGACTTAAAGAATTGTTGTTTTTAATAATGGGTCTTAGCGGGCATGGAATCCACAACCTCCGTGTCGGGTGACAGGCATCTTACAAAAGTTGACAGAACAATCTATGGGTGAGTGGTCTCAGATAATTAACCCAAATCTTTAAACCATGACCGATCAAGGCGAACGAGTTACCTAGATTACCCCGAGCAAACATAACAAGTGGGCACCCAATCGAAGAGATCTTCCCCTCTCTAATGATCTGTAACTCAGCATCCCCACTAAAGGAGACACTTAGATAAAGCTTGAGATAATATCCACACATGAAGAGACAACTGAGAAATATTTCTTAAATTCTTTCTAGCATAACTGAAGACAAAATCTTTGTTAAAGTCCATATTATAGAGCAGAGATAGTGAACATATGACACGCGTGTCACGAAGTGACACGCGGACAGTTTTAGTGACACGCGGGCAAAGTTCGAATTTTGTTTAAAAAATGAATTTAAGTCAATTTGGTTTTGCTCCACTCACTTAGCAAACAATGAATCATTCTGTTCACGCCAGAGCGTAACGCGAAATATCATCCCGATGTTGGGCCACCCTGTTATCGCTGCCGGCCCCGTCATGTTGGGCCGCCCTGTCGTCGCGGACGGCCCAGTCGCGCGATGTGGTATTATTCTCGCAAATTCGTTTAATGTTGTTCTCACCTATCCTAAATTATAGTATTGTCGCAGTATAACGATTTTAACACGACGAACAGATTCCGTCGCCTCGGTCACTTGTGCACAGACTATCATCGGGGGGACATCTTGGACCGGGCCGGCGGCGGCCGGTACGCTTCATCAACGAAGAACCAGTGCGAATGGGTTCTCAACCACCGTGACCGACCTCTTCAGCCCGAAGCAGAGCTCGACCCGATTTCGTGACCTTATCATCCACCCGTGAGTGCCATTCCATTTGTTCCTTTATCTCCATCTGAAAGTTTGGCTTTCGCCAAACTACATTCAACTTAATGAAATAATGAACTACGAGTAATTAAATAATGAACTACGTACTTTGTGTACGTCCATCTTAGTGAACTACTCTTTCCTATCTCTATTACAATACGCATACGCGGCGTGGATCTCTTGTGTCTCACGCTCGCCTATCAATTTATATATTAGTGAGCGAAAAATAGAAAAAATATGACCAAACGTAAGGTAGAGGGGGTGTCTTGTGACTCAATGTTTCATATTGTTGGTGTCCCCAAACAGATTACGCAAGGACTTAAATGGATATTTAACCAAGAGGAAGGGACTTTTGTCTTATTTGTAATGAAAGTGTCGTTACACGTCCCTTGAATGAAATACATCACTTGACATGAAAATATTTAAATATATTGTTGTTATCAGAAGAAGGAAAGGGGGAAAACGAAAATTATAAATAATAATTATTTAATTTAAACAATTTTAATGTTCGTTTTTTTTTTTAACAACAGTCACGCAAAGATTTTGGCCTCCGTGGCCTGGTGGTAAGACAGCTGTCTGTCGATCCGGAGGTTGCGGGTTCGATGATCCCCGTTGGAACCCAGATTTTTTTAAATAGGATTCCAGTTTGATTAACACTAAGGGCCTATAAAAACATCTTTCTGGTTGGTTGGAAGAGATTGCCACATGGCTATAAAACTCGCCAGGTTAAAAAAAAAGATTAGTTTGAGATTTGGGCATATTCTTTGACAAACTTGAAGAAATGAAGGACGACCTCCATGGCTTAGTTGATAAGACGTAATACACGTCTCCCAACCTGGAAGTAGTTGCGGGTTCAAATCCCGTTGTAACTCGTTGTTTTTTTAAAAAAAAAAAAAGGTATTCAGTCTGGTTTATCCCTTACGGCCTCTTTAACACATTTTTGGTTGGTTGGAAAAGATAGCCACATGGCAATAAGCTTACCAGGTTGTACTGTATACACAATACAAGAAATAGGTTCGCTATCTCTGTTATAGAGCGATATTTAAAATTTGTCTGATGATAGAGGCACGCGTCTATGGTATTTCTACCCGATCTTACATATTGAGGCCTGAAATTATTAGACCTTAGTGGTATTATAGTATTACATTTTAATTTTGAATAACTCATAACAAAACAGACTTGAATATTAAATTGAATAATATCTACTTGATAAGAAAATAAATACTAATGAAAGGAAGACAATCAATCGAGATGCCATTTGAAGAATGCTGCCTGATAAAACCATGGCCTCGTAGGGGTCCATTGTAACGACTGGTCCATTAATTTGTTGCCTGTAAAAAGAAAAAATCTTTTATATAATCTCCTTAATAGTGTAAAGCCGAAAATGAAACAAAACATACTGTGTATACAATAAATCACAACTCTCTCTAATATTATGACAATTTTACATTGTCTTCAGAAAACCTTACACAATGATAGTGAAACACAAAAAAAAATTAAAACATATATTAAAAAAAAACAAATAATTTATGCATCGCACAAATATTTTCCCATTTCCCAATATTTTCCCGGGGTTCGAATTGTCAGTAGGGTCACAGTGACTTACACTATGCTGGAAGGTGTAAGTCTATAAAATGCTGCGGAACGCCGAGTTGCATACTATCAGCAACACTACTGGCTAGTCCGATTCGTTAGCGTCCCCGTCGCGAACCCTGGGCAATGTGGTCACACTATGTGGATCATAGCAGATAGCGGAAGGATGAAAGGCGAGTCTCTGGCGCCTAAAAACCAGACCCCACCAGCTAAGGGAAGGAAAACCCTAACAGAAAACCAGGGCAGGGTCTCAGGCCTTAAGGTGGCAGCCCCACCAGGGACCTAAGATACGATGGGTTAATCACCTGTCTATCTGAAACCACACGATTATGAAACCAAAAGCAAAAGAAGCCGGACTAACCCCGAAATAGGGGGGAATGGCAGCGACTGCTGGAGGAGGCCGGGGCCCACAATGGGCTGTAGTGCCATTGATGATGATGATGATGACAAATATTTTCCCGCGCAAACTCCGTGAAGTCATTTATTGCAACGCGCGTAAATCAAATGGGCCACCATATTTGTTACTACGAGTATAGTTCTGAAATTCTAAGATGGGTCCTGTGGCGTTTTAAACGTCATGTCTCGAAGGGATGATGTAAAATCGTTTTTTTTAACAAATCGAATAGTTTTTTTATAAATCGAAAAATTGTTTTTCCCTAAACTGACGTTTTAATTCCTAATTTTCATTATACTGACTTTCTAATGTATCGCATGATTTGTATCTATCTTTAAATAGGCCAAGGATCCATAATGAATTAATACTAATTACGATCATTTCGTTTTAGGTATAAAAAAATCGAAAATCAAATTATCGAATACCCCATCCCTAGCCAATGCAGACTAACGTAGTGACTTTTGACAAACGTCACCAAATATTATTTGATTTTAACAAAATGCCACATTTTTGCTAATTTGTAACAAGATGTATTAATTTGTCATAATTGTTAGTTATATGTAATGTATTTACCTATTCGAGGCTTATCTTAAAGTTGATAAAATAATTAAAATTACTGAACGTCGTTACAAGGTTGTATTGGGGCAAATTTGTGAACTGTCACAGGACTCATCCTAGAATTTCCGAAGTTATACACACTATAGATATGACATATTGTCATAAATTACGCTCCGGTAATTTCTCCAAGCCTACATTATTTTAATAACATTATGACGTGTTACGTTTTAAGAGGCTACAATTTTCCATCTAATTATGTAATCTAAAATACTTTTGGGTTTATAATACTCGTAAAATATTTTATAACGTAAATATAAATAAAAGTAAAGTAAATTGGAATAAAAATGCCGAGTTCACTCGTTTAAAGATGAGAAAGGAAGAATGAAACATTAACTCCACGACACGGTGTAGCATTTTCAAACGAATTGACGTTGAAATGGGGAGGAAATCTTCTACAACGACGATGAAGGCGTGTGAGATAGAGAGAAGAAACCGAGTAAAATATGGTCGCACCAAGTAAATGATATTTTGAAAGAAAAAATAGTAGAAAGTCATAGGAATCGAAAGAGTTAAATGAGGAGGTGAACATGTGTGGAAAAAGCTAACAAAGTATGAAAGGTGAGAAAAGTAAGGGGATTGTTGTGATGGTATATACCATATATATAAAAAAAATAGAAAAATTTACTTTATTATCGTTGAGTAACATGAAGCAAACCTTTTGAGATAATTTGGGTATGTGAAAAGAGTATTTGGGTATGCGAAAAGATAATATGGGTACATGAAAAGATAATTTGGGTATGTGAAAAGATAATTTGGGTATGTGAAAAGATAATTTGGGTATGTGAAAAGATAATTTGGGTAGGTGAAAAGATAATTTGGGTACATGAAAATATAATTCAGGAATGTGAAAAGATAATTTGGGTATGTGAAAAGATAATTTGGGTATGTGAAATGATAATTTGGGTACATGAAAAGATAATTTAGGAATGTGAAATGATAATTTGGGTAGGTGAAAAGATAATTTGGGTACATGAAAAGATAATTTAGGAATGTGAAAAGGTAATTTGGGTATGTGAAATGATAATTTGGGTATGTGAAATGATAATTTGGGTAGGTGAAAAGATTATTTGGGTACATGAAAAGATAATTTAGGAACGTGAAAAGGTAATTTGGGTAAGTGAAAAGATTATTTGGGTATGTGAAAAGATAATATGGGTACATGAAAAGATAATTTTTAGGAATGTGAAAAGATAATTTGGGTATGTGAAAAGATAATTTGGGTAGGTGAAAAGATAATTTGGGTATGTGAAAAGATAATTTGTGTAGGTGAAAAGATATTTTGGGTATGTGAAAAGATAATTTGGGTATGTGAAAAGATAATTTGGGTATGTGAAAAGAAAATTTGGGTATGTGAGAAAATAATTTGGGTATATGAAAAGATTATTTGGGTAGGTGAAAAGATAATTTGGGTATGGGAAAAGATAATTTGGATAGGTGAAAAGATAATTTGGGTAGGGGATAAGATAATTTGGGTATGTGAAAGATAATTTGGGTATGCGAAAAGATAATATGGGTACATGAAAAGATAATTTGGGTATGTGAAAAGATAATTTGGGTATGTGAAAAGATAATTTGGGTATGTGAAAAGATAATTTGGGTAGGTGAAAAGATAATTTGTGTACATGAAAAGATAATTTAGGAATGTGAAAAGATTATTTGGGTATGTGAAAAGATAATTTGGGTATGTGAAATGATAATTTGGGTAGGTGAAAAGATAATTTGAGTACATGAAAAGATCATTTGGGTAGGTGAAATGATAATTTGGGTATGTGAAAAGATAATTTGGGTATGTGAAAAGATAATTTTGGTATGTGATAAGATAATTTGGATATGTGAAAAGAGATAATTTGGGTATGTTAAAAGATAATTTGGATATGTGAAAAGATAATTTGTTTGTATGAAAAGATAATTTGGGTATGTGAAAAAATAATTTGGGTATGTGAAAAGATAACTTGGGTATATGAAAAGATAATTTGGGTGTATGAAAAGATAATTTGGGTATGTGTAAAGATAATTTGGGTATGTGAAAAGATAATTTGGGTATGTAAAAAGATAATTTGGGTATGTGAAAAGATAATTTGGGTATGTGAAAAGGTAATTTGGGTAAGGGAAAAGATTATTTGGGTATGTGAAAAGATAATATGGGTACATGAAAAGATAATTTTTAGGAATGTGAAAAGATAATTTGGGTATGTGAAAAGATAATTTGGGTAGGTGAAAAGATAATTTGGGTATGTGAAAAGATAATTTGTGTAGGTGAAAAGATATTTTGGGTATGTGAAAAGATAATTTGGGTATGTGAAAAGATAATTTGGGTATGTGAAAAGAAAATTTGGGTATGTGAGAAAATAATTTAGGTATGTGAAAAGATAATTTGGGTATGGGAAAAGATAATTTGGGTAGGTGAAAAGATAATTTGGGTAGGGGAAAAGATAATTTGGGTATGTGAAAGATAATTTGGGTATGTGTAAAGATAATTTGGGTATGTGAAAAGATTATTTGGGTATGTGAAAAGATAATTTGGGTATATGAAAAGATCATTCGGGTAGGTGAAATGATAATTTGGGTATGTGAAAAGATAATTTGGGTATGTGAAAAGATAATTTTGGTATGTGATAAGATAATTTGGATATGTGAAAAGAGATAATTTGGGTATGTTAAAAGATAATTTGGATATGTGAAAAGATAATTTGTTTGTATGAAAAGATAATTTGGGTATGAGAAAAAATAATTTGGGTATGTGAAAAGATAACTTGGGTATATGAAAAGATAATTTGGGTGTATGAAAAGATAATTTGGGTTTGTGTAAAGATAATTTGGGTATGTGAAAAGATAATTTGGGTATGTGAAAAGATAATTTGGGTATGTGAAAAGATAATTTGGGTATGTGAAACGAATGAACGTTAGAAAGACTATGGGTATGTGAAACGAATGAACGTTAGAATGTGAAACGAATGAACGTTTGAAAACGAAATAAATAGTTAGTACAGTTGTGAAAAAATATATTTATAATAAATCACCCTATTTTCTTTTTGGAATTTCTACTGACGGCCGCCACATGGAATAACTGGTTCAAGACAGGGTTACTTCGGATAACAACGTTTCCTCCTGTGTTGATCACCGCGAGTATGCATCCTTTAGGCGACTTTCTGAAAAATTTATTTTACAACATTTTATTAGTCATATTTTATTTATTTATACAAAAAAAATCATAATTTATTAAAAAAAAACTACAGTTAATTTTAAGGGGATGCACAATTTATATATAGATGTGAGTTTATTGGTTTTCTATTGTCGTATCCTCAGTAAATTCGAGTATCCTCGTCCTTTACTCTCCATGCAGTGAGACTCTGGAATCAGTTTCAAACCAATATATAAGACTCGCTCCGTCCTTGGCATGCTTTAAGAATTGACTGAAAAACCTCTTAATTTCTAGTCAGTAAAATAACGTGTTTCATTAATGATTTTTCTTTTCCTTTCCTCCCCACCACCCCTTCCTTTCCTTTTGATTGATGATATATCACTTAAGATGAAAAATAATGTTCGGATGATTGTCCGTCTTTGTGGGGTTCGTGGGCATGTGCTCACGTATATGTTTATGGATTTCGTGGGGATGGGTAGTCATTTGAATGATTTATGCGACCACGTAACTTGCTTCATTTACTTTTGTCTGGTTAGTTGGAAGAGTTTGCCGCCTGGCAATCCCGCCAGATTGTTTTGGCAATAAAAGTGGTAAATAAATAAATTAGGCTTTTAGCTGTATCTTATTTAGGACAATAACATGGAAAATACGTTGATGTTTTGTTTTCCAATTGTTGATTATGCAGCACCTCGTTGCAAAGTCTCATCAACTTGATAAAACAGCGAGATTCAATTACATGTATGTATCACGCTATTACATGTATGTATCACGCTATTACATGTATGTATCATGCTATTACCATGTATGTATCACGCTATTACATGCATGTATCACGCTATTACATGTATATATCACGCTATTACATGCATGTATCACGCTATTACATGCATGTATCACGCTATTACATGTATGTATCACGCTATTACATGTATATATTACGCTATTACATTATTATGTATATTATATTACATTATTATTATATTATATTACATTATTATGTATTATTATCATAATAATATAATATATTGTATTTTTATATTTCATTATTATGTATATTATATTACATTATTATATTACATTATTACATTATTATGTATATTACATTATATGTATGTATCACGTTATTACATGTATATATCACGCTATTACATGTATGTATCACGCTATTACATGTATGTATCACGCTATTACATGATTGTATCACACTATTACATGCATGTATCACGCTATCACATGTATGTACCACGCTATTACATGTATGTATCACGCTATAACATGTATGTATCACGCTATTACATGCATGTATTACGCTATTACATGATTGTATCACACTATTACATGCATGTATCACGCTATCACATGTATGTACCACGCTATTACATGTATGTATCACGCTATAACATGTATGTATCACGCTATTACATGTATGCAGTGCTTTTTTTATTAAAAAAAAAAAGGTGCCGAAGCTCACTTCTTGGCAAGCTTCTTGTATATCGCAAAAAAAGGTGGTGGAGCGCCGCTCAACTGCGGTACACGGCAAAAAAGCACTGTATGTATGTATCACGCTAATCAAATCCCTTATACTTTATCATTCCAGGTAGACCGAAAAGCCGATCCTACAATGTGCCACATGCAATCACCAATAACACATCACACTCAAAACTTCATATTTAAACCTTTTCTACAAGTAATCCCTCCCTTAAGTCATACTCCTGTCGCAATCACAACCACGCTCCGATCCACTGCCAGAATTTTTTTCCCCTTTTTGCCTTTATTGAATTCGGTCCTCCATTGCACGTCACGGGAGCCAATAAAGCATATTACCTTTGGACTAAAGATTAAAAAAACCACAAATGTAATCTCCGATTCCCGCTGTCACCGCACAGTAGTCGCTAAATTAAGATACCAGTCTCTCGCTTTCTACGAGTGGCGCACTCTTGACAACAATCTGCGGTCTCGGATGTATATCGAGTTAGTTTTCTGACCTATGTCAGTAAGGAGTGTCTGAAACGGCACTCCCAAATATCCGAGCTTCGAAGTGTGATCCCGCGTGTCTTTAGAGGACTTTGGAAGACGTTTTTCGAACTGATTTTTAATTGATTATTGTGAAATGGTACCTGTCTGATTCCGTCTTTTATATTTTATTTTCAATTTGTTTTTCAATGATTTGTCTATTTTATATATATTTTTGGCGCAGTGCGGTCTGTGCGCCTGTGGACGCCCCCGTATTGTGTTTGGTAATCTATGATTTTACGATTTGATACATGTTTCATTCTAAATATTTTGATTGTAATTGTGTAAAATATTTTTTTATTTTGTATCTGTCCAAGTTAATATGTTGGCCACTCACTACTGGCTCTTTTATATTTTTTTGTTATAATAATATATTTATTATTTGTTATAATAATATATTAATTATTTGTTATTTTTGTAATAATAATATTTTAATTATTTGTTATTTTTGTTATAATAATATATTTATTATTTTTGTTATAATAATATATTTATTATTTCTTATTTTTGTTATAATAATAATTTATTAATTATTCGTTATTTTTGTTATAATAATATATTAATAATTTGTTATTTTGGTTATACAATAATAATATATTAATTATTTGTTATTTTTGTTGTAATAATATATTTATTATTTGTTGTTTCTGTTATAATAATATATTTATTATTTGTTATAATAATATATTAATTATTTGTTATTTTTGTAATAATAATATTTTAATTATTTGTTATTTTTGTTATAATAATATATTTATTATTTTTGTTATAATAATACATTTATTATTTCTTATTTTTGTTATAATAATAATTTATTAATTATTCGTTATTTTTGTTATAATAATATATTAATAATTTGTTATTTTGGTTGTACAATAATAATATATTAATTATTTGTTATTTTTGTTATAATAATATATTAATTATTTGTTATTTTTGTTGTAATAATATATTTATTATTTGTTGTTTTTGTTATAATAATATATTAATTATTCGTTATTTTTTATATAATAATATATTCATTATTAGGTTTTTTTGTTATAAAAATATATAAATAATATTACTTATAAACACAGGCGGACTTCGACTATCGCACATTCTACTTTCGCACAATTCGCTATTTCGCCCGTTTTTTAAATTCTATTTTTTTTTAGATTTTTGTCGATTATGCAAAAATTGTTCGCTTCCATGCAGTCGCTCCCACTTTTTTGGAAGAATGGAAGCAATAAACAATATCGGAGACTCGTGGGCTGAAATAAAAGAGTCAACAATGAAAGGTTCCTTGGAAACAATTATGCCCACAAATGACGAGTGATTTTATAAATTCTGAAGAAACTCCGGAAACTGTCACAGATGAAATAGTTAGCCTAATGAATGAACTAAACTTGGGCGTCAACAACGAAGATGTTAATGAGTCGATTGAATCTCACTCAGTACCTCTGTCAAATGAATACTTAATTGAGCGACAAGAGTTAAATGGAGTACACAATAGAAGTGAGGAAGAAGAAGCTGATAAAATCGTCAAGACTTTGGCAATCAAAAATATGAATGAAGCCTTCGTGCATCTTGACTAATTTGTGACTATCATGGAAGAATGTGATGGAAGACCAATGGAGAACGTATATCTCAAGTACGTAGGGCGATTGAGAAAGACACAGCATTTTATAGAACACTTTATCAAGAAAAGAAACAAAAAGGTGGTATTCAACTAACTCTTGACAAGTTTATAAAGAAAACATCTGAAAACACTTAAACACGCCTCGTTAACTTAATTATGTATATTGATAAATTAACATTTTTAATATATTATTGATAAATAAATATTATTATTGATAAATAAATATTATTATTGATAAATAAACATTATTATTGATAAATAAGTATTATTATTGATAAATAAATATTTTAAAATACGATTTTTTATGTTTTCTTACATCCCTCTACTTCCGAATATTCGCACACATTTTCAGGAAACAATTGTATGCGAAAGTCGAGGGCCACCTGTAAACACCTGTAAATAAAGAAAATGGATCTTACCTGAACGAGTCATCACATATGAATAAAGAAAATGGATCTTACCTGTAAACAATATCACGAATCATCACATATGAATAAAGAAAATGGATCTTACCTGTAAACAATATCACGAATCATCACATATGAATAAAGAAAATGGATCTTACCTGTAAACAATATCACGAATCATCACATATGAATAAAGAAAATGGATCTTACCTGTAAACAATATCACGAATCATCACATATGAATAAAGAAAATGGATCTTACCTGTAAACAATATCACGAATCATCACATATGAATAAAGAAAATGGATCTTACCTGTTAACAACAAGAATATCTTCGTTGACATGCACTGAAACAGTTCCATGGCGAGCGGCGTCGAGATTTCTTAGACTTGCGATAAGTTGAAATAGCTAGAATGATAATATTTTATGTATTGATGTTACCATTCAATAAATACTTGACTTACTGAATATGCAGTGTCTGTCATATGCAGAATAAAAATAGGTTCTCCTCAAGGGCGCCCAAATTCAAGATTCGAATCCACTTTAGATGGATGAAGGATATATATGAGTAGATGGAGATCGTAAACGATCATAAATTTACATAAGACCTCCCAAAAATGATTGTCTTGAAGTGCTTCCTAAAGCTGCACACATCACCAATTGTCTATATCTAACACTAAGAAAACATAAATTTTTCATAAGACTGTAACTCGTAAACAAACTGTAACTCGTAACAGTCATAATTTTTCATAAGACCTCCCATAAATGTTCATCTTGAAGAGCTTCCTAAAGCTGCACACATCACCAATTGTGTATATCTAACACTAAAAGAAAAAAAAATCATAAGACTATAACTCGTAAACAAACTGTAACTCGTAAACAATCATAAATTTTCATAAAACCTCCCAGAAATGATTGTCTTGAAGTGCTTCCTAAAGCTGCACACATCACCAATTGTGTATATCTAACACTAAGAGATAAAACATCATTTTTCAAAAGACTGTATTCGTAAACCAACTGTAACTCGTAAACAATGATAAATTTTCACGAGACCTCCAAAAAATGATTGTCTTGAAGTGCTTCCTAAAGCTGCACACATCACCCGTTGTGTAAATCTAACACTAAGATATAAAACATTAATTTTCATAAGACTGTAACTCGTAAAAAATCATAAATTTTCATAAGATTTCCCAAAACTGATTGTCTTGAAGTGCTTCCTAAAGCTCAACACATCACCCATTGTGTATATCTAACACTAAGAGATGAAACATAAATATTCATAAGACTGTAACTCGTACACAAACTGTAACTCGTAAACAATCATAAATTTTCATAAAACCTCCCAAAAATTATTGTCTTAAAGTGCGTCCTAAAGCTGCACACATCACCCATTGTGTATATCTAACACTAAGAGATGAAACATAAATTTTCATAAAACTGTAACTCATAAACAATCATAAATTTTCATAAGACCTCCCAAAAATGATTGTCTTGAAGTGCTTCCTAAAGCTCCACACATCACCCATTGTGTATATCTAACACTAAGAGATGAAACATAAATATTCATAAGACTGTAACTCGTAAACAAACTGTAACTCGTAAACAATCATAAATTTTCATAAGACCTCCCAAAAATGATTGTCTTGAAGTGCTTCCTAAAGCTGCACACATCACTTATTGTGTATATCTAACACTAAGAGATAAAACATAAATTTTCATAAGACTGTAACTCGTAAACAATCATAAATTTACATAAAACCTCCCAAAAATGATTGTCTTGAAGTGTTTCCTAAAGCTCCACACATCACCCATTGTGTATATCTAACATAAAGAGATTAAACATAAATTTTCATAAGACTGTAACTCGTAAATAATCATACATTTTCATAAGACCTCCCAAAAATGATTGTCTTGAAGTGCTTCCTAAAGCTGCACACATCATCCATCGTGTATATCTAACACTAAGAGATAAAACATTCCACGCCACATGAATAAAAATAGCTTAAAAACCGTTGTAACAAAACCTCGCACTGCTGAATCAATTCGAAATAAATTTTTCTATAAGTGTAAAAAATATAATAATTTTATGATAAACTTACCTTAACATTACTTTTGTCCTCCTCTAATTGTTTTTCCAAGTTTATATTTATGTGATTTGGTGCGATCGGTAGCCAAGTGCTCGTCCCGTTTGTAAACCCTTTAAATCAAAAATGCATTAAGACAATAATCTCAACACTATAAACGCGTTTTTCTCGAAACTACTTTTTTCAACCTGGTCGACATAAAATTTCAAGTTTTATCCAACCCATTGACTTTAAATTTAGTAATAATACTTTATAAAATATTGTTATATCGTCCCTACCTCGAAAAATTTAAAAATATATTTTTTACTATTTTTAAAATAAATTATAACTTTGCTTTTTTAGAGACAGCCGCCATTTTAAAAATTTTTGTTTTTTTTTTTTGGTACCAACTATAAACGACATAATTTTTTTATCAAGAAACTGTGTATAATTTTTATTTCAAATTTACGAAAAGGCCTCAATCATGTCGACCAGTTTATCCTCTTTTTTTTACGACAAGTTATGACAGCTGATAACATCTTAAATTTAAATTTTTTTTTTTTGTACATTCCCATATTATCAATAAACAAACTGTAAAAGAATGTATACGAAAAATTATTTTAAACTTTTTTTTTATTAAGTCTGAAAAAACGCCCGAAATTCACGCCTCTAGAGTAGAATAAGGACACCTTACTCCTTCACAGAATATTGTGAAACGGATATGGGATATTTTGTGTGGTGGAGAGAACAACGGTATTAGAGAGGAAAGGATAGAATACTAATATACATATATAATATTAATGTTATAAAATACATATATACATTTTTTATATTCATATACTTACTACCTTGATCAAAAAGTTTCAGGACCGGCCACCGTATGGCGCTGTCAGTCACCCGATTGGAATTCTTTTCATCAACAAGTTTGCATTAAATTTTGTGTGAAAAACGGATTTAACGGTCCGCAGACCTTGGAAATGTACGAGAAGGGTTTTTCGGTGGTACGAGCGCTTAAGAAGTGGTCGTGAGTCGGTCGAGGATGACGAATGCAGTGGCAGTCGAAAACCGATGAAAACTTCGATAAAATCAAATAAATGTTGGCCGAAAACCTCAAATGGACCATTAGAGAGCTGGCAGAGGACTTGAACATCGCTTATGGATCCGCTCACGACATTTTGGTAAGTGATTTGGGCCTCAGACGTGTCGCTGCAAAATTGGTGCCGAAAGACCTCAATTTCATGCAAAAAAAGGATCGCGTTGAAATCGCGAAAGACATGATTTCCATGAGTTTTTAACCACAAACAACACGACTACTATCCAGCAGCCTTTGAATTCACCTGATCTAGCTCCTTGCGACTTTTTCCTGTTCAACCGACTTAAAAAACCGCTTCGAAGAACGCATTATAGCACGCGAGAAGATGTCATGAAAAAATCGAAGACGGTTCTGATGGACATACCGAAAGTTGAGTACCAGCGGTGTTTCAAGGATTGGATCAAGCGCTGGCATAAGTGCATTGCAGTCGATGGGGAGTACTTTGAAGGGGACCACATCGATTTTGATGAATAAACTTGTATTTTCGATTTTATGAATAAAGTTCTAAAACTTTTTGATCAAGGTAGTATTTTTTTCATGTAATAAATATCATATGTATACAAAGAGGAAGGGTGGAGACACATATGTTATATGTAAATATTTTAAGTTATAGTATACTATGAAGGTGGGGGGGGGGGGGAATAACGCTGTGATTTATAACACAAATATTACAAATAGATAAATATGGGGGGGGGGAGATAAATTTATAATTGTGCTCTTGGCACAAATTGACGCATACCTTTGCAGATAAGGATACGGGGAGTGGTATAATGCAAGACTGTTGAGTGCCTCGCGGGCCGCTATCATGGTCGCGTCGGTTTTTTATTACCATCGCGATATATTCCTACGATGGGTACTGTGATTGGTAGGATGGGTCGTGAGGGCTGGGGGCAGAAGATTGAGATCGCAGAAGACTCGACACTGGCTTTGCCAGAGGCGGAATTCTCTTGGAGATTTTTGCAGCTGGATACGGTGGCTAGTGATTTTGGGAAGTCGGGACAGCCTTTGTAATTGGCCGAGTGGGCTCCGTTGCAGTATGCACATTTAGCGGAAACTTTACGTGACTGTTAACATTCGGCTGTTTTGTGATTTTGTGCGCATTTTACATACTTGTACACGTGATAGCTGCTGTGGGAAAAAATATATTCGCTACATAATTTCGACGTTTAAATAATGTTCTTCTCATGATTATGTTGTGGATTTCAGAGAAGAAACGTTAAATACAGTGTTCAATAGTTTATGAAATTTGGAACTTTCAATTTCAACGAAGCTTTAGGTATGCACCTCGATTGGAGTGCGCCAGGGGCTGCTGCCCTTCTCACAAATCTATTGTTTCGCGCTTGACCCACCAATTTGTCTATTTAGGCAGCAAAGTATCCCAAGATGGCCGATCAAAGGCAGAAATAATAAGTAGGGTCCAACAGGCAAGAGTTACTTTTAACAAGAAATCCAAGATATTTGAATCTTCTAACATTGATATCAATGTCAGGAAGAATTTAGTGAAAACTCTTGTCTGGAGTATACTGCTGTATGGCTGCGAAACGTGGACCATCAGCCAGAGCGAGTCCGGGCGTCTGGCTGCCTTTGAGATGTGGTGCTACAGGCGCATGGCCAGGGTCCATTGGTCAGATCACATTCGAAACGACGAGGTATTGAACGGGGCTGGAGAAACAAAGCAACTCCTAAATAGAGTTGCCCAACAATGATCCAGTTGGATAAGTCATAACATCAGGCACCCAGGCCTGCTCCTTACCACCGTCGAGGGAATGATTGAGGGCAATACTTGTAACCATAGAGGCCGCCCTAGATATAGCTACATGGACCGGGTGATCCGGGATGTGCGCTGTAGTAGCTATCAGGAGATGAAGAGACTGGCGGATGACAGAGGTGAGTGGAGGGATCGAGTGCTTGATGCATACCAATCCTAGAATTGTAACTCAGAAAAAAAAGAAAAAAAAATTACCAGTATTATTTGAACTATTCCAATGAAAAGGTGTCCTGTAAGGGTCTTTCGATATCCCATCATAAAGCTCTGGACCTATCGCGCATGCCCGAGGGTCCACGGTATCTTGATAGGACAGCTCGTAATCGGTCATGCCTATTTCATCACCCTGGAGAGTTAAAGACAGGAATTAAGAACGCGGCTCAGAAATGTTAGATTCTCATCAAGTGAAACACGTAAATACATATAGTACCTGGCGGTAATTAATACACATCGGGCTTAAGAAAGAGACTGTCGCTTTATAGAGCGTCGTCTCTGTCGCACGGAGTGTTAGCGCATCGTGCAAAGCGACAGTCTCTTTCTTGATCTCGATGTATATTACTTACCGCCGGGTACTTTGTACATACACATACGCCATCTCATTGTCAGGCTAGGCAGAGAGAACAAAACGCAAGACTTTTCTTCCTTGACACACATCTTTAGTCTCCTCCATATCCATACATCCCATTTATTTATTTAACACTTCGTTGCAAAAAAAATCTTGCAGATTTATTGCCAGGTGGCAATCTCTTCCAACGAAATAAAAAAATTAAAAAATAGGTAGTAAATATATTTAAAATTGAAAAGGACTCTTCTTATGAACGGTCAGTTGGTCATCGCAAGCGCTCACACCTCGCGAAATGCAACAATTTTCGGGAGTTTTGCGCATTACTTAGACCGACCGGTTAGCGATCTAGTCTCGATGCCCGTCCATAAGTCTACATTTCTGCCGCGGTCGCGATGCCACGCGGATCCAAACAAGCATAAACCAAATCAAAAAAATATTCCAAATTTACAATTCAAAGAAATATCAAATATAACTTAGAATTTACATATAAAATACACATACGAGTACAATCAAACATACAAGAATCTATACACATACAAGGGGTGACGCATACGTCCGATATACTAAGTTAATAGATAAATGAAGAAAATATTATACTTGCCTGATACGTGATTGCAATACCGGGTAAAAGTAACCCTAGCATTATCATCCCATCCCATTTCTCTGGTTTTATCCTGGAAGCCAATCTGCTCCAGTTCATAGATCCAATCTGTTGAAAGAAAAAGAAGAGGAGATATAAAATACCAAAGAGGTACATAGCCGTGTGGTAACGCACTGGACTTCCATGCGAAAGGTCATCGGTTCGAAACCCGCGCTGTGCTACTCCCTTCGAATAATATTCTGTCTTATTTTTTAGACAACCGTCATTTTACGATTTTTCTTTGGTACCAACTATAACGACATATTTTTATATCAAGAAACTGTGTATGATTTTTGTTTCAAATTTACGAAAGTGCTTCAATCATGTCGACCAGTTTAACCCCCTTTTTTTTACAAGATATACTCGTATGTTAACAGTTCATAAATCTTGAATTTTAAATATTTTTTTTCAAAAATTTTTTTGTACATTCTCAAATCATCAATAAACAAGCTGTAAAATAATGTATCCACAAATGTTTTTGGTTTTTTTTATTTAGTCTGAAAAAACACCCGAAATTCACGCCTCTAGAGTAGAACACCCCCTTAAGGGAAAACAAGACTAAAACCCTTTTTTAAAAAATCTGGGTTCTAGTGGGATTTGAACCCGCAACCTCCGGGCTGGGAGATAGGCGTCTTACTAACTAGGCCACGGAGGTCGTTTGCTGGTGCGCAACAGTTTACTCATTAAACATAACTTCACGTTGGAATGGTCAAGGGGTCCTATCATTCCAACGTTTGACGTTGGAATGGTGAAGGGGTCCTCGATTACGAGGCCCAGCATCAAACGAATTAAATAAATATTATTATAATTTGATCGGTCGATTTGACTTACCATCCAATATTATTATAATTTGATCGGTCGATTTGACTTACCATCCAATATTATTATAATTTGATCGGTTGATTTGACTAACTATTCAATATTACATATTATAATTTGATCGGTCTATTGGACTTACCATCCAATATTATTATAATTTGATCGGTCGGTTTGACTAACTATCCAATATTATTAAAATTCGATCGGTCTATTGGACTTACCATCCAATATTATTATAATTTGATGGGTCGATTTGACGTACCATCCAATATTATTATTATTTGATCGGTCGATTTGACATACCATGCAATATTATTATAATTTGATCGGTCGATTTGACTTACCATCCAATATTATTATAATTTGATCGGTCGATTTGACTAACTATCCAATATTATTATAATTTGATCGGTCTATTGGACTTACCATCCAATATTATTATAATTTGATAGGTCGATTTGACTAACTATCCCATATTATTATAATTTGATCGGTCTATTAGACTTAACATCAAATATTATTATAATTTGATCGGTCGATTTGACTTACCATCCAATATTATTATAATTTAATTGGTCGATTTGACTTAGCATCCAATATTATTATAATTTGATCGGTCTATTGGACTTACCGTCAAATATTATTATAATTTGATCGGTCGATTTGACTTACCATCCAATATTATTATAATTTGATCAGTCGATTTGACTTACCATCCAATATTATTATAATTTGATCGGTCCATTGGACTTACCATCCAATATTATTATAATTTGATCGGTCGATTTGACTTACCATCCAATTCTCAGCAGTTCCATTTGTGAATATTTGTTTAACTCTTTCGATTCTCTCTCGTATAGCGTCAGGCTTGTCGGTTTCAAAAATTTTATAAAGTTCCGTGACCAACGGGAAATGTACACCAGTACTAGGTCGAAATCCGTGGTACAGCATCGATATGTTGAGATCGTCCAGAGGCTCCATTAACAAGATTCTATAAAAAAGAAATCAACATCGTCAAAAAAAAAAACGCTTATTTGACTGTTTGATATTCCAAAAGGAGTAAATCAAGTGTGCGTTATATCACCCTGCTTATTCGATAAAAAAAAATGTAAAAAGGTGTTACATATATTACACTAAAACATTATGGCAACATGTAGCATGTTAGATAATATAAAAAGATTACATTATTTCAAGTATTACACTAAATTTTATTGAGGAGATTTTCCCTGAAGAAGTTGACCGACACACGAAACACGTCTATATGAGGGCACACACGGTTATACAGTGTGATTGCTTTACCTACCGGCATGGCATCTCTAAAGGCAGGTTGCTTCGACTTATAGGTTGATAAAACAGTCTATGGATGCATTGGGTCAGATAATTATCATGAACCTTTAAACCAAGACTGTTCAGGACGGATGGGTTAACTAAATTACCCATTCTTCTTCCTAGTGTCATGACAGGTCCCCCCAACGTTGAATATCACCTGAGAGTAGACATCTTTGTCCCCGGCAGGCCGAAAAAGATCCCCAATGCCCCTTATACCAGTCCAATCAGATTATAGCGATAGCACAACACAATACGCTATCTCAGTGTTGACAACAGAAAACAAAACGCATTACGTCAATATTGGACCATGAAATGATTTAAATAAGCTTAAAGGGTTAGTATAATTGATGTTCGATAATTATTTTAAAGGGATAATAATTGATATTCGTAAATTATTTTAAAGGGATAATAATTTATGTTCGTTAATTATTTTAGAGGGATAATAATTAATGTTCGTTAATTATTTTAAAGGGATAATAATTGATGTTCGTTAATTATTTTAAAGGGATAATAACTGATGTTCTTTAATTATTTTAAAGGGATAATAATTGATGTTAGCTTAATATTATCTTCTTCTTCTTCCCAGTGTCATGTCAGGTCCCCCCAACTTTGAATATCACCTGAGAGTAGACATCTTTGTCCCCGGCAGGCCGAAAAAGATCCCCAATGCCCCTTATACCAGTCCAATCAGATTATAGCGATAGCACAACACAATACGCTATCTCAGTGTTGACAACAGAAAACAAAACGCATTACGTCAATATTGGACCATGAAATGATTTAAATAAGCTTAAAGGGTTAATATAATTGATGTTCGTTAATTATTTTAAAGGGATAATAATTGATTTTTGTTAATTATTTTAAATGGATAATAATTGATTTTTGTTAATTATTTTAAATGGATAATAATTGATGTTTGTTAATTATTTTAAAAGGATAATAATTGGTGTTCGTTAATTATTTTAAAGGGATAATAATTGATGTTCGTTAATTATTTTAAAGGGATAATATTTAATGTTCGTTAATTATTTTAAAGGGATAATAATTGATGTTCGTTAATTATTTTAAAGGGATAATAACTGATGTTCTTTAATTATTTTAAAGGGATAATAATTGATGTTAGCTTAATATTATCTTCTTCTTCTTCCCAGTGTCATGTCAGGTCCCCCCAACGTTGAATATCACCTGAGATTAGGCATCTTTGTCCCCGGCAGCCTGAAAAAGATCCCCAAAGCCCCTTATACCAGTCCAATCCCATATATTGTGGGCCAGGAGATTTGCCTCCTGCCAACACCTCTTCGGCCCTCTATCTTGCCTTGGATGATCTTTTCGTTTTCTCCTCTAAGTACGTGACTCAAGTAGGACACCTTTCGGATTTTAATATTAGTCAGCAACTCTCGATTCCGGTTTTGAATATGATAAATTAGATTTGTGTTGAATCCCAGTGCCGTGTTTTCAGTGAATCGATATTCTTCTTCCCAGTGTCGTTGCTCCAACGTTGAATATCACCTGAAAGTAAACATATTTGTCCCCGGCAGCCCGACAAAGATCTCCTTCGCCCCTTATGCCAGTCCAATCACGTGTATTGCGGAGAATCAGGCGGATGATCATTAATAATATATGTATCCTTGTCCTGAAGCGTTCCTGAAGCAATCCTTATTCACCCGTTCCTGAAGCATCTTAACAAGGTCTGCGTGTTTCACTATATCGAATGCCTTCTCGTAGTTGATGAAACAAGCAAAAATGTATTTCCGTTGGTCTCGGCATTTCTGCAGTAGGACGTTTATTGCTAATAACGTTTCTCGTGTTCCAAAGCCATTCCTGAAGCCAAATTGAGAAAAATCCAGGTCACGCTCGCACTTCAACCTTAGATTATTTATTTATTTAGCACTTTTATTGCCAATACAATCTGGCGGGCTTATTGCCAAGTGGCAATCTCTTCCAACCAACCAGACAAAAGTAAATGAAGCAATTTACGTGGTCACATAAATCATTCAAATGACTATCCATCCCCACGAAATCCATAAACATATACGTGAGCACATGCCCACGAACCCCACAAAGACGGACAGTCACCCGAACATTATTTTTCATATAAAGTGAGATATCATCAATCAAAAGGAAAGGAAGGGATGGTGGAGAGGAAAGGAAAAGAAAAATCAGGAATGAAACACGTTATTTTACTGACTAGAAATTAAGAGTTTTTTCAGTCGATTCTTAAAGCATGCCAAGAACGGAGCGAGTCTTATATTGGTTTGTAACTGATTCCAGAGTCTCACTGCATGAATAGTAAAGAACTGATTAGCCCTGAGCAAACAAAACAAGTGGGCACCCAATCTATGAGATCTTCCCCTCTCTGATGATCTGTAACTCAGCATCCCCAGTAAGGAGACACTTGGATAAAGCCAGGGATAATATCTACACTCTCTCATGTAGAGACAATGGAGAAATATTTCTTGAATTATTTCTAGTTTAGCGGAATGCTTTGCTGGTACGTCGTGATGATTATGATTGTTTTGTATTTAAAATAAAATACGTCGATTCAGGAATGCGGAAAGTGAGAGTGAACAATCAATGAATAGTAAACAGCAATGAATGGTCAAGTGAATAATAATCTTTATTTGTCGATAAGTAGGTATTTATAGATGTGCGTGAATGCGCCCGCAATATATACTTTATCTCACTCCTGCGCGTGCAGAGGTGTTTGCAGACGTTGCGGATAATATAGTGGGTAGAATATTTATTGGCGAAAACGGTGAGACAACGCGATGCGTTCTCTTTCCACCGTGGAATGAAACGTAAATGTTAATGTTCTGGTATGCGACCTTTGTACATGTCCGAAGGTTGGTTCGTCGGTCGTTGACCGTGCGTGTTGACAATATTTAGGGACGACGGTATCCCTACATTAGTATAACTGAATACGTAATGCCTGCCAGCGCCTATTATATAGAGCAGGGATGGCAAATCTATAACACACGTGTCATTTCGTTACACGCGAACAATTTTAGTGACACGCGGGCAAAGTTCGATTTTTTTTAATGCAAAATGAATTTCATTCGATTGTATTTTGCTCCACTCACTGAGCAAACAATAAGTTTTTCAAATTAATAAACTACTTAACGACCGAAAAAAGATTCGTTCACCTTATTGAACGACTACATACATCCCATCTCTAGTTGGATCCCTTATGTCTCACGCACGCCCGTTACTTTATATGTGAGTGAGCGAGAAACAGAAAGATTTTGGTCAAACGTAAGGTAGAGGGGGTGTCTTGTATCCTAGTGTCTCGCATTGTCAGTTTCCCCGAACAGATTATGCGACGGACTTGAAACATATAAATACGTTTTTTGTTTGAATAATGAATTTAAGACGAATTTATTTTGATTTTATCAGATTTTTTTATACAAATGTTGAATGGGTATATATGCATTTTAAGGTTATGTTAAGTTGTGAAATATTGTATGAGGTCATGTTACTGTGGCGGTCGCACACTCGGTCAATGAGCGATGAAATGACCTTTGCATTCCTTAACAATACAAAACAAACAAGTACCAAGTCCACGCGCCGGTCATTCAACTCATTGCCGGGAGCGGAGCGCATTCCATGCTAGAGCGAGAACGCACCACATCTGTCTCGCCAGTTCCGTAAATAAATTATCACCTACATACGACATTAATCGTTTTGCGGATGCAGAAACGAGACGGCGAGATATCTTGCTCGCATTCCCGCTCACACGCGGAAATAGTATAAATACCTACATTAACAATAAAATGTCTCTCTTTCCGCATTGCGATCGAAAACGTGTTTTATTTATCAACAAATCATCATCATCTCTCCCTCTAGGATACATCTCCTAAATTACCTTTCGAAGTATGATATAATGTAACAATGCGTTATTATCAGCATCAAGGAAGGTGCCCTTCTGACGAGTGTGATCATTTCGATAACAAATTGACATATACTCACTTCATCTCCCCGGTCAAGTAGAAATTTAAGTCCATTACTTTCCTAAACTCTCCCATTAACTTGACTGAACTCGCCGTGTCCCTCGTGTAAATGTGCGCTGTTGTATTACCTGCAAACAACACTTATTTGTATCCCTTATTAATTAATATATTTCGATTCTGGTCAAGTGAATAATGGTCAAGTGAATAATAACAAGTCAAATGATTAACAATAAGTGCCCTTTATTCAACGATAAGTAGGTATATATAGATTTTCAGAACGGGGCGCGTGAATGCGACAGCCGTATATCCCCATCTCACTCCTGTGCATGACAAGGCGTATGCAGACGTTGCGAACAGTGTAGTGGGTAGGATATTTTATTTGTCAAAACGGCGAGACAAAGCGTAAATACTATTTGTGAGTACACATTGACGTTTCTAGTATGTGACAATTGTAGATTGTTCAGAGGTTGATTCATCGGTCGTTGACCCTGTATGTTTACAATTTATTTTGACAACAAATTATGTTTGACAATTATTTATTTAGGGACGTAGGTACCCTACACTTGTATTTGAATACAAGGGACATTAACTTTTGCCTTCATGTGCTAAAAAAATCCGCCCGTTCCGGTGATGTTTATTCAATACACATGTAAAAATGAGCGATTTAAAATCGGAAAAATATGAATATTCATAGCAAATCGTTTAAATTAATTAAATTTGAAGTCAAAATGATAATAATTGAAATTTAATTGCTGAAAACATGAAAAAAAACATCGGACGATGTTTACAAAACGGGCGAAACGACCACCTCGAACGAAAGCACGCTACGGAGCGAGATAAGCGAGTGAACTAAGATTATATTTCTTGCGTTCCCATATACCGAAGTAGAGTAAGAGTGAGACGTGAATAGCGTCGCTTTCTCACCCATCGCAGTTTTTTTAGAATGAATATACCTACGTCACACACTGGCACACGTTTGATTGTATCGGTGAATTTATTCCCGATTTTCACAAAATAACTCTGATGTGGCCAATGATAAGTGCTAATTATTATTAATATTATTTTTTCATTCAATGCGTAAATGTATTACGAAGGAATACCTAAAATCTGAACCCAGTATTTATTATATTTATAGAGATATTAAAGTGTTTAGAAGCAATGTGTACTAGTTACACATCACAGGGAAGGAAGGGTTAACAGTGAACCTTTATATTCTATTTTGGACGTGAATGATGCGGTAGCTTGCTTATGATGCAGTAGCTTCCTTATGATGCGGTAGCTTGCTTATATTCGTGTATTTGATGAGTGCGTTTCCGTAAAGTCTAAAGAACTGCGTAAGTGGCAATATCCGAGGTGGTTTGCTAGTGATATTATTAACATAGAGGAGCATTGTACTTACATGTTCTCTTTACCGAAAATGGTAAAAATGAGACTGCTATGCGTTCAAATGTTCTCTCTTAAGAAAATGGTGACAAGTTGTTACATATATATATAGACAACCTCCATGACCTAGTTGGTAAGACGGCTGTTTTCCAGCCTCCATGACCTAGTTGGTAAGACGGCTGTTTTCCAACCTCCATGACCTAGTTGGTAAGACGGCTGTGGTTGCGGGTTCAAATCCCGCTGGAACCCAGATTTAAAAAAAAGAAGTTTTCAACCTAACCTAACCTAACCCAACCTCCATGACCTAGTTTGTAAGACGGCTGTGGTTGCGGGTTCAAATCCCGCTGGAACCCAGATTAAAAAAAAAGAAGTTTTCAATCTGGTTTTCACTTAAGGCCTTTAACATATTTATTATTTATTTAACACTTTTATTGCAAATACAATCTGGTTGGTGTATTGCTAGACGGCAATCTCTTCCAACCAACCATACAAAAGTAAATGAAGCAAGTTACAGGTAGCAAAAAACATTCAAATGACTATCATCCCTACAAAATTCATGAACACATACGTGAGCATACGCCCACAAACCCCACAAAGACGGGCAATCACCCGAACATTCCTTTTCATATAAAGTGAGATATCATCAATCAAAAGGAAAGGAAGGGATGGTGGAGAGGAAAGGAAAAAATCAAGAATGAAACACGTTATATTACTAACCAGAAATAAAGAGTTTTTTCAGTCGTTTCTTAAAGCGTGCCAAGGACGGAGCGAGTCTTATATTGGTTTCTAACTGATTTCAGAGTCTCACTGCATGGACAGTAAAGGATGACGTAAAACTCCGCGTCAAAAAAAAAAAGAGCGGTGAACCGGAAAGACAAATAAACAATATCTGTTTAAGCGTAGCGCTAATCCATGTTCGGAAAGACGCTGAAAATTTTCGGCGAGGTAAGAGGGGGTGGCGGGACAGTTAAGGATATTATACAATGTATACAGTATATGAATTTGGCGTATATTTCTAACATTCAACCAGTTCAATGCCTTCTGGTATGAAGTTATATGATCGTACTTTCGTAGGTTGAAAATAAATCTTAGACAAACATTTTGAAGACGCTGTAATTTGTCCAGCTGTTCCTCTGAACATCCATCTTTCTGGTTGGTTAGGAGATATTGCCACATGGCAATAAGTCTGCCCAGTTATACTGCTACCAACGAAAGTTTAATTCAATACAATATGTTATTTACGAGGGTCATCCAGAAAGTAAGGTTACAACATTTATGTAGGATCGAAAAATTCTTGTATTTAATTGAAATTTACAGGATACTTCACAAATATATTAAACTATTTTTCAACGCAATCGCCGTCGAGATCGAGACATTTGTTTAGTCGGGGCAACTGCTTTTGTATGCCAGTGTCATAGACCTCTGCCGCCAGCTCTTTCAGCCACTTCTTCACAGCTTCCTCGACTTCCTGAACGTTGGAAAATTGTCGGGGTGTAATGACACACCCACGTCTCATCCCCCGTCACGATAGAGTCCAGAAAAGCTTCTCCCTCCTGTGCAAAACGTGTGAGCATTCTGGGCACCCATCTCGCACACGACTTCTTGTAACCAAGTTTTTCCGACACAATATTACCAAGGAGACTTCGAGAAATGTCAGGAAATTCTTCGTGAAGGTCGTCAAGCTTAACCGGGGGTCATTTTGTGCTTGTTCTTCAATTTTTTGCACAAATTCGTCAGAAATCAGTGCCTTGCTTCGTCGTGAGTATCAGTACGGCCTTCTCTGAACAACCTAACCCACTTCGTGACATGTTGTCGACTCATCACATCACTACCATAAACTTCCACGAGCTTCCGATGGATATTCGCGACGGTATTGTTCTACAAAGTCAAAAAACTGATGACAGCGCGGGTCTCGCACGGACGAGAGTTGGTGGGAGCGCACGATGACCTATCTTTCCCGGATCCCTTGTAACCTTAGTTTCTGGATGACCCTCGTACATAATCATGAGGTGCGGGGTTACGCACTGGGCTTCCATGCTTAAGGTCTTCGGTTCGAACCCCGGGCTATGTTACTCCTCTCGAATAACAGGCTTTTTTCGCATAGTGTTTGAGGGTATAAGAATAGTTATGACTGAAGTCATAGGTAACCTTTTATACCCCGAATACAAGGCGGAAAAAATCCTATATCATTCAAAGAGGAAAAATATTCCAGTTTAGTTGAATTACTTACTTATTTTTTTCCTATTCAAACTTTTAGAAGTATGCCCACTTGTAAAGCAACAGTAGGCCAACAGTTTGCTTCAAATAAAAATAAAAACATCACCTTCATTGGAGATAGGTTCCTCATCTGCAAAAGTTCCATTAGCGTCTCTTTCCTCGACAAGGTAGCGGGCGTCGTTCATGACAAAACCGGCAACGCCTAAATCCATCCAAAAATTTAACGAGTCCTAAAAATAAGAATGCAGTACTTAAGATTTTATTTTGTATCATATACTCGTACGAGTATGGTAAACGAGAACTTTTGTAGTGAAACTTCTATAGGTGCGGTAGGGCAAATTGGGCTGAACGTCACGAAAAGTGAAACGGTTCTCCTACTCCGACTTTAATTTCAAATGATCTTTAATATTTATTTATATTAATATAAATAAATAATTTGATAAATGAACGATAAATAGATAAATTTATTTATTTATTAAATATAAATTAAATATTATATTTTAATAATAAATATTCATATTTCATTTCATTAATTAAATAACATTTGATTCAATAATGCTAAATTAAATTAATTAGTTAATAATAATTAATTAATTATAATTGATAAATATAATTTCATATAATTAATAAATGTTAATTTATAATTAATATTAATTTAAAATAATATTTAATAATTATTATAATTTATAATAATTATTAATAATAACAAAAATTATAAATAATATTATTTATACAATAATTATTAATAATAATAAGCATTAATTATTATTAATAATAATTCATTTATTAATATTAATAATTAAATATAATATTAATACTAGTTAATATTAATTAATAATATATTATAATAATTCATTAATATTAATTAATTATAATTATTATTACAATAATATTTGTAATTTTTAATTAATTATAATAATAATTAATTTATTATTAATGAATTAATTATTTATTTTAATTTTTTAATAATAATTATTAATTATTCATCTTTTTTTTAATCCACTTTGCACGGATTTTTCCTGTTACACAAAGAGGGTCTGCTTCTAACATTGGCTTATTAGTTAGGAAGAATATCAGCCAGGACTCTTCTCATACTGCTAGACGGTGCTGAGACTATATCCACAGTGTCACACAGTTGGTTCAATATCTCTATACCACGCGTGACTATAGCTGAGTGTTTAGTCATGATATCCCTTCTCTAAGTTGCTATGTTATATAGAACAGAGGGTGATTCCTTGCCTTGCACGGCTATATTTATTAGGTACATATAAACTTAGTGCTTCTAGAATCGCGGGACAGTTAAAGCAACCTTGAAAACCCTTCAGTAGGAATATCGCAATTGATTCTTGCCTTCTTGTTTCGAGGCTTCTATAGTTACACACCGTGAGAAGTTCGTCATGGTGAGCATAACATATTTAGGGTAATCCCCCTTTGTTCTGTACCATAGATATCTGAGCATTTTTTTTTGTATTTGTTCTATATTGTTTTTATATTTGAGCCGATGAGGAGCCCAAACTGTAGATGCATATTCTAATTTGGTTCTAATTAGATAATTGTATAAGTTTCGGAGGATATCGGCACTGTTAAATTCTCTTGATATTCTCATTATAAAACCTTTTCTCATTTTATAAATGTGGAGGAGGTGAAAGTTGTATATTTAAATAGAAAAGTTCGGAGATCTGTTCTCTCTGCTTGCTCCGTAAGAAAGAAAAGGTTTAAAACTTAAGACATTGTAGGAGATTACCAAATGACAATAATCCAATAAGTTTGTGATGTATGCAAACCAAGTGTTATAACAAATCATGTCGTTAGGGCGCTGCTATAGCTGGCAGACGTAATGTATTAACTATACGTTCGAGTTCTGAAGCAGAGAATGAGTAGCTCAATTCTTTCAGGAAAAATGTCATTCAACAAGTGTGTTATAGGGTTGCCATCCCTGGTGTATAGGGTTTTGGTTGGTATGTTAGTAATATTTTATTTTAAAACGTTTCGTTGTATACAATACAACCTGGCGGGATTATTGCTATGTGGCAATATCTTCCAGCCAAACAGAAAGAAGTTAAAGAAATCTTAAGAGAAAAACAGACTGGAATATTTTTGAAGTGACCAATAGACGCGGTGGGGCAAATTGGCCTGAACGTCACGAAAAGTGAAACGCTTTATTTCAAATGTAATCATATTTAATCATTAAAATTTAAAGATTTTATATTTAAATGATTAATTTATTTAAATAAATAATAAATTTATTATTTATTTAAAAATTATATAAATTTAATGTAGGTAGAGTGGATCTCATGAGATTATGCACTTTTCAATACATTGTGAAGCTTAGTGCGTATTATACAAAATGTATCAATGTATTAGTGCCGACTTCAATAAACGTAAAGGTAGGAAAACCATTTAGACAGTCGATCGGAGCGTGGTTATTATTGCGACAGGATTTTGAGTACTTGGGCTTTCAGGATGAATGACGAGTGGAAAGGATTTGTGTGAGCTCGTGAGTGTGGGTTTCTTCTTGTTGTTTTAATTTTGGTTGTTTTTGTATTTGTGTTTCTGTGAATTTTTTGTTTTAATTTTTATTCTTATGATTGTGTGCGGTATAGTGTGGGATGAATATTTTTGGTATTTCTGGAGTGATGATGTGTGAGGAGTTGAATTTCGCAAGATGTTTCCAGTTGTAGTTGAGTGTCACTGTTTGTCAGGTTGATGAGAGCGTGCAACGGGGTTTTGTTTTTGTGTGATCAAAAATCGGAAAAAAGTATCGATTAACTTTTCATGCCAAATATCCTCAGTGAGATACAGGTAAAAGCCTAGTTTGCTGGGGATACGACAAATGAAAGGCAACAAAACAAGATCCATTAAAATTATATGTCCAAATCAAATTAGCTGTTGTTTTTTCGCAAATTGTGTATATTTCTTGTCATGTGTAATAATAAATAATAATTAGTAAGTATCCGTGTCGTGATTGGTTGATGTGATCCGTTAGTATTCAACTTTGCTGTGATTGGTTGATGTGATTCGTTTATTTGACTAAACATACGGTGACCATCATGTCTGAAGTTACGAAGTTAGACAAATGAAGAGCATTGTGTGGACAAACTAAAGAAGTGGTAAGCTATCCACTTTTGCATTGCATATCTATGTAAACACTTAGTGATGAAGAATATAATAATTACAATTTTTTTGAATCAGTGTTAGGGTCATTTATTTATTTTTACAATACATACATACCTAGGTATAAGTCATTTTTACAATACATACATACCTAGTTATAAGTCATTTTTACAATACATACATACCTAGTTATAAGTCATTTTTACAATACATACATACCTAGTTAAAAGTAATTTTTACAATACATACAAACCTAGTTATAAGTCATTTTTACAGTACATACATACCTAGTTATAAGCCATTTTTACAATACATACATACCTAGTTATAAGTCATTTTTACAATACATACAATCCTAGTTTTATTTATTTATTATTACACATGACAAGAAATATACACAATTTGAGAAAAAACAACAGGTTATTTGATTTGGACATACAATTTTAATGGATCTGGGTTTGTTGCCTTTCATTTGTCGTATCCCCAGTAAACTAGGCTTTTGCCTGTATCTCACTGAGGATATTTAGCATGAAAAAATAAATCGATACTTCTTTCCGATTTTTTATTACACAAAAAACCCCCGTTTCACGCTCTCATCAATCTGACACACTGTGACACTCAACTACAACTGGAAACATCTTGCGAAATTCAACTCCTCACACATTATCACTCCAGAAATACCAAAAATATTCATCCCACAATATACCGCACACAGTCATAAGAATAAAAATTAAAACAAAAAATACACAGAAACACAAATACAAAAACAACCAAAATTAAAACAACAAGAAGAAACCCACACTCACGAGCTCACACAAATCCTTTCCACTCGTCATTCATCCTGAAAGCCCAAGTACTCAAAATCCTGTCGCAATAACAACCACGCTCCGATCGACTGTCTAAATGGTTTTCCTACCTTTACCTATATTGAAGTCGGCACGCCATTGTATGTAATGGGGGCCATATAAGCATATTGCCTTTGGGCAAAAGAGGTTTTAACTCTAGGGATGGTGAACATTTCATTAGTTGCCATGTGTGTCTGCTGAGTCTGCATCTTCTCCTCCTCTCGATGGTAGTGCCAGAGAATGGATTTGAGATGTAAATTGGCTATGTTCAGGACCTGATACTCTCTGAAAAGCTCCGCCTTGGGATACCGAGCAGGAAGTTTATTAATTATTTTCACAATCAATTTTTAGGAAACCTGTAATATGTGTTATAAGTCATTTTTACAGTACATACATACCTAGTTATAAGTCATTTTTACAATACATACATACCTAGTTATAAGTCATTTTTACAATACATACATACCTAGTTATAAGTCATTTTTACAGTACATACATACCTAGTTATAAGTCATTTTTACAATACATACATACCTAGTTATAAGTCATTTTTACAATACATACATACCTAGTTATAAGTCATTTTTACAATACATACATACCTAGTTATAAGTCATTTTTAATTGGTCTTAGTATTTATTAGTGTTGATTGTGTTTTCTTTGCATATTAAATAAGTAATTAGATTTTATATTGACCATTGATTTCATAATTTTCTTTAGGTTCATACCATAATCTGATATCTTATTATTATCGTGATAAGTATTTTATTGGAATATAAAGTATTAGATAGACAATATTTAAAAATGTATAATAATATATTACAAAATAAATCAAAATATGGTCACCCTAGACTAGCAGTGCAAACTCTCGTGAAACCCACTCTAGAATATATTATTTAATATAATATATAATATGTATTCAGCAGTTCGTCAAGGAGACACTATTTCCCCAAAATTATTCACAGCTACACTTGAATGCATATTTAAAAAACTAGAATGGGAAAATAAAGGCCTGGTGATTGATGGGAAATACCTGAGCCATTTGAGATTTGCAGACGATATCGTTATATTCTCACAAAACCCGAATGATCTTCAGCACCAACTGCAAGAATTGGCAGAGGTCAGCAAAGGAGTTGGTTTAAAAATGAATATTTCAAAAACCAAATATATGATGAACCGCTTTGCTACCCCAAAACCAATAAACGTTGATGGAAAGCCGCTAGAACTTGTCCAGGAATATGTGTATCTGGGCCAACTTTCCTTTGTAGGTGGCATATCGGAGGAAATAGCACGAAGGACAAAACTGGCGTGGAGCTCATTTGGACGTTTGAACAACATCTTCAAAAGTAATCTCCCAGTATCCTTAAAGCGAAGGGTCTACAACCAGTGTAGTCTTCCAGTACTTACGTATGGCTGCGAGACATGGACGCTCACAGTAAAGAACACACAAAAGCTCCAGACCGCACAAAGGGGCATGGAGAGATGCATGTTGGGATATACTATTATAAAAGAGACCGTAAACGAAACACCTGGATTCGCAATATAACAAAGGTAGAAGACGTTATAAAGGTGTGCAAAAGAATGAAGTGGCAATGGGCCGGACACGTAGCCAGAATGTCAGACTCCCGATGGACATCCGAAATAATCCAATGGTACCCAAGAGGCATAAAGAGGTCCAGAAGAAGACCGAAGGTACGCTGGATAGATGAAATCAGGCTGCATGGCAGCGTCACATGGCATCTATTTTGGAGTCAACTTGGAGAATAATTTGGAGAATAATTTGGAGAAATATTTGGAGTGAACTTGGAGAGACCTTCATCCAGCAGTGTGGATCGACCCTGGTTGACAGTGATGATGATGATATATTATAATATATATTATATTTTATAATATAATATGTATTATATAATATAATATATTATATTAAATTATATTCAAATATATAAATTTATATTATTTATTAAATTAAATTTAAATAAATAAATATAAAATTAATAATAAATAAATAAAATATTTAATAAATAAATAAATTTAAATTATTTAACATTTAAACCATTTCCTAAATCGTTAACAAATGGAAAAAAAAGCAATGCATAAAATCAACTCTTCCTAGGAGCTAAGAAGTTTCACTTCTACCACGCGAGAGTCTCACGCATCTGTTTTTATTTTAAATCGAAAGAAATTGAACCTGCAATCTCCGGGCTGGGAGACAAGCGTTTTATTAACTAGACTACTGAGGTCATCGTCTAATGACTGCAGCCACAACCTTCGTATTCTTACATTCTACTTATTATTTGTTTCTGTTTATTGTGGCGGGTTCAAATCCCAAGATAGAGCGCCCTTAACACTTGCCTTACTGTGCTAAACAATTCCGCCAGCCACTGTGCTGGACGCACAGCATCCAGTGAAAAATGTATGTTTTAAATTAAAATTATGCAAAATCTGCTAGGTTATTTTTTGTAATTAGCTATAAAATTATTTTATTATGTAAGTCCTGGTCACTCACTATCCATCATAGGGTGGCAAGTGTTAAGGAAAGACTGATCTCCAAATGGCGCAGTATAAATTGTCGTTTTTTTATTATTATTATACCATCGACAATCAGTAAGAGAAGTTTAGTCATTATTTATACAAACGAACAAATAAATCATACCATAACATCAGCTTTGACGTTCATAGCCTCATAATTGATATCCGGCTGCGAGGGGAGAAACTGGTGAAGGTAGAACTGCGCCCTCTTCCCGCTCCAACTCCAGGCGCTGCCCCCTCGATAGGAAACCTTCGGACAGAAGGCTAACATATGTTAGTTGCACGATTCTTGTTAGAGGTCTAACGTCATCCAAATTGTAGACCAAGGGAAGTATGTACATTAAGAGGGATATATAGGGCGTTTGGCCAGCAGGATCACGCAGGAGCACGTCTTACATTGAACGGTGCTGGTATAGAGAGAGTGAAAACGTTTAAATACCTCGGAAGTATCCTAGTGGAAGACCTCGACCCAGAAACCGGAGTCAAGTGCAGAATTGAATCACCTCGTGTGGCTTTTAATAAAATGAGAAGCGTATTCTGCGATGATAATCTAAACATGAAACTTCGACAACGGTTAGTCAAATGCTACGTTTGGTCAGTGTTATTGCATGGAGTGGAATCATGGACCCTCAAAGTTGGTAGTATGAACCGACTGGAAGCATTCGAAATGTGGATGCATCGGAGAATGCTACGGATACCCTGGACGGATATGGTCAGCAACACGAGGGTTCTTCAAAGAGCCAAAGTTGATAAAGAGTTGTTGACTAATATTAAAATCCGAAAGGTGTCCTATTTGGGTCATGTACTTAGGAGGAGAAAAGTACAAATTACTGCACCTGATCATCCAAGGCAAAATAGAGGGTCGAAGAGGTGTTGGCAGGAGGCAAATCTCCAGGTTCCGCAATATACGCGATTGGACTGGTATAAGGAGCGTTGGGGATCTTTTTCGGGCTGCCGGAGACAAAGATGCCTACTCTCAGGTGATATTCGACGTTGGGGGGCCTGACATGACACTAGGAAGAAGAAGAATATAGGGCGTCCTAATAAAACTGCCAGATTTAAATTTTGCGTAATTTTTTTTTACAAAGTTAACAGCTTTTAAAAATTTCATATGTGCCATTTGTCAATCTTACGATTAGTAAATATGGAACGCTACACGAAAGAACAACGCGATATCATTGTTAAAACTCGTTATAAATATCCCTGTCGTTTAAACTCAAGAAATGTTGATCAGAATTGGCAAGCAGGGTAGTGGAATTTGACACCGTGCCACTTCTTATTTTGAGGTTTTTTGAAGTTGCATGTTAATGCCAATAAGTCACAAATAATTCCTAAGCTTAACCTGTTCACCGCGTTAAAAATCAAATTCCACGAATCCTGTGCGCGGCACAATTTCAGCGTTTTTTAATTTCGAAGTTTAAACACATATTTTGTTTAGAACCACTGATATTTGATTACAACACCAAGTAAACATGACACTTAAGTAATTTTCTGATAATAAATAATAGTCATTACTCTTAAGGAGACTCATTAAATAAAGGAGATAAACTAAACATTACGTAAAATAAACAAAGGAATGCTAAGATCAAATCAATGCTTCATGACACTCACCCAATCAAATGCATATAGCACTAGTAATGTTTATTTACGTAAGAGAGACTCATCGCAGGACTCGATCCGCGCGACAGGTCGTTAATGCTGGAAATATTGAGAAACCAAAAAAATTCGGCGCTCTGTTTATTCAACAATATCTCATAAACTAATATATTATTTGACAAGGTTTTCAGAGATGTCGCTAGAATAAAGATTATTTTAAATTTAAGTTCAATTTTTATTCCGGTTTTGTGTCATTTTTTTTTAAGTATTTGTGATTTGAAACTTGGATTGTCGTCAGATCACAGGCGTTTGTGCTTCCCGCGGGGAACACGTTAAATAGATATCATCTCCTGTATATCCAAAAAAACAGAGTACAATGTTCCTATAAAAATGCCATCCAGATCAAAAAAAATAATAATATACTGTAAGGAAGTCTGCTGATGGAACTCCAGGTAGATCCGAAGTAAGATTTCAATTATTTAACATCTACTTACTTACAGCCCACGAAGTATCTGAGAAAACAAATAATATTCACGTATAACCCTTCGCTAAAAAACACACCCAAAACATCAAACAATAATTACCCAATTGGTCGGTGGTTCCGGTATCGGTCCTCCTTCTACAAAAGGTGTCTTTCCTGATTCCCATACGTAGTAATCTTCATAACCAGGTTCCCTGTTCTCAGACTTCTGGAACCACTCACACTGGTCAGATGTGTGGTTTGGTATAAACTCCAGAATTATTTTGATATCTGTAAAGAGAACCCACAAACAATTATTTAATCACTGCTGGAAATTATAACACTTATTTTATTTCAGTGCAACAATTGGTAAAAGGTATCAACCAATGGAGTTGTATGGCTGCACAATCGCACTGAACTGAATGTCACCGGTTCGAACTCCACGCTGGGCTACTCCCTTCGAATGACACAGGCATTTTTTCTGCCTAGTATAAGGATATCCATGACATTGTTTATATATATTCTTCAAAAAAGCAAAAGGAAAAACGTGCCAATGTGCGCCATCAGATCTAATACAACGGTGTAGCCAGTGAGTTTGCTAGTGTGCAATGAGTTTGCTAGTGTACAATTAAAAAAAAAAACAGATGCGTAAGACTCTCGCGCCGTAGAAGTGAAACTTCTTAGCTCCTAGGAAAAGTTGATTTTATGCATTGCTTTTTTTACATTTATTAACGACTTTTTTTTTAGGATTAGGAAATCGTTATGTGGAATTTAATTCAAGAAAATCTCTCTTAATTAAATAAAAAAATATTATTTTGGTATTTTTAATAATAAATAATGATAATTTTTATAATAAATAGTAATTTTAATAATAATATAATACGCTTAGTATGAAATTTATATTTTTGAGAATTAAATAAATTTATATTTTTATGTTATTATTAAATTGATTATTTTTAAATAATTATTTATTTATTATTATACATTTTTTATTATAATATTAATAATATTATTATATTATATTTTCAATTAATTATATTATAATTAATTATAATATAATAACAATATAATTATTAACATTATAGTAACATATACATATATATTATTATAATTATATATAAAATAAATATTAAATTAAATTAAATAATTAAGTTTAATGTAAAATTAACAATTATTAAATATATTATTATAAAAGTAATATATTACAAAAAATGTAGTTTTTAAATTTTTAATAATAAGCAATAATAATTTTAATAATTTTAATAATAATATAATACACTGAATAATATTAAAATAATATTAATTATTATTAATAATAAATAATTATTAATATTAAAATAACTACTAATAATTTATTAATAAATAAAATATTTAATAATAATAAATAATAATTGAATAATAATATAATACACCGTAATTTATTTTTATCAAACACTGTTTATTACACTTTTTTGTAACGGTATAACCCTACCGTTTTCAAGGTGCACACCTCATCTTCAGGGGAGCACAAACAAGTCTTGTTTGTGCTCCCCTGAAGATGAGGTGTGCACCTTGAAACCGGTAGGGTTATACCGTTACAAAAAAGTGGAATAAACAGTATTTGATAAAAATAAATCACAATGTATTTAAACCTCCACAGCGTTAATGCCTTAACTATAAACAACAATATAATACACCGTTTCACTTTTCGTGACGTTCAGGCCAATTTGCCTTACCGCGCTTATAGAAGTATCATTTCAAAAAAACTCCAGGGCACAGCTTTGCTTTCCTACTAATTGACGTTGTAATGGTAAGGGGCTCCTCGACTACGGGGCCCAGTAACGATTGTACGGGTTTATATGTGTGTATTTTACATTTTGTTATGAATGTACGTGGAATCGACAGAAGGTGCCTGTCTTGATTACGGAACATTCGTCAATTGACAGGAATCTAAACAGTTAATGTTACCATAGACATGTTCAAAGAAAATGACTCTCACCTAATTCATTAGCTTCCCGAATGAGATCTTTGAAGTCGTTTAAGGTTCCTAACACAGGGTCGATTTCTACAAAACTGATGACATCATAATCCAAGTCCTGCCCCGCAGTCAGGAAGATTGGAGAGAGCCAAGTTGCATTTACACCAATTGACTTCAGGTGATTTAGTCCTTCAATAATACCTGGAATTATAGATTCATAAAGTAAAACAATAACGCTTCAAATTCAAGATTAAAAAAAAGCATTATACCTGGAATAATTGATTCTTAAAAAATAATTACACCTAAAATTATCGACTATAGTTCAGAAAATGTACGATGAGTCCTGTGACAGTTCACAAATTTGCCCCAATACAACCTTGTAACGATGTTCAGTAATTTTAATTATTTTATCAACTTTAATATAAGCCTCGATTCTAATAAATAGCAAGTTATTTAGGTAAATATATTACATAAGGTTGTATTGGGGCAAATTTGTGAGCTGTCACAGGACTCATCCTAGAATTTCCCAACTATAATAAACGACAATAATACGAGTACCTGAAATAATAGATTCTTAAAAAAATAATGATACCTGTAATTATAGACTCATAAAAGACAATAATACCTGAAATAATAGATTCTTCAAAAATAATGACACTTAAAATTATCGACTATAGTTCAGAAAATGTAGGATGAGTCCTGTGACAGCTCACAAATTTGCCCCAATACAAACTTGTAACGATGTTCAGTAATTTTAATTATTTTATCAACTTTAATATAAGCCTCGATTCTAATAAATAGCAAGTTATTTAGGTAAATGCATTACATAAGGTTGTATTGGGGCAAATTTGTGAGCTGTCACAGGTCTCATCCTAGAATTTCCGAACTATAATAAACGACAATAATACCTGAAATAATAGATTCTTAAAAAAATTATGATACCTGAAATTATAGACTCCTTAACAACAATACTGCCCTCATAAGCAAAAACGTAGATAATGGCAAAAGTTAAGTTTTGAGAAAACTGCACTTTTATGTTTTTCATTGCTGCTTAAAAATGTCGTGATTCATAAACAAAAAAGCAGTCAAATGTGATTCATAAACAAAAACGCAGCAAACGCATAGGCACTTGCTTTCTTTTTGCTTATGAATCAATTATATTGTTTTTTTTACTTAGAAAACCCTAGTATTTAGTAAAATTAAAAAAGGCATTATGTCGATTTTTGTGTTGAAATAAATGTTTTTCTGTATTTTTTTATGGATTATGGTTTAGAATTTGATATGGGATATTGCCTCATACTTACTTAAATTTCTGATTTTTTCCCGTTAGCTGCGTTTTTGCTTATGACGGCAGAATGATACCTGAAATAATCGATTATTCAAAAATATTGATTATAGACTCATAAACGACAATATAACTGAAGTAATAGATTCCTCAAAAATATTGACACGTGTAATTATAGACTCATTAACGACAATAATACCTGAAATAATAGATTCTTCAAAATTAATGACACCTGATATTATAGTCTCATTAACGACAATAATATCTAAAATAACATATTCTTCAAAAATAATGACACCTGTAATTCTAGACTCATTAACGACAATAATGCCTAAAATATTATATTCTTCAAAAATAATGACACCTGTAATTACAGACTCATTAACGACAATATGATAATACCTGAAATAATAGTTTCTTAAAAAATAATTACACCTGTAATTATAGACTCATTAACGACAATAATACCTGAAATAATAGATTCTTAAAAAATAATGGCACCTGTAAATATACACTCATAAACGACAATACTACATGAAATAATAAATTCTTCAAAATGAATGTCACCTGATATTATAGACTCATAAACGACAATAATACCTGAAATTATAAATTTAAAAACGTTAAAACCTGACATTACAGTTTTCTAAACAACAGCAATACCAGAAATTTCAGATTTATAAAAAACAAAGTATGTTGATGACAGATGCTTCGTAAACTAAAGATTCACTTTCTTTCTTTCGTTACACGCTGTTCTATATAGTGTGCCAATAAGAGTGCCAGGAGTGTCCCAATAAACACATTATTTATTCGAAAAATTATGATATAATATTTTTAGTTCGTTGTAAAGTACAAATTTTGCGATTATGTATGGAACAAAACGTCAGAAAAATGCACAACACGGCTCTGCTGACAAACTTTTACTCTTTTGATGAAATTGAAGATAACATCGTTGTATAATTGTGGATCGATTGTGGCAATAATTAGAGGAGAAAAGTACAAATTACTGCACCTGATCATCCAAGGCAAAATATAAGGCCGAAGAGGTGTTGGCAGGAGGCAAATCTCCTGGTTCCGCAATATACGTGATTGGACTGGCATAAGGGGCGTTGGAGATCTTTTTCGGGCCGCCGGGGACAAAGATGTCTACTCTCAAGTGATATTAAACTTTGGGGAGACAAGACATGACACTGGGAAGAAGATGTGACAATAACACTTGGATCTCCGAATTAAGTTCAAGAATTGTTTGTGATTTATTGGCATATACGAGTACATGCCATTTCAAAAAACTCCAAAAAAAGAAATCGCACGGTGTCAAATCACACGATCATGCTGGACAATTCTGATCCGCATTTCTTAAGATTACACGACCTGGAAATTTATAATGAGATCTCGTTGGTCTTTCGTGTATTGTTTTTTTTTAATTATTTATTTAACCTGGCGAGCTCATTGCCATGTGCCAATCTCTTCCAACCAACCAGAAAGCTGTTTTAATGGGCCCTAAGTGAAAACCAGACTGAAATCACATTTAAAAAAAATGGGTTCCAGCGGGGATCGAAACCGCAACCTCCAGATCAGCCGATAAACGTCTTACCCCCAGGCCACGGAGGTAGTTTTACTAATTACTTGTACTAGTTGTTCCATATTTACTAATCGTAAGATTGACAAATAGCACATATGAAATTTTTAAAGCTGCCAATCTTAAAATAAAAATGGCGTGAAATTTAAATCCGGCGCTCTTAGTGGGACACCTTATATACGCGATTAAGTGTGCAAGAAGGGAATCTGGCCCAGAGACTTGATGGAGTCACAATTTACCATGTTAAATAAATAGGGTTCAACGAGAAAATACAATAACTACGGGACAATATCTCTTATATCACATGCAATATGGTAAAATACATGACATGCATAATCTGTCCAATGCGACAGGCGACATGGGAAATGAAATACAAGACATTGTTTATTTATGGTTTACATTATCTTTTATTCAAAATACACTCCTTGTGAGTCAATACAAAGTGGTTGTAATATTTTCTGAAGCACTCCTGAAACTCATTCTTCGGCATGGCCTCCAAAATCGAGGTCGAAGCCTTAATGATGAATGAAATCGTGTCGAAACGCTTTCTTTTCATCGCCAATTTCAGTTTCGAAAATAGACAGAAGTTGTATGGAGCCAAATCAGACGAATATGGGGAGTGATCAATAATTATCGCATAAAAAAATCTGGTTTTTCGAACTCAAATAATCCTGGCCCATAAACGATTCAAAACGCCCAAGTACACATCGGCGTTCACCATTGGACCTTCTGGCGTGAATTCCTTTGGAATTAAAGAAAACTGTGAACAATCTTGATTCGACTCTTCTGCATGCGCACCCTTTTCGGTTTCGGAGATTGTGGACTCTTCCATTCCGAACTCTGTTTTGTAAGTAGCTGAAAACATCATGTTTCATCACATGTTACAAATATGACAGTTAAACGTGATATACGATAGACGTTATGTGTCCTGTATTCATCAGCACTTTAACCCTCCGTCGGGCTCAATACAAATCCTAACACGTTCGGGCGCAACTCATCTGTGAGATTAAAAATTAAATTTCTGCTTACGTTTAAGGGAAAGCTCATTAAACTGAACTTTTCACTCAAACATGATTATATATTGTAACATTTGTACATTTTGCACTTTTCAATAACAACATTTTAAATTTTCTCATACTGTTTTATTTAAAATAGAAGGTAACTAGTTTACAACATTCTCAGTCTTTTGTTGGCAGCTTATCAACACAACTAATGCAATTCAGTAACATTATAATTGTTTTCAGTCATTTAATACCCACAATAGGTTTGTAAAAAGATTTAGCACAATAAAAAGTATGTGGAATTAACTGTCACAACTTCATAAGGTAGAGGTGTTCATGAGACGAAAATAAAAGCAATAACTTAACATTAGAGAACACTACAAGTATGCTAGCACTTTTTCAAACATTATTTAGAATGTAAAAGTCAAATTCACTTGTGATCATAAAACGTCTTCACAAAAACAAAAGGGAGTAATCAAAATATGATTGGAAAGTTATTCCTGATCAGGCTCGCGCTGAACATTAACGAAAACATTCTTATAACAATTTTCACACACCATGCGTGCATGTTTGTATTTATATAGTATGTTAAATAGCGATCAATATCATTGTATTAGGGGCTAGAAAATAGATATACGAACTATTGCAGGTATATAAAAAGAAATATTGAGAAAAAAATTGAAATTTCGGAAATCAAAAATACTTACGTAATCAGGCGCAACTCATCCAGCAGATTAAAACGTCCATCACGTAGACGAACGGTGCACTGGAGAAATAACAAAGATACCCTTGTGTAAGAGGTAGGGAGTTAGGAAGCTACTATAAGCCTCACCTCTTTGTCGGTAAACCTCGCCCCATGATTACAAAAAAAACTAGGTACCTCATCTCACAGATTAGATGCGCCTGCCTTAGGGTTATTTATGATATGTAAACATAGTTATGGTCGAAATCGGTAATAAATGAGTTTATAATACACTACCTCTTATATCTCCAATGCCATCCCCATCGCTGTCTTTGAAAGATCTCACATAGAGCTGGTACAGATGCATGTGTTGCCACCAGATATGGTTGTCTGAGTCATCCGGAATAGTCCAAAAGCGTTGAGCCACAGATTCATGCAAGTCATCGTGACTTCTACAGTAGCCACCGTTTAAAGTTGTTACGACGACAGCTAATACAATCAACACTTGTAGTGACATCTGTAGTAGGAATTGATTTATTTATTTAACACTTTTATTGCAAATACAATCTGGCGGGGTTATTGCCAGGCGGCAATCCCTTCTTAACAACCAGACAAAAGTAAATGAAACAAGTTACATGTTCGCAAAAAAACATTCAAATAACTACGAGTATTCATCCTCACGAAATCCATGAACACATACTTGAGCATACGCCCATTAACCCGACAAACCCGAACATTCTTTTTCATACAAAGTGAGATATCATCAATCAAAGGAAAAGGAAGGGATGGTGGAGAGGAAAGGAAAAAATCAGGAATGAAACACGTTATATTAGTGAATAGAAATTAAGAGTTTTTTCAGTCAGACGGGAAGTAATAAAGAATTTTTTTCAGTTAGACGAAGGGAAACTTCTTAGCTTCTAGGAAAAGTTGATTTTATGCATTGCTTTTTTTACATTTTTTAACGATTTTTTTAGGATTAGGAAATGGTTATGTGGAATTTAATTCAAGAAAATCTCTGTTAATTAAATTACAGTTTAAAAATAGATTTTTTTTAATTTTTAATAATAAATAATAATTTTAATAATAATATAATACAATTAATAATATGAAATTAATATTTTTTTTAATTCAAGTTATTAATATATTTATGTTATTATTAATAATTAAACTAATCATTTTAAAGTAATTATTTAATTATTTATTTATTATTATATTATTTTTATTATATTATTAATAATATTATTATATTACATTATTAATTATATATATTATAATAAATTATAATGTAATAATTATATAATTATTAATATTATAATAACATATTTATATTTACAATATATAATTATATATTAAATATAAATTATATATTAAATAAATATTCAATGAGATAAAATAGAATAATTTAATATAAAATAAATGTTAAATATATTAATATAAAAATAATACATATATGTACGAGTATAACAAAAAAATTATAATAATAATAAATAATTATTTTAATAATAATATAATACACTTAATAATATTTAAATAATAATAATTATTATTAAAAATAAATAATTATTAATATCCAAATAATAAATTATTATTTATTAATAAATTATATATTAAATAATAATAATATTCGTTTCACTTTTCGTGACGTTCAGACCAATTTTCCCTACCGCATAGATACAAGTTTCACTTCAAAAATAATAAAGAAGATTTTTATCTTCTAGCATAGATCGTGCTTATTTTGTCCTCCATAACAGCGGGGGTGGAGGTGGGGTCGAACTGAACCAAACTGAAGTTAAAGGAAGTCGAGCACTATGAAGGTATTAGCAGGAACCTCTTTAAGTGCTGCATTCATAGTCGAGGATCAAGGGAGATGGAGACAGGTTGTGCGCCAAGTTTGAGACATATCAAAAGTCTACGACGCTCAGCATTGAGCATACAACAAAGAAAGTTGTTGATGATACGAGTCACGACAGAGAGTCTTCACTTCTTTCTGTTTCTCGCCGTTTGTTTGGCCACTGCCTACAGACTTCTCTCAGTTAAGGTCTTCACTGATCACTCCATCTTGTTGGAGCTCTATCTCTACCCCTTTTTCCTGGCACACCTCCTATGCCCATAGAATTATTGATTGTTAACATATAAGTTGTGTCCGTTTTTTTTTTTTCAAATTTAAAAATGAGCACCAAAAGTAAAACAAAATGGTAACGGTTATACGTCATTCGAAAGAAAATTTTCTGCTCTACAAGATAATGTGTTTGCTTTTACGTTACATATATTATTTTATTTGATTACAAGCCTTCAAAATGGAATGTCGAGTAGATCAATTGTCAAACGTTGATTTTTGTTGTTTTCACTCAAAACATGTGGAACCCAAGTGCCGAACTTTTGGACTTTTCCCATTGATTTAAGATGGCGTTATACAGTCATGTGACTACAATTCATCTGCTCAGACAATTTTACGGTGGTTTAAAGGGGATCTTCATGAATAATATGGTTTAAACGATCGAAGTCCACTGGTCGACCGGAACGCTTCATGTATTTCAGGTCGAAATTACCTCCTTTGAAACGCAAAAACCATCGACGAGCTGTCCTTTCATTCATAGCATCTTCACCGTACACTTCGCAAATATTGCGCGCAGCTTTATTCCCTCGATTGAACGCGAACAGAAGGAAGTGTCGAAAATACTCACTTTCGTCTACTTGACATTCCATTTTGAAGGCTTGTTATCAAATAAAATAATACATATAACGTAAAAGCAAACACAATATCTTGTAGAGCAGAAAATTTTCTTTCGTATGACGTATAACCTTTACCATTTCGTTTTACTTTTGGTGCTCATTTTTAAATTTGAAAAAAAAAAACGGACACAACTTATGTTAACACTTAATATTTAATCCATATCTAGAAAACATATCTCCAATTCGCTATTGAAGAGAGTCGTACGGTCAAATTTAACTAATGAAATACAGGGTGTCCACAATAAGAGTGCCCAATTTAGTTTTTGCAATCTACTAGTTTGAGTTCTTAGATCAGTTGGATCTTGTAGGCATGCACATCCAGATCTTGTAGGCATGCACATCCAGATCTTGTAGGCATGCACATCCAGATCTTCTGAAACGTCTTATTCTTGTGAACGATGAATTGATGTTCCAGGGGTTTCTGTAACACTTTATCTCACTGCGGCGACTATGTTTTCCAGTGAACGCCAGCAACGAGGATACATGAGTGACTTATTGTCCAGAATCAAACCAGTTCCCTCAAATTCTTTAATTAATCTTCGAATTAATGACTCATTTGAACCATTACTTCGAACGAAAATTCTACGAAGCTTACGAACTATTTTAGCAAAACTTTACGTTTTTTCATAATGAGTTTAACATGTTCCTCGCGGGAAGCACAAACGCCTGTGATCTGATCTGTAGCATTCCTTTGTGTATTTTACGTAATGTTTAGTTTATCTCCTTTATTTAATGAGTCTCCTTAAGAGTAATGACTATTATTTACTATCAGAAAATTACTTGAATGTAATGTTTACTTGGTGTTGTAATCAAATATCAGTAGTTCTAAACAAAATACGCGTTTAAACTTAGAAATTAAAAAACGCCGAAATTGTGCTGCGCACAGGATTCGTGGAATTTGATTTTTAACGCGGTGTACAGGTTAAACAATAATAACACGTTGTTATTTCATATAACGTTTCATATTTACTAATCGTAAGATTGACACATATGATTTTTTTTACATCTGCCGATGTTATACAGGGTTTTTCTAACTTAGCGGGTTTTTTTATTTCTTGGATAAAACACAGATGGCATCGCGAACTTGCCTGGATCTTGTGATATTTGAGAAGTATAATGTATGATATTTATAAAAATGGAGTCATTTACAATATAACAACGCGTTCAATTTGAGAATTATTGTATCTATTGTAATCTCTGAAAAGGGTGATGTTAATTGGACACTAAGATCATGTGATCTGACACCGTTGGACTATTTTCTCTGAGGTTACGTGAAAATCCATGTCTATAAGAATGACCCCCGATCAATTCTTGAGCTGAAGGACGAAATTATTCGCGTTATTGATGAGTTAGAACCGCACAATTATGCCAAAATATCATCTAAAATTTTGACATAAGAGTGTACATCTGTGGAACTGCAAGAGGGGAACATTTGGCAGATATATTTTATTGTGTTTAAATGTTATACATTATACTTCAATAACCAATAAAAAGTTTTATTGAAATCAAAGCAAATTGTGTGGTTTATACAAGCATTTAAAAAAAATTAAAAAATCGCTCAATTTGAAAGACCCCTATAAAAAATGCCGCCAAATTTAAATCCGGCGCTCTTATTGGGACATCCCATGTGAATAGTTTTATTCTAGCGGTCTACACTAAAAAATAAACTCACCTTTATGATGTCCCTACTCTGTTGTTCGACTAAGCCACAACTTGACCAAACGAAGAACTCGGTTCAAGTAACTCGAAACCACTT
>OX463863.1:2291145-2391620 GCA_949825065.1 Odontocerum albicorne | reverse complement strand
ATCGGCGTGATCACTCATTATGAAGTATAAGTGTGCAGACATGCTAACCTATAAAGTGGTATAAGTGTGCAGACTTACTCACAAATAATGAAGTATAGTTGTGCATACATACTCACCTATAATGTAGTATAAGTATGCAGACATACTCACCTATAATGAGGTATAAGTGTGCAGACCTATTTACCTTTAATGCAGTATAAGTGTGAAGACATACTCACTCTATAATGCAGTATAGTTGAGCGCACATACTCACCTATTATAAATTAGAAGTGTTCAGACATACTCACCTACAATGAAGTACAAGTTTGCAGACATTCTCACCTATAATATAGTACAATCGTGCAGACAGACTCACATATAATGCAGTAAAGTTGTGCATACTTGCTTACCTATAATGAAGTAGAGTTGTGCATACATACTCACCTATAATGTAGTATAAGTGTGAAGATATACTCACCTATAATGAAGTATAAGTAAGCAGACATACTCACCTATAATGTAGTAATGGTGTGCAGACATACTCATATATAATTTAGTATAAGTGTGCAGACATGATCACATATAATGAAGTATAAGTGTGCTGACATACTCACTTACAATGAAGTGTAAGTGTGCAGACATACTCAAATATTATGAAGTATAGTTGTGCATACATACTCACCTATAATGTAGTATAAGTGTGCAGACATACTCACCTGTAATGTAGTAATAGTGTGCAGACATACTCATCTATAATGTAGTATAAGTGTGCAGACATGCTCACATATAATGAAGTATAAGTGTGCTGACATACTCACTTACAATGAAGTGTAGGTGTGCAGACATACTCACATATTATGAAGTATAGTTGTGCATACATAAGTATAAGTGTGCAGACATATTCACCTATAATGAAGTGTAAGTGTGCATATATACTCACCAATACTGTTCTATAAGTGTGCAGACATACTCACCAATAATGTAGAATAAGTGTGCAGATATACTCACCTATAATGGAGTATAAGTGTGCAGACATGCTCACCTATAAAGCAGTATAGTTGTGCATACATACTCACCTATAATGTAGATTAGTTGTGCATACATTCTCACCTATAATTTAATATAATAAAATATATGTGTGCAGACATACTAACCTATGATGAAGTATAAGTGTGCAGACATACTCACTTATGATGTTGTATAAGTGTGCCGACATGCTCACTTTTAATGTAGTATAAGTGTGCAAACATACTCATCTATAATGAGTCATAAGTGTGCAGTCATACTCATCTATATTGTAGTATCAGTGTGGAGACATACTCACCTATCTTTAAGAATAAGTGTGTAGACATTCTCACTTATAATGTAGAATAAGTGTGCAGACATACTCATCTATAATATAGTGTAAGTGTGGATACAAACTCACCTATATTGTTGAATAAATGTGCAGACATACTCACCTATAAAAATGTATAAGTGTGCAGACATACTCACCTATAATGCAGTATAAATGTGCAAACATACTCACCTATAATATTGTATAAGTGTGGTGCAGACATGCCCACCTTTAATGAAGTATAAGCTTGCGGACATACTCACCTATAATGTAGTAAAGTTGTGCATACATACTCACCTATATTGTAGTATAAGTGTGCAGACATACTCACCTATAATGTAGTATAGTTGTGCATACAAACTCACCTATAATGCATTATAAGTGTGCAGACATACTCGCCTATAATGAAGTATAAGTGTGCAGACATACTCACCTATAATGAAGTATTAGTGTGCAGACATGCCCACTTTTAATGAAGTATAAATGTGCGGACATACTCACCTATAATGAAATATATTTGTGCATACATACTCACCTATAATGTAGTATAAGTGTGCAGACATGCTCACATATAATGAAGTATAAGTGTGCAGACATACTCACCTATAATAGAGTGTAAGTGTGCAGACATACTCAACTATTACGTAGTATAGTTGTGCATACATACTCACCTATAATTAAGTATAAGTGTGCAGACATACTCACCTATAATGATGTACAAGTGTTTAGACATACTAACCTATAATGAAGAAAAGTTGTGCATATATACTCAGCTATAATGTAGTATAAGTGTGCAGACATACTCTCCTTTAACTAAGCATTAGTAAGCAGACGTACTCACCTATAATTAAGTATAAGTGTGTAGACATACTCATCTATAATGCAGTATAGTTTTGCATACATACTTACCTATAAGGAAGTATAAGTGTGCAGATATACTCACGTATAATGTAGTATAAGTGTGCAGACATGCTCACCTATAATGTAGTATAGTTGTGCATACATACTCACCTATAATGCATTATAAGTGTGCAGAGATACTCACCTATAATGCATTATAAGTGTGCAGAGATACTCACCTATAATGCATTATAAGTGTGCAGAGATACTCGCCTATAATGAAGTATTAGTGTGCAGACATACTCACCTTTAAGGAAGTAATAGTGTGCCGACATGTCCACCTTTATTGAAGTATAAATGTTTGAACATACTTACCTATAATGTAGTATAGTTGTGCACACATACTCACCTATAATTAAGTATAAGTGTGCACACATACTTACCTATAATGTAGTATAAGTGTGCAGACATACTCACCTATATCAAAGTATAAGTTTGCAGACATACTTACCTATAATAAAGTATAGTTGTGCAGACATACTCACCTATAATGAAGCATAAGTGTGCAGACATACTAACTTATAATGTAGTATAAGTGTGCAGACATGCTCACCTTTAATGAAGTATAAGTGTGCAGACATACTCACCTATAATGTTGTATTAGTGTGGTGCAGACATGCCCACCTTTAATGAAGTATAAGCTTGCGGACATACTCACCTAGAATGTAGTAAAGTTGTGCATACATACTCACCTATATTGAAGTATAAGTGTGCAGACATACTCACCTATAATGTAGTATAGTTGTGCATACATACTCACCTATGATGCATAATAAGTGTGCAGACATACTCGCCTATAATGAAGTATAAGTGTGCAGACATACTCACCTATAATGAAGTATCAGTGTGCAGACATGCCCACTTTTAATGTAGTATAAATGTGCGGACAATACTCACCTATAATGTAGTATAGTTGTGCATACATACTCACTTATAATGTAGTATAGTTTTGCATACATACTCACCTTTAATGAAGTATAAGTGCGCGGACATACTCACCTATAATGAAGTATAGTTGTGCATACATACTCACCTATAATGTAGTATAAGTGTGCAGAGATACTCACCTATAATGCTATATAAGTGTGCAGACATACTCACCTATATCGAAGTATAAGTTTGCAGACATACTTACCTATAATAAAGTATAGTTGTGCAGACATACTCACCTATAATGAAGCATAAGTGTGCAGATATACTAACATATAATGTAGTATAAGTGTGCAGACATGCTCACCTATAATGAAGCATAGTGTGCAGACATACTCACCTATAATGTTGTATAAGTGTGCAGACATGCCCACCTTAAATGAAGTATAAGCTTGCGGACAAACTCACCTAGAATGTAGTAAAATTGTTCATACATACTCGATGTGTGCAGACATACTCACCTATAATGATGTACAAGTGTTTAGACATACTCACCTATAATGAAGAAAAGTTGTGCATATATACTTAGCTATAATGTAGTATAAGTGTGCAGACATACTCTCCTATAACTAAGTATTAGTAAGCAGACGTACTCACCTATAATTTAATATAAGTGTGTAGACATACTCATCTATAATGCAGTATAGTTTTGCATACATACTTACCTATAAGGAAGAAAAAGTGTGCAGATATACTCACGTATAACTATTACTAAGTATTAGTAAGCAGACGTACTCACCTATAATTAAGTATAAGTTTGAAGACATACTCATCTATAATGCAGTATAGTTTTGCATACATACTTACCTATAAGGAAGTATAAGTGTGCAGATATACTCACGTATAATGTAGTATAAGTGTGCAGACATACTCACCTATAATGAAGTATATGTGTGCAGACATACTCACCCATAATGAAGTATAAGTGTGCAGACATGCAATTCTTTAATCTGGAAAAAGTGTGCTGACATACTCACCTATAATGAAGTATAAGTGTGCAGACATACTCACCTATAATGAAGTATAGTTGTGCATAATATCTCACCTTTATTGCATTATAAGTGTGCAGACATACTCAACTATAATGCATTATAAGTGTGCAGACATACTCGCCTATAATGAAGTATTAGTGTGCAGACATACTCACCTTTAAGGAAGTATTAGTGTGCCGACATGTCCACCTTTATTGAAGTATAAATATTCGAACATACTCACCTATAATGTAGTATAGTTGTGCATACATACTCACCTGTAATTCAGTATAAGTGTGCAGACATACTATCCTATAATGCTGTATAAGTGTGCAGACATACTCACCTATATCGAAGTATAGGTTTGCAGACATACTTACCTATAATTAAGTATAGTTGTGCAGACATACTCACCTATAATGAAGCATAAGTGTGCAGACATACTAACTTATAATGTAGTATAAGTGTGCAGACATGCTAACCTATAATGAAATATAAGTGTGCAGACATACTCACATATAATGTTGTATTAGTGTGGTTCAGACATGCCCACCTTTAATGAAGTATAAGCTTGTGGACATACTCACCTAGAATGTAGTAAAGTTGTGCATACATACTCACCTATATTGTAGTATAAGTGTGCAGACATACTCACCTATAATGTAGTATAGTTGTGCATACATACTCACCTATGATGCATTATAAGTGTGCAGACATACTCGCCTATAATCAAGTATAAGTGTGCAGACATACTCACCTATAATGAAGTATTAGTGTGCAGACATGCCCACTTTTAATGGAGTATAAATGTGCGGACAATACTCACCCATAATGTAGTATTGTTGTGCATACATACTCACCTATAATGTAGTATAGTTGTGCATACAACCTATAATGAAGTATAAGTGCGCGGACATACTCACCTATAATGTAGTACAGTTGTGCATGCATACTCACCTATAATGTAGTATAAGTGTGCAGACATACTCACCTATAATGTAATATAAGTGTGCAGACATACTCACCTATATCGAAGTCAAAGTTTGCAGACATACTTACCTATAATAAAGTATAGTTGTGCAGACATACTCACCAATAATGAAGCATAAGTGTGCAGACATACTAACTTATAATGTAGTATAAGTGTGCAGACATGCTCACCTATAATGAAGCATAGTGTGCAGACATACTCACCTATAATGTTGTATTAGTGTGCAGACATGCCCACCTTTAATGAAGAATAAGCTTGCGGACATACTCACCTAGAACGTAGTAAAGTTGTTCATACATACTCACCTATATTGTAGTATAAGTGTGCAAACATACTTACCTATAATGTAGTATAGTTGTGCATACATACTCACCTATAATGTAGAATAGTTGTGCATACATACTCACCTATAATGTAGTATAAGTAAGCAGACATACTCACCTAAAATGAAGTATTAGTGTGCAGACATGCCCACCTTTAATGAAGTATAAATGTGCGGACATTACTCACCTATAATGTAGTATAGCTGTGCATATATACTCACCTATAATGTAGTATAGTTGTGCATACATACTCATGTATAATGAAGTATAAGTGCGCGGACATACTCACCTATAACGTAGTATAGTTTTGCATACATACTCTCCTATGATGTTGTATAAGTGTGCAGACATACTGACCTTTAATGTAGTATAGTTGTGCATACATACTCACCTATAATGTTGTATAAGTGTGCAGACATACTCTTCTGTAATGTTGTATGAGTGTGCAGACATACTCAGCTCTGATGAAGTTTAAGTGTGCAGACATACTCACCTATAATATAGTATGGGTGTGCAGACATACTCACCGATAATGTAGTATAGTTGTGCATACATGCTCACCTATAATGGAGTATAAGTGTGCAGACATACTCACCTATAATGTATTATAAGGATGCAGACATACTCACCTATATCGAAGTATAAGTTTGCAGACATACTTACCTATAATAAAGTATAGTTGTGCAGACATACTCACCTATAATGAAGCATAAGTGTGCAGACATACTTACTTATAATGTAGTATAAGTTTGCAGACATACTCACTCATTATGAAGTATAAGTGTGCAGGCATGCTAACCTATAATGTGGTATAAGTGTGCAGACATACTCACAAATAATGAAGTATAGTTGTGCATACATACTCACCTATAATATTGTATAAGTATGCAGACATACTCACCTATAATGAAGTATAAGTGTGCAGACCTACTCACCTTTAATGCAGCATGAGTGTGTAGACATACTCCATCTATAATGCAGTATAGTTGAGCACACATACTCACCTATTATAAAGTAGAAGTGTTCAGACATACTCACCTACAATGAAGTACAAATGTGCAGACATTCTCACCTATAATGTAGGACAAGTGTGCAGACAGACTCACATATAATGCAGAAAAGTTGTGCATACTTGCTTACCTATAATGAAGTATAGTTGTGCATACAAACTCACCTATAATGTAGTATAAGTGTAAAGATATACTCACCGATAATGAAGTATAAGTGTGCAGACATACTCATCTATAATGTAGTATAAGTGTGCAGACATGCTCACATATAATGAAGTATAAGTGTGCTGACATACTCACTTACAATGAAGTGTAAGTGTGCAGACATACTCACATATTATGAAGTATAGTTGTGCATACATACTCACCTATAATAAAGTATAAGTGTGCAGACATACTCACCTATAATGAAGTACAAGTGTGCAGACAGACATACTCACCTATAATGAAGTAAAGTTGTGCATACGTACACTCACATATAATGTAGTATAAGTGAGTAGACATACTTATCTATAATGCAGTATAGTTAGTGCATACATACTCACCTATAATGAAATAAAAGTGTGCAGATATACTCACATAAATACTTACCTATAATGTAGTATAAGTGTGCAGACATGCTCACATATAATGAAGTATACGTGTGCAGACATACTCACCTATAATGGAGTGAGTGTGTGCAGACATACTCACCTATAATGCAGTATAGATTTGCATACTTTCTTATCTATAATGAAATATAAGTGTGCAGATATACTCACGCAAAATGAAGTGTAAGTGTTCATACATACTCGCCTATAATGTTGTATAAGTGTGCAGACATATTCACCCACAATGAAGTTTGAGTGTGCAGACATACTCACCTATAATGAAGTATAGTTGTGCATACATACTCACCTATAATGTAGTATAAGTGTGGAGACAAACTCACCCATAATAAAGTATAAGTGTGCAGACATACTCACCTATAATGTAGTATAGGTGTGCAAGCATACTCATCTTTAATGTAGTATAAGTGTGGATACATACTCACCTATAATGAAGTATAAGTGAGCAGACATTCTTACCTATAATAAAGTATACTTGTGCAGACAAACTCACCTATAATGTTCCATAAGTTTGCAGACGTACTCACCTATAATGAAGTATAAGTGTGCAGACATGCTCACCTATAATGAAGTATAAGCACGCAGACACACTTACCTATAATATAAAATTAGTGTGCAGACATGCCCCCCTTTAATTAAGTATAAGTGTGCGGACATACTTACCTATATTGTAGTATATTTGTGCATAAATAATCTCCTATAATGTAGTATAAGTGTGCAGAAATACTGATCTATAATGAAGTATAGTTGTGCATACATACTCATAAACAATGTAGTAGAAGTGTGCAGACATACTCACCTATAATGTAATATAAGTGGGCGGACATACTCACCTATAATATAGTATAAGTGTGCAGACATATTCACCTATAATGAAGTGTAAGTGTGCAGATATACTCACCAATACTGTTCTATAAGTGTGCAGATATACTCACCTATAATGTAGTATAAGTGTGCAGATATACTCACCTATAATGAAGTATAAGTGTGCAGACATGCTCACCTATAAAGCAGTATAGTTGTGCATACATACTCACCTATAATGTAGATAAGTTGTGCATACATTCTCACCTATAATTTAATATAAAATAATAAAATATAAGTGTGCAGACATACTCACCTATGATGAAGTATAAGTGTGCAGACATACTCACTTATGATGTTGTATAAGTGTGCCGACATGCTCACTTTTAATGTAGTATAAGTGTGCAGACATACTCACCTATAATGTATCATAAGTGTGCAGACATACTCATGTATATTGTAGTATCAGTGTGGATACAAACTCACCTATATTGTTGTATAAATGTGCAGACATACTCACCTATAAAAATGTATAAGTGTGCAGACATGCTCACCTATAATGCAGTATAAATGTGCAGACATACTCACCTATAATATTGTATTAGTGTGGTGCAGACATGCCCACCTTTAATGAAGTATAAGCTTGCGGACATACTCACCTAGAATGTAGTAAAGTTGTGCATACATACTCACCTATATTGTAGAATAAGTGTGCAGACATACTCACCTATAATGTAGTATAGTTGTGCATACATACTCACCTATAATGCATTATAAGTGTGCAGACATACTCGCCTATAATGAAGTATAAGTGTGCAGACATACTCACCTATAATGAAGTATAAGTGTGCAGACATGCCTACTTTTAATGAAATATAAATGTGCGGACATACTCACCTATAATGCAGTATAGTTGTGCATACATACTCACCTATAATGAAGTATTAGTGTGGAGACATACTCACCTATAATGAAGTATAAGTGTGCAGACATACTCACCTATAATGTAGTATAGGTGTGCAAACATACTCATCTATAATGTAGTATAAGTGTGGAGACATACTCACCTATAATGAAGTGTAAGTGTGCAGACATACTCACCTATAATGTAGTAATGGTGTGCAGACATACTCATCTATAATGTAGTATAAGTGTGCAGACATGCTCACATATAATGAAGTATAAGTGTGCTGACATACTCACTTACAATGGAGTGTAAGTGTGCAGACATACTCACATATTATTAGGTATAGTTGTGCATACATACTCACCTATAATGTAGCATAGTTGTGCATACATACTCACCTATAATGAAGTATAAGTGTGCAGACACACTCACCTATAATATAATATTAGTGTGCAGACATGCCCCTCTTTAATAAAGAATAAGTGTGCGGACATACTCACCTATAATGTAGTATATTTGTGCATACATAATCTCTTATAATGTAGTATAAGTGTGCAGAAATACTGACCTATAATGTAGTATAGTTGTGCATACATACTCATATACAATGTAGTATAAGTGTGCAGACATACTCACCTATAATGTAATATAAGTGGGCGGATATACTCACCTATAATATAGTATAAGTGTGCAGACATATTCACCTATAATGAAATGTAAGTGTGCAGATATACTCACCAATACTGTTCTATAAGTGTGCAGATATACTCACCTATTATGTAGTATAAGTGTGCAGATATACTCACCTATAACGAAGTATAAGTGTGCAGACATGCTCACCTATAAAGCAGTATAGTTGTGCATACATACTCACCTATAATGTAGATAAGTTGTGCATACATAATCACCTATAATTTAATATAATAAAATATAAGTGTGCAGACATACTCACCTATGATGAAGTATAAGTGTGCAGACATAGTCACTTATGATGTTGTATAAGTATGCCGACATGCTCACTTTTAATGTAGTATAAGTGTGCAGACATACTCTCCTATAATGTATCATAAGTGTGCAGACATACTCATGCATATTGTAATATCAGTGTGGAGACATACTCACCTATATTTAAGAATAAGTGTGTAGACATTCTCACCTAAAATGTAGAATAAGTGTGCAGACATACTCATCTATAATATAGTATAAGTGTGGATACAAACTCACCTATATTGTTGTGGATACAAACTCACCTAAATGTGCCGACATACTCACCTATAAAAATCTATAAGTGTGCAGACATGCTCACCTATAATGCAGTATAAATGTGCAGACATACTCACCTATAATATTGTATTAGTGTGGTGCAGACATGCCCACCCTTAATGAAGTATAAGCTGGCGGACATACTCACCTAGAATGTAGTAATGTTGTCACCTATAATGAAGTATAAGTGTGCAGACATGCTTTTAATGAAATATAATATACCTAATTTTAATGAAATATAAATGTGCGGACATACTCACCTATAATGTAGTATAGTTGTGCATACATACTCACCTATAATGTAGTATAAGTGTGCAGACATGCTCACATATAATGAAGTATAAGTGTGCAGATATACTCACCTATAATGGAGTGTAAGTGTGCAGACATACATCAATATTATGTAGTATAGTTGTGCATACATACTCACCTATAATAAAGTATAAGTGTGCAGACATACTCACCTTTAATGATGTACAAGTGTTCAGACATACTCACCTATAATGAAGAAAAGTTGTGCATATATATTCAGCTATTATGTAGTATAAGTGTGCAGACATACTCTCCTATAACTAAGTATTAGTAAGCAGACGTACTCACCTATAATTTAGTATAAGTGTGTAGACATACTCATCTATAATGCAGTATAGTTTTGCATACATACTTACCTATAAGGAAGTATAAGTGTGCAGATATACCCACGTATAATGTAGTATGAGTGTGCAGACATACTCACCTATAATGAAATATAAGTGTGCAGACATACTAACCCATAATGAAGTATAAGTGTGCAGACATGCAAACCTTTAATGTGGAATAAGTGTGCATACATACTCACCTATAATGAAGTATAAATAAGCCGACATACTCACCTATAATGAAGTATAGTTGTGCAAACATACTCACCTATAATTAAGTATAAATGTGCAGACATACTCACCTATAATGTAGTATAAGTGTGCAGACATACTCACCTATATCGAAGTATAAGTTTGCAGACATACTTACCTATAATTAAGTATAGTTGTGCAGACATACTCACCTATAATGTAGTATAAGTGTGAAGTTATACTCACCTATAATGAAGTATAAGTGTGCAGACATACTTACCTATAATGTAGTAATGGTGTGCAGACATACTCATCTATAATGTAGTATAAGTGTGCAGACATGCTCACATATAATGAAGTATAAGTGTGCTGACATACTCACTTACAATGGAGTGTAAGTGTGCAGACATACTCACATATTATGAAGTATAGTTGTGCATACAAACTCACCTATAATGTAGCATAGTTGTGCATACATACTCACATATAATGAAGTATAAGTGCGTGGACATACTCACCTATAATGTAGTATAGTTGTGCATACATACTCACCTATAATGTAGTATAAGTGTGCAGACATACTCACCTATAATGTAATATAAATATACTCACCTATATCGAAGTCACAGTTTGCAGACATACTAACCTATAATAAAGTATAGTTGTGCAGACATACTCACCTATAATGAAGCATAAGTGTGCAGACATACTAACTTATAATGTAGTAAAAGTTTGCAGACATGCTCACCTATAATGAAGCATAGTGTGCAGACATACTCACCTATAATGTTGTATTGGTGTGCAGACATGCACACCTTATATGAAAAATAAGCTTGCGGACATACTCACCTAGAATGTAGTAAAGTTGTTCATACATACTCACCTATATTGTAGTATAAGTGTGCAGACATACTCACCTATAATGTAGTATAGTTATGCATACATACTCACCTATAATGTAGAAAAGTTGTGCATACATACTCACCTATAATGTAGTATAAGTATGCAGACATACTCACCTAAAATGAAGTATAAGTGTGCAGACATGCCGACCTTTAATGAAATATAAATGTGCGGACAATACTCACCTATAATGTTGTAGTATAGTTGTGCATATATACTCACCTAAAATGTTGTATAGTTGTGCATTCATACTCACCTATAATGAAGTATAAATGCGCGGACATACTCACTTATGATGATGTATAAGTGTGCCGACATGCTCACTTTTAATGTAGTATAAGTGTGCATACATACTCACCTATAATGTGTCATTAGTGTGCAGACATACTCATCTATATTGTAGTATCAGTGTGGAGACATACTCACCTATATTTAAGAATAAGTGTGCAGACATTCTCACCTATAATGTAGAATAAGTGTGCAGACATACTCATCTATAATATAGTATAAGTGTGGATATAAACTCACATTTAGTGTTGTATAAATGTGCAGACATACTCACCTATAAAAATGTATAAGTGCGCAGACATGCTCACCTATAATGCAGTATAAATGTGCAGACATACTCACCTATAATATTGTATTAGTGTGGTGCAGACATGCCCACCTTTAATGAAGTATAAGCTTGCGGACATACTCACCTAGAATGTAGGTAAGTTGTGCATACATACTCACCTATATTGTAGTATAAGTGTGCAGACATACTCACCTATAATGTAGTATAGTTGTGCATACATACTCACCTATAATGCATTATAAGTGTGCAGACATACTCGCCTATAATGAAGTATAAGTGTGCAGACATACTCACCTGTAATGAAGTATTAGTGTGCAGACATGCCCACTTTTAATGAAGTATAAATGTGCGGACATACTCACCTATAATGTAGTATAGTTGTGCACACATACTCACCTGTAATGTAGTATAAGTGTGGACACATACTCACCTATAATGAAGTATGGGTGTGCAGACATTCTTACCTTTAATAAAGTATAGTTGAGCAGACAAACTCACCTATAATGTTCCATAAGTTTGCAGACGTACTCACCTATAATGAATTATAAGTGTGCAGACATGCTCACCTATAATGAAGTATAAGTGTGCAGACACTCTCACCTATAATATAATATTAGTGTGCAGACATGCCCCTCTTTAATAAGGTATAAGTGTGCGGACATACTCACCTATAATGTAGTATATTTGTGCATACATAATCTCCTATAATGTAGTATAAGTGTGCAGAAATACTGACCTATAATGTAGTATAAGTGTGCAGACATACTCACCTATATCGAAGTCAAAGTTTGCAGACATACTTACCTATAATAAAATATAGTTGTGCAGACATACTCACCTATAATGAAGCATAAGTGTGCAGACATACTAACTTTTAATGTAGTATATGTGTGCAGACATGCTCACCTATAATGAAGCATAGTGTGCAGACATACTCACCTATAATGTTGTATAAGTGTGCAGACATGCCCACCTTTAATGAAGAATAAGCTTGCGGACATACTCACCTAGAATGTAGTAAAGTTGTGCATACATACTCACCTATAATGAAGAATAGTTGCGCGTACATACTCACCTATAATGTAGTATAAGTAAGCAGACATACTCACCTAAAATGAAGTATAAGTGTGCAGACATGCCCACCTTTAATATAGTATAAATGTGCGGACAATACTCACCTATAATGTAGTATAGTTGTGCATATATACTCACCTATAATGTAGTATAGTTGTGCATACATACTCATCTATAATGAAGTATAAGTGCGCGGACATACTCACCTATCACGAAGTATAGTTTTGCATACATACTCTCCTATGATGTAGTATAAGTGTGCAGACATACTGACCTTTAATGTAGTATAGTTGTGCATACATACTCACCTATAATGTTGTATAAGTGTGCAGACATACTCGACTGTAATGTTGTATAAGTGTGCAGACATACTCAGCTATGATGAAGTATAAGTGTGCAAACATACTCACCTATAATATAGTATGGGTGTGCAGACATACTCACCTATAATGTAGTATAGTTGATCACACCGATGCGTGACGCGAAGTATCGTCTTGTTGGGCCGGCCCTGTCTTGATGGGCCGCCCTATCGCCGCGACTGGCCCCGCGCGGTGTGGTGTTATTCCCACCTACGTTGGACTGTATTATTGTCACCAACCATCAATATTACCGTGACAGGAGAGCGTCGCTTTCTCGTCCACTTGTTCATAGACCATCGCCGGGAGAAGACCTCAATCCGGGCCAGCAAGTCGCAGCCGCGCTCCATCACCGAACCTGGGACGAGTTACCTGTGACTAACCGCGACCACTATCGAGAAGTGCACGACGGGTTACCTGTTGTTAGCCGAGACCTCCGAATCCTGTTATCCACGCCATCATCGAACTTACACCACAACCGTGAGTAACAATTCCCTTATATCCTATTCTTTCCAGTTTGGCTAACGCCAAACTATATGGTCCTTCCGATCCGTAACCATAGCCGTGAAAAAACAGTCCACTGAACCTATCTCAAGCTAAATCAATTACAGCCGCCTTTTAATTATCCGATTCAAAATCATTTCAAAATCAAAAACATTTCTCCCTTCAAAGAAAAAAAAAAAATTCCTCAAAGTTTGGGTCATCACAAAGCGAAAATGCAGGTGTTGTATTCGTGTATCATGTTGTTTGTAAATTCTAATAATCCATTATTCATTTCAAATACTAAATAAATTATTGTGGGTACATATTTATTTTATTCAATTCAAAAAATATTTAAATCACCGAGTTATATTCAAATAAGTGACATGTTTTGTTTATTTTTTAACCGAATTACCATCGGTATATTTTAAAAATTAACAGGAAACATTATTGCTGCAAGCTGGGTCGACTAACATTTATTCGATGTTATCCAAATATCTTTGGGGGAAGCATCACAGTTCTTGAACATGAACTATTTATTATTGTAAATTATAAAATATTAAGTTTTTTAAATATTAAAAAAGTATTATCTTTTTTTCAAATTGCTGCTAAATCTCAAATCAACTTCATTTCTCACCGTGCCAGTAATAACTTCTTCTTCTTATTCACTATTTCTTCGTCTATTCATTGTGCTTCATCTTTTAAATTCTCAAAATTATTACAAAAATATTATTTTCTTTTCAAATTGCTGCTAAATCTCAAATCTAAACTTCATTTATCATCGTGCCAATAATAACTTCTTCTTCTTATTCACTATTTCTTCGTCTATTCATTGTGCTTCATCTTTTAAATTCTCTAAATCATTAGAAAAGTATTATCTTTTTCTTTCAAAATGCCGTCAAAATCACAAGCCGCAAAGTTTCGTGAGAGCCACAGAGCAATAGCACAGCTAAGAGACATTGCATCTGCCATAAATTCAGGTGACTTCTCGAAGTATTCCGTTGCTGACTTTGAGGGGCGCTTCTCTAAATCAGATGAGGTCAAAAGTAGGCTGGATGACGTGTATTACCAAATATTGGATTCCACCGATCTCGATGATAAGACGGAGACCCAATATACCGACAACTATCGTGCAGCATGCGATGCTTACACAGATATGCTTGTCGTCAAAGCAAGTTTCACTTCACAACCGACTGCATCGGCTTCTCAGCCCTCAACATCTTCTATACCCGCTTCCGTTCTGCCCAAAATTGAGCTTCCTAAATTTTCTTCAAAATTCGAAGATTGGCCGTCATTCATTGCCATTTTTAAGAGCTTGACGGACCAAATCGGCAATCTTACCGATGCAGTGAAGCTCCATTACCTTTTTTCGAGTCTTAGTGGAGAGGCTCTTAGTATGATATCTCACCTAAAGATCACCAATGAGGGCTATGCGGTGGCCTTAGCCATTCTGACTAAGCGCTATGAAAACCGCAGGGTACTCATCGACCGGTTTGTGGATGTCATATTGGAGCTTCCCACTATCACATCCCGCTCAGATATCCGTCAGCTGTTCTTAAACCCCCTCGTTTCAGCTCAATCAGCACTACAAAATTTAAATCTGCCCATTAAAGAGTGTGATTACGTTTTCGTATCCATACTGGTACGAAAACTGAAAGGTGAACTCCGCTCTTTATTCGAACGTAGGCACGGGTCGGATGAACGTCTGCCTACCCTTCAACATTTAATCACGTTTCTTGAAGAACATGCACGTTGTGTTGAAACAGAAAGAGCCAACACATCTAATCAGCCCATTCACCAGCCCTCACCACTCTTTTATGGCTCAGGCGGACGGTCATCCACCCTGCAGCGTGCTCGTACTCCACATAGACAGCAATTTCGGTCCATTCGGTCTCCTCAACCAGCTTACTTGGCCCAAACATCCACCACAACCCCAACGACCGACCGTCTTTTCTGCCCTTGGTGCAACACCAGGGGCCACAGACTAATGGCGTGCCCAAATTATCAAAATCAGCCCGTTCAAGGTCGTTGGGATTTTATCACGGCGAGCGGTCGTTGTCGACGCTGCCTCGGACCTCATAATGCAAATGATTGCGAAACTACGGGGTCGTGCCGGGAGTGCAAGAGTGACAGGCATCACACTTCCCTTCACCACCCTGGTACGTCATCTTCGACGCAATCATCAGCCCACTTTCGGCCATTGTCACCCCGAGAGCGGCCTCGGCGGCTATCAGCCCGTGAATCTCCACAGCGCTCGTCACAAACAGGATATAGGTCTCCGCCGCCAACCCGAAAAAATAATCAGCAAGACCCACAATTATGACTACCAACTATAACAGAACACCAGGAACATGAAACACTCACCAACAGCTCAGCTCAGCCCGAGCTTGAGACACCAAATAACTCTCCAATATTATTACCAACGGTGTCGCTAGAGATTGCAGATGTTAATGGGCATTTTCACAAAGCAAGAGCACTTCTGGATTGCGGATCCATGGTGACGCTCATAACTCACCACATGGCTCAAATTTTGCACCTGCCCTTTCAGCGCACATCACTCAAAATTGCGGGAGTCGGAAATCAATACATACAAAACTCAAAGGCATCGATTCAAATTGTTTTTAAGCCTACACACAATGACAAACCTACGATTACGGCTACAGCTCATGTTTTAAAGAGTGTTACTGGTTATTTACCATTGAGCAAAGTTCCACATATAAGTCATATGATGGACACACCTAAAATTCCCCTAGCAGATGAGGGTTTTAATGTGCCGGCTCAAGTCGACCTTCTACTCGGCTCTGATGTTCTTGGCCAGGTTTTGGATGGTACTAAGGTCTCTTTGGGGCCCGGCAGGCCTATAGCCTTCGGCGGCCTATAGCCTTCGGCACGATCTTTGACTTTGCATTACTGGGACCTATTCAAGACCAAAATACAGCACCGGCATCACACCCAAACTCAGCCCATAATTGCGGCTCTCCCAACTCATGCGCTTCAACTCAAAAGCGACTCAGCCCAAACTCAGCCCGTACTTGCGGCTCTCCCAACTCATGCGCTTCAACTCAAAAGCGACTCAGCCCAAACTCAGCCCGTACTTGCGGCTCTCCCAACTCATGCGCTTCAACTCAAAAGCGACTCAGCCCAAACTCAGCCCGTACTTGCGGCTCTCCCAACTCATGCGCTTCAACTCAAAAGCGACTCAGCCCAAACTCAGCCCGTACTTGCGGCTCTCCCAACTCATGCGCTTCAACTCAAAAGCAACCCAGCCCAAACTCAGCCGGTGTTCTCTCAAGTCTCTGCGGATTTTGCTGGCCCTTTCTTGATAAAATCCAGCACTTTGAGAAGCGCAAAACTTTTGAAGGCCTACTTCTGCATCTTTGTGTGCCTTTCCACAAAGGCGGTTCACAAGGAGCCAGTCTCTTCACTCAGCACGGACGCCTTTTTCGCAGCATTACAACGGTTCGTTTCCCGTCGCGGTGTGCCTGTTCTCATCCGATCCGATTGTGGCACAAATTATGTGGGTGCTAGGAATCAGCTCATGGAGGTACAGAGATTTCTTTCAGTCAATGAAGATAAAATCACTCACAAACTTACAACTCAGCACATCACGTGGTTACTCAACCCACCTTCAGCTCCATCATTTGGCGGTCTCCATGAAACCGCGGTAAATTCCACAAAACAAGTTACTTTATAGAATCGTAGGTGATCAGCACCTGACCTTTGAGGAATTTACCACACTCATAACACGAATCGAGGCTGTCCTTAACTCCTACCTCCACACCCTTCAAACCCGCTCCAAATGGCTTTCACCATCCTCCTCTCCTCAAATCGGAGAGCTCGTCCTGATCAAGGAGGACAACCTGCCGGCACTGAAGTGGCGACTCGGACGCATCACCCGCACCATACCAGGCAGCGATGGAGTGACACGTGTGGTGGATGATCACGCCGATGACGCCCGGCGCCCCAGGATGATCACGCCGATGCGTGACGCGAAGTATCGTCTTGTTGGGTCGCCCTATCGTTGCTGCGGCCCCGTCATGATGGGCCCCCCTTTCGCCGCGACTGGCCCAGTGTGGTGTAATACGCCGGATGGTATTATTGTCACCATCCACCGATATTACCGTTACAGGAGAGCGTCGCCCACTTGCGGCACTTGTTCATAGACCATCGCCGGGAGAAGACCTCAAATCCGGGCTAGCCAGTCGCCGGCGCGCTCTTCATCGCCGAAACCTGGGCCGAGTTACCTGTGACTAACCGCGACCACTATCGAGAAGTGCACGACGGGTTACCTGTTGTTAGCCGAGAACTCCGAATCCTGTTATCCACGCCAACGTCGAACTTACACCACAACCGTGAGAAGAATTCCCTTTATATCCTATTCTTTCCAGTTTGGCTAACGCCAAACTAATTAGTGTGCCAACATGTCCACCTTTATTGAAGTATAAATGTGCGAACATACTCACCTATAATGAAGTATAGTTGTGCATACATACTCACCTATAATTAAGTATAAGTGTGCAGACATACTTACCTATAATGTAGTTTAAGTGTGCAGACATACTCACCTATATCGAAGTATAAGTTTGCAGACATACTTACCTATAATAAAGTATAGTTGTGCAGACATACTCACCTATAATGAAGCATAAGTGTGCAGACATACTAACTCATAATGTAGTATAAGTGTGCAGACATGCTCACCTATAATAAAGTATAAGTATACAGACATACTCACCTATAATGTTGTATTAGTGTGGTGCAGACATGCCCACCTTTAATGAAGTATAAGCTTGCGGACATACTCACCTAGAATGTAGTAAAGTTGTGCATACATACTCACCTATAATGCAGTATAGTTGTGCATACATACTCACCTATAATGTAGTATAAGTGTGCAGACATACTCACCTATAATGTAATATAAGTGTGCAGACATACTCACCTATATCGAAGTATAAGTTTGCAGACATACTAACCTATAAGAAAGTATAGTTGTGCAGACAAAATCACCTATAATGAAGCATAAGTGTGCAGACATACTAACTTATAATGTAGTATAAGTGTGCAGACATGCTCACCTATAATGAAGCATAGTGTGCAGACCTACTCACCTATAATATTGTATTAGTGTGCAGACATGCCCACCTTTAATGAAGTATAAGCTATAATGTAGTATAGTTGTGCATACAAACTCACCTATAATTAAGTATAAGTGTGCAGACATACTTACCTATAATGTAGTATAAGTGTGCAGACATACTCACCTATATCGAAGTATTAGTTTGCAGACATACTTACCTATAATAAAGTATAGTTGTGCAGACATACTCACCTATAATGAAGCATAAGTGTGCAGACATACTAACTTATAATGTAGTATAAGTGTGCACACATGCTCACCTATAATGAAGTATAAGTGTGCAGACCTACTCACCTATAATGTTGGATTAGTGTGGTGCAGACATGCCCACCTTTAATGAAGTATAAGCTTGCGGACATACTCACCTAGAATGTAGTAAAGTTGTGCATACATACTCACCTATATTGTAGTATAAGTGTGCAGATATACTCACCTATAATGTAGTATAGTTGTGCATACATACTCACCTATGATGCATTATAAGTGTGCGGACATACTCGCCTATAATAAAGTATAAGTGTGCAGACATACTCACCTATAATGAAGTATTAGTGTGCAGACATGCCCACCTTTAATAAAGTTTAAGCTTGCTGACATACTCACCTAGAATGTAGTAAAGTTGTTCATTCATACTCACCTATATTGTAGTATACGTGTGCAGACATACTCACCTATAATGTAGTATAGTTGTGCATACATACTCACCTATAATGTAGTATAGTTGTGCATACATACTCACCTATAATGTAGTATACGTGTGCAGACATACTCAACTAAAATTAAGTATTAGTGTGCAGACATGCTCACCTTTAATGAAGTATAAATGTGCGGACAATACTCACCTATAATGTAGTATAGCTGTGCATACATACTCACCTATAATGTAGTATAGTTGTGCATACATACTCACCTATAATGAAGTATAAGTGCGCGGACATACTCACCTATAATGTAATATAAGTGTGCAGACATACTCACCTACATCAAAGTATAAGTTTGCAGACATACTTACCTATAATAAAGTATAGTTGTGCAGACATACTCACCTATAATGAAGCATAAGTGTGCAGACATACTAACTTATAATGTAGTATAAGTGTGCAGACATGCTCACCTATAATGAAGTATAAGTATACAGACATACTCACCTATAATGTTGTATTAGTGTGGTGCAGACATGCCCACCTTTAATGAAGTATAAGCTTGCGGACATACTCACCTAGAATGTAGTAAAGTTGTGCATACATACTCACCTATAATGTAGTATAGTTGTGCAAACATACTCACCTATAATGTAGTATAAGTGTGCAGACATACTCACCTTTAATGAAATATAAGTGTGCAGACATACTCACCTACATCGAAGTATAAGTTTGCAGACATACTTACCTATAATAAAGTATAGTTGTGCAGACATACTCACCTATAATGAAGCATAAGTGTGCAGACATACTAACTTATAATGTAGTATAAGTGTGCAGACATGCTCAACTATAATGAAGCATAGTGTGCAGACTTACTCACCTATAATATTGTATAAGTGTGCAGACATGCCCACCTTTAATGAAGTATAAGCTTGCGGACATACTCACCTAGAATGAAGTAAAGTTGTTCATACATACTTCGTTCGTTCATAAGTAAAGTTGTTCATACATAGCTATATTGCAGTATAAGTGTGCAGACATACTCACCTATAATGTAGTATAGTTGTGCATACATACTCACCTATAATGTAGTATAGTTGTGCATACATACTCACCTATAATGTAGTATAAGTGTGCAGACATACTCAACTAAAATGAAGTATTAGTGTGCAGACATGCTCACCTTAAATGAAGTATAAATGTGCGGACAATACTCACATATAATGTAGTATAGCTGTGCATACATACTCACCTATAATGTAGTATAGTTGTGCATACATACTCACCTATAATGAAGTATAAGTGCGCGGACATACTCACCTATAACGTAGTATAGTTTTGCATACATACTCTCCTATGATGTAGTATAAGTGTGCAGACATACTGACCTTTAATGTAGTATAGTTGTGCATACATACTCACCTTTAATGTTGTATAAGTGTGCAGAAATACTCGACTGTGTTGTAGTATAAGTGTGCAGACATACTCACCTATAATGTAATATAAGTGGGCGGACATACTCACCTATAATATAGTATAAGTGTGCAGACATATTCACCTATAATGAAGTGTAAGTGTGCAGATATACTCACCAATACTGTTCTATAAGTGTGCAGACATACTCACCTATAATGAAGTATAAGTGTGCAGATATACTCACCTATAATGTAGTATAAGTGTGCAGACATGCTCACCTATAAAGCAGTATAGTTGTGCATACATACTCACCTATAATGTAGATAAGTTGTGCATACATTCTCACCTATAATTTAATATAATAAAATATAAGTGTGCAGACATACTCACCTATGATGAAGTATAAGTGTGCAGACATACTCACTTATGATGTTGTATAAGTGTGCCGACATGCTCACTTTTAATGTAGTATAAGTGTGCAGACATACTCATCTATAATGTATCATAAGTGTGCAGACATACTCATCTATATTGTAGTATCAGTGTGGAGACATACTCACCTATATTTAAGAATAAGTGTGTTGACATTCTCACCTATAATGTAGAATAAGTGTGCAGACATACTCATCTATAATAAAGTATAAGTGTGGATACAAACTCACCTATATTGTTGAATAAATGTGCAGACATACTTACCTATAAAAATGTATAAGTGTGCAGACATGCTCACCTATAATGCAGTATAAATGTGCAGACATACTCACCTATAATGTTGTATTAGTGTGGTGCAGACATGCCCACCTTTAATGAAGTATAAGCTTGCGGACATACTCACCTATAATGTAGTAAAGTTGTGCATACATACTTACCTATATTGTTGTATAAGTGTACAGACATACTCACCTATAATGAAGTATAGTTGTGCATACATACTCACCTTTAATGCATTATAAGTGTGCAGACATACTCGCCTATTATGAAGTATAAGTGTGCAGACATACTCACCTATAATGAAGTATTAGTGTGCAGACATGCCCACTTTTAATGAAGTATAAATGTGCGGACATACTCACCTATAATGTTGTATAGTTGTGCATACAGACTCACCTATAAGGAAGTATAAGTGTGCAGATATACTCACGTATAATGAAGTAAAAGTGTGCAGACATACTCACCTATAATGAAGTATAAGTGTGCTGACATACTCACCCATAATGAAGTATAAGTGTGCAGACATGCAAACCTTTAGTGTGGAAAAAGTGTGCAGACATACTCACCTATAATGAAGTATAAGTGTGCAGACATACTCACCTATAATCAAGTATAGTTGTGCATACAACCTCACCTATAATGCATTATAAGTGTGCAGACATACTCACCTTTAATGCATTATAAATGTGCAGAGATACTCGCCTATAATGAAGTATTAGTGTGCAGACATACTCACCTTAAAGGAAGTATTAGTGTGCCGACATGTCCACCTTTATTGAAGTATAAATGTGCGAACATACTCACCTATAATGTAGTATAGTTGTGCACACATACTCACCTATAATTAAGTATATGTGTGCAGACATACTTACCTATAATGTAGTATAAGTGTGCAGACATACTCACCTATATCGAAGTATAAGTTTGCAGACATACTTACCTATTATAAAGTACAGTGGTGCAGACATACTCACCTATAATGAAGCATAAGTGTTCAGACATACTTACTTATAATGTAGTATAAGTGTGCAGACATGCTCACCTATCATGAAGTATAAGTGTGCAGACATACTCACCTATAATGTTGTTTTAGTGTGATGCAGACATGCCCACCTTAAATGAAGTATAAGCTTGCGGACATACTCACCTAGAATGTTGTAAAGTTAAGCATACATACTCACCTATATTGTAGTATATGTGTGCAGACATACTCACCTATAATATAGTATAGTTGTGCATACATACTCACCTATGATGCATTATAAGTGTGCAGACATACTCGCCTATAATGAAGTATAAGTGTGCAGACATACTCACCTATAATGAAGTATAAGTGTGCGGACATGTCCACTTTTAATGGAGTATAAATGTGCGGACAATACTCACCTATAATGTAGCATAGTTGTGCATACATACTCACCTATAATGTAGTATAGTTGTGCATACATACTCACCTATAATGAAGTATAAGTGCGCGGACATACTCACCTATAATGTAGTATAGTTGTGCATACATACTCACCTATAATGTAGTATAAGTGTGCAGACATACTGACCTATAATGCAATAGAAGTGTGCAGACATACTCACCTATATCGAAGTATAAGTTTGCAGACATACTTACCTATAATAAAGTATAGTTGTGCAGACATACTTACCTATAATGAAGCATAAGTGTGCAGACATACTTACTTATAATGTGACAGGCTGGGAAATTCCATAGATACCAAATGTTTTTTGCTTAGATATTCTTCTTCTTCTTGAACAGTTATATATGAAGGAGTATACACCAGTATGAAATGTTAGAAATTGTTTTAAAATTTTCAAAACATATATTGCAAAGAAATTAATATTTTGTCGCTAATTGTATACACTCTAAGCAATAAAAAAAATTAACTTTAGTTTAAATACATATCTAGTCAAGCCTCACCTTCTTAATAATATAGGGTGGCCTAACAAGAACTTAAATTTTGCAGCCATTTTTCAGTTGTCATACGTGTGTAATTATAATGGACATGCGTCATCTACATATTTTCCCCATTTTTATAATAAAGTTTAATGATTTCCAAGCGTTCTGCAATCGTATAACGCAACATTTTTTATTTATAGGTTACGTAGATGACGTATGTCCATTATAAATATTATGCGTTTGACAGCTGAAAAATAGCGGTAAATTTATAATGGCTGTTCTTGTTGCACTACCCCGTAGTAAAAAATGATACTTAACGTGGGACCCATCGAGCATACATTTGTAGAAATCATAGGTCCTTTGTCATTATGGATTGATTGAGGGGATTTTGCGGAAAGGTGGGTACGAAGTTTGTTCGCCATATGCAACAACTTTGGCGTTTTATATTAGTTTGCCTGATAAATTCCAGGCAGGGTCTGTCGACTGCCACCCACCGCATTTAATACATATTGGAGCCGTCACCGAGGTGGGATTAGCCACATTTAAAGCAACGTGCAGATGAACTGCATTGCTGCTTCGTGTGTTCGTATCTGCAGCACTGGAACCACTCACTTTGGTTAGGAAAGAATACTTTTCTACCATTTCAGAGTTGTAGAAAGCGTAGACTCTCTGAGGTAGGGCCTGTCCATCAAATGTTAGTACTACTGTTTGTGTAAGGGCCCATATCACACCATCTGAGTTGGTAATCGTACGGCTTTTGACTTTCTCGACTCTTCCGTACTTCCAAGTTTTCTCGGAATTCTCCCTCTTTCCACTCAACCGGGATTCCTCATATGAGGCCAATTATGGTGACCATGAAATAATAAATAATTCAGTCATTAAATTCAATAAAATTTATTTATAAGAACATTCCTCATATATTTATTTATTTATTTATTATTACACATGACAAGAAATATACACAATTTGAAAAAAAACAACAGGTAATTTGATTTGGACATATAATTTTAATGGATCTGGGTTTGTTGCCTTTCATTTGTCGTATCCCCAGTAAACTAGGCTTTTGCCTGTATCTCACTGAGGATATTTAGCATGAAAAAATAAATCGATACTTCTTTCCGATTTTTGATTACACAAAAACAAAACCCCGTTGCACGCTCTCATCAACCTGACAAACAGTGACACTTAACTACAACTGGAAACATCTTGCGAAACTCAACTCCTCACACATTATCACTCCAGAAAGACCAAAAATATTCATCCCACAATCATAAGAATAAAAATCAAAACAAATTCAAAACAAAAAAAAAAAACAGAAGAAAAAAAGAAAAACACACAGAAACACAAATACAAAAACATCCAAAATAAAAACAACAAGAAGAGACCCACACTCACGAGCTCATATAATATTATACATTTAAACAAATTTTTATTTTCGTTCTTTAATTCCTTGGAAATTTTCCAGAAAAAAAGCACATTCTAGATATGAATTCTTTAAAAGTATCAAAGCTTAAGGGTTACATAGTAACAAAAATAATATCAATTCAGCCGGTATGCAGAATAGTACAACATAATACAGGCTATTAATATAAAAAATCATATGAAACAACAAAATATAATATCTGAATTTTTTTTTGAAAAATGAATTTCTCGATAACATTAATTTAAAAATGAAATTATACAATGGAGTTTGAGTGTTTCTGGATACTATGAGTTCTTATATAAGATATTCTTTCTTTCTTTCGATGGTCTTACTGCCCATATCGAGCTTGGGCCTCCGTCAATCTTCGCCTCCGACTCCTGTCTTTCGCCACGACCCTGCAATCCTGCGCCTGCAGCAGCTGGGTTGCGTCCCTCTCAACTTCGTCCTCCCATCGCAGCCTCGGCCTGCCCACTCTCCTTCTTCCGCCCGGGTGTCCCTCCAGGATTCTTTTGGGTGCTCGCGATGAAGGCATTCTCTGCACATGTCTGGCCCGTCTCATTCTGCTCATTCCGACATGTACAGATAGTCTGGGAGCTTTGTAGATATTATACATCTCGTCGTTGTATCGTATTCGCCAGGTTTCACCGTCATTCATAGGGCCCAGGATCCTACGTAGTACTCTTCTCTCGAAGGCATCTAGCAACTCTACGGATTTCACTGTCAGTGTCCATGTTTCGCATCCAAATGCCACCACTGTTCTAATAATTGTTTTGTATAGGGTTACTTTGGGTTTTTTTGTGGACACTTCTGGACTTGAATACCGGCAGTAGGGAGAAGAATGTTTTGTTTTCTGTTGTGATTCTTATCTTAATCTCAGCCTGCTCCTCGTTTTCCTTCGTTGTAATTGAACCCAAGTAGGTGAACTCATCTACTACCTCAAAGTCATATTTATTCTTGAATCTAATGTTACCTTGTGGATCATTGTCTATTCTCCTACTCTGTTTCATGATTTTTGTCTTATTTTCATTAATTTCCACTCCAACTTCTTTGGTCGCTGTCTCCAAGGTTTCAAATACTTCTTGAATGGCTGTCAGGGGTCTCCCTACTTTGCTGAGGTCATCTGCATACCCAATTACCTGGCTATTTTGGGAGCATATATTGGTGTTTGCATTATTATGGTGTGTCTTTCTGATGGCATATTCCAGACTCAGATTGAAAAGTGTAGGGGCAAGTCTGTCCCCCTGTTTGAGACCCTGAGATACGATAAGCTCGTCTGTGAGCTCTCCTCCTATCTTAACTCTACACTTTGTGTTACTCATTGTAGCCCTTATAAGCCTTACTAACTTTGTGGGTATATTAAATGTTAAAAGTATGTCATACAGTTTTTCCCTAATAATGTTGTCATAGGCCTGCTTGAAGTCTATGAATAGTTGATAAATGTCAACATCGAATTCCCAGCATTTGTTCAGGATCTGTCTTACTGTAAATAATTGATCACTTGTTGATCTGTTCCTTCTGAACCCGGCCTGATACTCTCCTATAATGCCCTCTGCCAAATGTTCAATCCTCTCCTTCAGTATAATAGTTAGTATTTTGTACGTTGTGCTCAACAATGATATTCCTCTGTGATTTTCACATTCCAGTTTATCTCCCTTTTTAAGTATCGGACATATTATGCTCAACTGCCAATCCTTTGTAATTTCTTCCAAGTCCCATATCTTGTTGATTAGTCTATGGATCAACCTATGAAGGTGTTCGGTTCCACATTTCAGCAGCTCGGATGGTATATTATCCGCCCCTGGGGCCTCGTTATTTTTTAATTTCATAATTGCCAGTCTTACTTCTGTGAGAGGTGGAGGCTGACTTTCTGATCATTCTCCCTGGGTACAGTCTCAGTTCCCAGTTGTGTATTCGGATTGAGTAGTTGCTGGAAGTATTCTTTCCATCTGTTTTTGACTTTTTCTGTGTCTGCTATGATGTCCCCGTTGGAGTCTCTACTCAAATTGGTGTTTGGCTAAAACCCTTTTCTAGAATATGTTGGCTGCCTTATAGGCTTCTCTTGTATTGTTGTCAACAAAGTCCCGTTCCATTTTCTGCAGTATATTGTTCATATAGACTTTTTCTTTTTTCTCAGCATGTGATTGGTTTCTCTCCTAGCATCTTCATACGCCTGCCTTTTGGCCCTTGTATCTCGTTCCATAAATAGTTATCTTAGTCTATTTTACTCATTTATTTTTTCTCTGTATTCCTCGTCAAACCACGGGTTTCTAGTTTGTCTGGGTTTATTACCTATGCCGGCTTCGGCTGCATTTAGGACTGCATTCTATACTTTATCCCAATCGTTCTCTAAGGTTTCTTGAGATATCGCATCATCTAATTCAATTGTCAGCTTTTCCGCAAGAGCGTTTTGGTATCTTTCTCGACCTTCAGGTGTTCCAAGTGCTATTGAATTGAATTTTGGTGTATTCTGTTGTCTTCTTCCCCCATTATTACCGATGCGACTCCTATATGTGGCCACCACCATGTAGTGATCTGAATCAGGCTCCTCTTTTTTCTATCAAATGTGGTCAATTTGATTGCGGTGTATGCCATTTGGAGAGGTCAATATCCATTTATATATGTCTTTCCTAGGAAACTGTGTCGAGGATATTACCATGTTCCTAGATTCAGCAAGATCTATTACAAAAGACCCATTATTGTTGCTGTCTGTGTGCAAGCTATGTCTTCCGGTAATGTGCAGACAAGTTATATCCTTGCCAATTTTTGCATTGAGATCGCCCATGACAATCTTTATATCATTGGAGGCGATTGAGTCAAAAACCTGTTTCGGTTTCTGATAAAAAGTGTTCTTAACTGAGCCATCTTTATGTTCGGTTTCTGCATGTACATTTACTATTGACACATTAAAGAATCTTGTTTTAATGCGGAGGACACACATTCGCCCGTTTATGGGCCTGAAAGCAATAATGTTATTCATGACTCTTTCATCCACTATAAATGCAGCCCCAAATTGAGCCCCTGCAAGAAGGCTTATCTCCACTATGAATTATTTTGAGAGAATCTAAAATACATTTTTGTTAGAATCTTTTATCACATTGTCCACAGCTAAGTAAGGCTTCGCTCCACTACGACTCCTTTCATGAGATTTTAAATTATCAATTTGTTATAATGTCTTATCACATTGTTCACAGTTATAAGGCTTCTCTCCACTATGAATCAATTCATGAGATTTTAAAAGGTATTTTTGCAAGAATGTCTTATCACATTTTCCATAGCTGTAAGGCTTCTCCCCAATATGAATCCTTTCATGAAGTTTTGAACTATGTTTTTATGTGAATGTCTTATCACATTGTCCACAGCTGTAAGGCTTCTCTCCACTATGAATCCTTTCATGAAGTTTTAAACTACGTTTAACTGTGAATGTCTTATCACATTGTTCACAGCTGTAAGGCTTCTCTCCACTATGAATCCTTTCATGACGTTTTAAATGACCTATTTGTGAGAATGTCTTATCACATTGACTACAGCTGTGAGGCTTTTCTCCACTATGAATCCTTTCATGTAATTTTAAATTACCTATTTGTGAGAATGTCTTATCACATTGTCCACAGCTGTAAGGCTTCTCTCCACTATGAATCCTTTCATGTAATTTTAATTTATCTTTTCGCGAGAATGTCGCATCACATTGCCCACAGCTGTAAGGCTTCTCTCCACTATGAATCCTTTCATGAGATTTTAAATCACCTTTTCGTAAGAATGTTTTATCACATTGTTCACAGCTGTAAGACTTCTCTCCACTATGAATCCTTTCATGAAGTTTTAAAGAATATTTTTGTGTGAATGTCTTATCACATTGTCCACAGCTGTAAGGCTTCTCTCCACTATGAATGATTTCATGAAGTTTTAAAGAACATTTTTGTGTGAATGTCTTATCACATTGTCCACAGCTGTAAGGCTTCTCTCCACTATGAATCCTTTCATGAAGTTTTAAATTACATATTTGTGAGAAACTCTTATCACATTGTCCACAGCGAGATGTATAATATCTAACCAAAAATCAAAATAAAATTTTATTAATTCAGTAAAATTGAATTCCTTTAATAGATTTACTAAATGTAAAGGGTAAAATAAATAAAATTAGAATAGATATTAGTAATGCAATAACTCCTCCTAATTTATTAGGAATTGATCGTAAGATGGCATAGGCAAATAAAAAATATCATTCAGGTTGAATATGAATTGGGGTAACTATGGGGTTAGCAATTATAAAATTATCTGGGTCATTAAGTAAGTATGGAAATCATAAAACAATTAAAATTAAAAGTATACAGGCTATGATAAATCCTAAAATATCTTTAAATGTAAAATAGGGGTGAAAAGGAGTTTTATCTCTATTAAATTTAATATTTAAAGGATTTGAGGAACCTGTTTGATGAAGGAATAATAAATGTATTATAGTTATAGCTAAAATAATGAATGGAAGCAAAAAATGAAATATAAAAAATCGATTTAATGTAGCATTATTAATTGCGAATCCTCCTCAGATTCAATTAGTTAAAGTATTACCTAAATAGGGAATTGCTGATAATAGATTTGTAATAACTGTGGCTCCTCAAAAAGATATTTGCCCTCAGGGAAGAACATAGCCTATGAAAGCAGTAGCTATAGTGATTAAAAAAATTATAATTCCGATAAATCATGTATGAGTAAATATGAAAGATTCATAATAAATTCCTCGTCCGATATGTATATATATGATAAAAAAGAACAAAGAAGCTCCATTAGCGTGAATTGAGCGAATTAATCATCCATAATTAATATCTCGGTAAATATGATTTACTCTATAAAAAGCTAATTGTATTGTTAATAGTAATCCAGTAATAATTTGAATTATTAAGCATATCCCTAAAATTGACCCTATATTTCATCAAAAAGAAATATTTATGGGGGTAGGAAGGTTAATTAGTGAATGATAGATAATTTTATATAAAGGATGGTTAATTTTATTAAATTTGTTAGATTTCATTAGTTAAATTTAGTTCGTAAAGGCCCTCTATGGAAATTAATAATTTTAATGCAAATGATTATGGTTAATAATAGGTAATTTATTAAAATAAATCTTATTATTAAAGATGATTTGTTATAAATTTTACTTAAAATAATATTTAAGTCATTAAAATTATTTAAAATAATTTTATTTCATAAATTAAACGAGGTTAAGTCTATGTTTTCAAAGAAATTTAGAGTGATTATTTCAAAATTTATAAAAATTATAATTGAGATTAAAATTATTAATGTTAATTTTAAAATTAAATTTTTAATTTGATTGAATTTTAATTTATTGTTAATAAGTCTAGTAACATAGAGAAATAAAATTATCAATCCTCCAATAAAAATTAAAAATAAAATATAAGAGAATCAAAAGTTTTTATTTAAAATTCCTACAATTATTCTAACTAAAAGGATTTGAGCAATTAATGTTAAATTGATTATTAGGGGGGTTTCTATAAAACAAAGAGAAATTAAGAAAATTCTAATTATTATAAACAATAAAGAAAGTAAAGAAATTTCAAAGGGTAGTTTAATTAAAATAGTAATTTTGGAGATTACTGATAAATAATGCTTATTTTTCTTTGAAGTTTTAAATAATAAAATTATTTTTTTGATTTACAAGACCAAAGTTTTATATAAACTATTAAAACTAAAACAAGTTTATATTTAAATTAAAGTTTACTAATGAAAATAATAAATTTATTTTATATATATTTTAATTTTATTATAGGGGGGTTAATTTTCTGTTTGAATCGGAAGCATTTGATTATTATATTATTAATTTTAGAATTTATAATATTAAATGTATTTTTATTAATATTTATATATTTGATGCAAAGTAGTTTAGATTATTATTTTTTAATATTATTTTTAGTAGTTTCAGTTTGTGAAGGAGTATTGGGATTATCTATTTTAGTTTATATAATTCGATTTAATGGAAATGATTATTTTTATATTTCTAGTGTTTTGTAAATGTTAAAATATATAATATTTATTATATTTTTATTTTTTATTTGTTGGGAGTTTTGAATTATTCAGATAATGTTAATATTAATTACTTTTTTATTTTTATTAAATTTAATTAATTTTGATAGATGAAGTAAAATAAGTTATTTATTTGGAGTTGATTTTTTTTCTTTTAGTTTAATTTTATTAAGAATATGAATTAGAAGTTTAATAATTTTAGCTAGTTATAATGTATATAATTTTAAAATAAATTTAATATTTTTTATATTTAATGTTGTATTTATATTAATTATATTATATTGTGTATTTAGATCAATAAATTTATTTATATTTTATTTATTTTTTGAGGTTTCTTTAATTCCTATTTTATTATTAATTTTAGGTTGGGGATATCAACCTGAACGTATTCAAGCAGGAATATATTTATTATTTTATACATTATTTATATCATTACCTATATTAATAGGTATTTTTTATATTTATGAAGAATTAAATTCTTTGATAATTTATTTTATAAAAAATTTAGATTTAAATTATTATTATATATTTTTTTTAATAATCTTATCTTTTTTAGTAAAAATGCCTATAATATTTATTCATTTATGGTTACCTAAGGCTCATGTGGAAGCTCCAGTTTCTGGTTCTATAATTTTAGCAGGGATTATATTAAAATTAGGGGGGTATGGGTTAATACGAATTTTAATTTTATTTCAGAGTTTATTAATAAAAATTAATTATTTAATTATTAGTTTAAGTTTAATTGGAAGAGTTTATATTAGTTTAATGTGTTTACATCAGATTGATTTAAAATCCTTGGTGGCTTATTCTTCAGTAGTTCATATAGGATTAGTTTTAGGGGGTTTAATAGTTCTTTCTTTTTGGGGGTTTAGTGGTTCTTACGTAATTTTAGTTGGTCATGGTTTATGTTCTTCAGGTTTATTTTGTTTAGTAAATTTAAATTATGAACGTCTTCATAGACGAAGATTTTATATTAATAAAGGGATATTAAATTTTTTTCCTAGTTTAACTTTATGATGATTTTTATTATTGAGAAGTAATATAGCAGCTCCTCCTTCTTTAAATTTATTGGGGGAAATTAGTTTATTAAATAGTTTGATTAGTTGATCTTTTTTAATAGTTATTATTTTAATTTTTTTATAATTTTTTTCAGCTTTATATAGATTATTTTTATTTATTTATAGACAATATGGTAAATATTGTTTTAATTTAAATAATTTTTATTTTAATTCTTGTCGGGAATTTTTATTATTATTATTACATTGATTTCCTTTAAATGTGTTAATTTTAAAGGTTGATTTATTTATAATATTTTTTTAAAATTTAAATAGTTTAATAAAAAATTTTGATTTGTGGAGTCAAGGACATATAAATAATATATTTTAAATAATTATAAATTTTATTAATTTATATATTTTGAGATCAATTTTATTATTATTAATTAGTTTATTATTATTTTTAAGATTTTTGATTGCAATAAGTTTTAAATATGTATTATTTATTGAATGAGAAATTTTTACTTTAAATTCTATAGAATTAGTTTATATTATTTTATTAGATTGAATGTCTTTGTTATTTATAAGAATTGTAATATTTATTTCTTCTATAGTAATTTATTATAGAGACAGTTATATAATAATAGATTTGAGAAAAGAACGATTTTTAATTTTAGTTTTATTATTTGTATTTTCTATAATATTAATAATTATTAGTCCAAATTTAATTAGAATTATATTAGGATGAGATGGGCTAGGATTAGTGTCTTTTTGTTTAGTAATTTATTATCAAAATGTTAAATCTTATTATTCTGGTATATTAACAGTTCTTTCAAATCGAGTTGGAGATGTAATAATTTTAATAAGTATTGCTTTAATATTAAATTATGATTCTTGAAATTTAATTTTTTATATTAGTTATTATATTAAGGATAATTTATTATTATTAGTTATATTTTTATTAATTTTAGCTAGATTTACTAAGAGTGCTCAGATTCCTTTTTCAGCGTGATTACCTGCTGCAATGGCAGCTCCTACTCCAGTTTCAGCTTTAGTACATTCATCAACTTTAGTTACAGCAGGAGTTTATTTATTAATTCGATTTTATAATTTTTTTAAGGATAGATATGTATTTAAGTTAGTTTTATTAATTGGAGTATTAACTATGTTTATGTCTGGGATAGCAGCAAATTATGAATTTGATTTAAAAAAAATTATTGCATTATCGACTTTAAGACAACTAGGATTAATAATGAGAATTTTAGGGATAAATTTTGAAAATTTAGCTTTTTTTCATTTATTAGCACATGCCTTTTTTAAAGCATTAATGTTTTTATGTGCGGGAGTATTAATTCATAATTTTAAAGATATACAAGATATTCGATTTTTAGGGAGTGCTGTGAAATTTTTACCTATAGTATCTATTTCTTTTTTAATTTCGAATATAGCATTATGTGGTTTACCTTTTCTTACTGGGTTTTACTCTAAAGATATGATTTTAGATAATTTTTCTATGTGTAATTTAAATATATTTATTTATGTTATATTTTATATATCTATAGGATTAACAGTAAGATATTCGGTTCGAGTAATTTGGTATAGATTTTTTATAAGAGTAAAATTTTTTAGTGTAATAAATTTGTGCGATCAAGATTTTATTATAATAAAAAGAATTATTTGTTTAACTATAATAAGAATTTTTGGGGGTAGTATATTAAGAAATTTAATTTTTAATTCTTTTCAATTAGTTTATTTATCTATAAATATAAAATTTATAATTATTTATATGATTGTTTTAGGTAGTTTTGGAGGAATATTGGCACAATAGGAACAACCCAAACTCAGCCCATACTTGCGGCTCTCCCAACTCATGAGCTTCAACTCAAAAGCGACTCAGCCCAAACTTAGCCCAAACTTGCGGCTCTCCCAACTCATGCGCTTCAACTCAAAAGCAACCCAACCCAAACTCAGCCCATACTTGCGGCTCTCCCAACTCATGCGCTTCAACTCAAAAGCGACTCAGCCCAAACTCAGCCCATACTTGCGGCTCTCCCAGCTCATGCGCTTCAACTCAAAAGCGACTCAGCCCAAACTCAGCCCATACTTGCGGCTCTCCCAACTCATGCGCTTCAACTCAAAAGCAACCCAACCCAAACTCAGCCCATCCTCGCGGCTCTCCCAACTCATGCGCTTCAACTCAAAAGCGACTCAGCCCAAACTCAGCCCATACTTGCGGCTCTCCCAACTCATGCGCTTCAACTCAAAAGCGACTCAGCCCAAACTCAGCCCATCCTCGCGGCTCTCCCAACTCATGCGCTTCAACTCAAAAGCGACTCAGCCCAAACTCAGCCCATACTCGCTCAAGTCTCTACGGATTTTGCTGGCCCTTTCTTAATAAAATCCAGCACGTTGAGAAGCGCAAAGCTCGTAAAGGCCTACTTCTGCATCTTTGTGTGCCTTTCCACAAGGGCGGTTCACCTGGAGCCAGTCTCTTCACTCAGCACGGACGCCTTTTTCGCAGCATTACAACGGTTCGTTTCCCGTCGCGGTGTGCCTGTTCTCATCCGATCCGATTGTGGCACAAATTATGTGGGTGCTAGGAATCAGCTCATGGAGGTGCAAAGATTTCTTTCAGCCAACGAAGATAAAAGCACTCACAAACTTACTACTCAGCACATCACGTGGTTACTCAACCCACCTTCAGCTCCATCATTTGGCGGTCTCCATGAAACCGCGGTAAATTCCACAAAACAAGTTACTTTATAGAATCGTAGGTGATCAGCACCTGTCCTTTGAGGAATTTACCACACTCTTAACACGAATCGAGGCTGTCCTTAACTCCTACCTCCACACCCTTCAAACCCGCTCCAAATGGCTTTCACCATCCTCCTCTCCTCAAATCGGAGAGCTCGTCCTGATCAAGGAGGACAACCTGCCGGCACTGAAGTGGTGACTCGGACGCATCACCCGCACCATACCAGGCAGCGATGGAGTGACACGTGTGGTGGATGATCACGCCGATGACGCCCGGCGCCCCAGGATGATCACGCCGATGCGTGACGCGAAGTATCGTCTTGTTGGGCCGGCCCTGTCATGTCGGGTCCCCCTATCGCCGCGACTGGCCCCGCGCGGTGTTATTGCCACCAACGTTGGATGGTATTATTGTTGCCGGCTGTCGATGTTACCGTGAAAGGAGAACGTCGCTTTCTCGTCCACTTGTTCATAGACCGTCGCCGGGAGAAGACCTCAAATCCGGGCTAGCCAGTCGTCGGCGCGCTCTCCATCGCCGAAACCTGGGCCGAGTTACCTGTGACTAACCGCGACCACTAGCAAGAAGTGCACGACGGGTTACCTGTTGTTAGCCGAGACCTCCGAATCCTGTTATCCACGCTATCATCGAACACCACAACCGTGAGTAAAAATCCCTTATATCCTATTCTTTCCAGTTTGGTTAACGCCGAACTACTTATACTACATTATAGGTGAGTATGTCTGCACACTTATAGAACAGTATTGGTGAGTATATCTGCAACACTTACACTTCATTATAGGTGAATATGTCTGCACACTTATACTATATTATAGGTGAGTATGTCTGCACACTTATACTTCATCATAGCTGAGTATGTCTGCACACTTATACAACATTACAGTCGAGTATTTCTGCACACTTATACAACATTATAGGTGAGTATGTATGCACAACTATACTACATTAAAGGTCAGTATGTCTGCACACTTATACTACATCACAGGAGAGTATGTATGCAAAACTATACTAAGTTATAGGTGAGTATGTCCGCGCACTTATACTTCATTATAGGTGAGTATGTATGCACAACTATACTACATTATAGGTGAATATGTATGCACAGCTATACTACATTATAGGTGAGTATTGTCCGCACATTGTTACTTCATTAAAGGTGAGCATGTCTGCACACTTATACTTCATTTTAGTTGAGTATGTCTGCACACTTATACTACATTATAGGTGAGTATGTATGCACAACTTTACTTCATTATAGGTGAGTATGTATGCACAACTATACTACATTATAGGTGAGTATGTCTGCACACTTATACTACAATATAGGTGAGTATGTATGAACAACTTTACTACATTCTAGGTGAGTATGTCCGCAAGCTTATACTTTACTAAAGGTGGGCATGTCTGCACACTAATACTTCATTATAGGTGAGTATGTCTGCACACTTATACTTTATTATAGGCGAGTATGTCCGCACACTTATAATATATCAAAGGTGAGTATGTATGCACAACTATACTACATTATAGGTGAGTATGTCTGCACACTTATACTACAATATAGGTGAGTATGTATGCACAACTTTACTACATTCTAGGTGAGTATGTCCGCAAGCTTATACTTCATTAAAGGTGGGCATGTCTGCATCACACTAATACAACATTATAGGTGAGTATCTCTGCACACTTATACTTCATTATAGGTGAGCATGTGTGCACACTTATACTACATTATAAGTTAGTATGTCTGCACATTTATGCTTCATTATAGGTGAGTATGTCTGCACAACTATACTTTATTATAGGTAAGTATGTCTGCAAACTTACACTTCGATATAGGTGAGTATGTCTGCACACTAATACTACATTATAGGTAAGTATGTCTGCACACTTATGCTTAATTATAGGTGAGTATGTATGCACAACTATACTACATTACAGGTGAGTATGTTCACACATTTATACTTCAATAAAGGTGGACATGTCGGCACACTAATACTTCCTTAAAGGTGAGTATGTCTGCACACTAATACTTCATTATAGGCGAGTATGTCTGCACACTTATAATGCATTATAGGTGAGTATGTCTGCACACTTATAATGCATTATAGGTGAGGTTGTATGCACAACTATACTTGATTATAGGTGAGTATGTCTGCACACTTATACTTCATTATAGGTGAGTATGTCTGCACACTTTTTCCATATTAAAGTTTTGCATGTCTGCACACTTATACTTCATTATGGGTGAGTATGTCTGCACACTTATACTTCATTATAGGTAAGTATGTCTGCACAGTAATACTACATTATACGTGAGTATATCTGCACACTTATACTTCCTTATAGGTAAGTATGTATGCAAAACTATACTGCATTATATATGAGTACGTCTACACACTTATACTAAATTAAAGGTGAGTACGTCTGCTTACTAATACTTAGTTATAGGAGAGTATGTCTGCACACTTATTCTACATTATAGCTGAGTATATATGCACAACTTTTTTTCATTATAGGTGAGTATGTCTGCACACTTATACTGTATTATAGGTGAGTATGTATGCACAACTATACTACATAATAGTTGAGTATGTCTGCACACTTACACTCCATTATAGGTGAGTATGTCTGCACACTTATACTTCATTATATGTGAGTATGTCTCCACACTTATTCTACATTATAGGTGAGTATGTATGCACAACTATACTTCATTATAGGTGAGTATGTCTGCACACTCAAACTTCATTATGGGTGAATATGTCTGCACACTTAAACAACATTATAGGCGAGTATGTATGAACACCTACACTACATTTTACGTGAGTATATCTGCACACTTATATTTCATTATAGGTAAGTGAGTATGCAAATCTATACTGCATTATAGGTGAGTGTGTCTGCACACTTATACTACATTATAGGTGAGTATGTCTGCACACTTGTACTTCATTATAAGTGAGTATGTCTGCACACTTTTATTTCATTATAGGTGAGTATGTATGGACTTACTATACTGCATTATAGATGAGTATGTCTACTCACTGATACTACATTATATGAGAGTGTAAGTATGCACAACTAAACTTCATTATAGGTGAGTATGTCTGTCTGCACACTTGTACTTCATTATAGGTGAGTATGTCTGCACACTTATACTTTATTATAGGTGAGTATGTATGCACAACTATACTTTATTATAGGTATGTATGTCTGCAAACTGTGACTTCGATATAGGTGAGTATGTCTGCACACTTATATTACATTATAGGTGAGTACGTCTGCACACTTATACTACGTTAGAGGTGAGTATGTATGCACAACTATACTACATTATAGGTGAGTATGTCCGCGCACTTATACTGAATTATAGGTGAGTATGTATGCACAACTATACTACATTATAGGTGAGTATGTATGCACAACCATACAACATTATGGGTGAGTATTGTCCGCACATTTATAATATGTGAGTATGTCTGCACACTTACACTTCATTGTAAGTGAGTATTTCAGCACACTTATACTTCATTATATGTGAGCATGTCTGCACACTTATACTACATTATAGATGAGTATGTCTGCACACTATTACTACATTATAGGTGAGTACGTCTGCACACATATACTACATTATAGGTAAGTATGTATGCACAACTATACTTCATAATATGTGAGTATGTCTGCACACTTACACTTCATTGTAAGTGAGTATGTCAGCACACTTATACTTCATTATATGTGAGCATGTCTGCACACTTATACTACATTATAGGTGAGTATGTCTGCACACTTTTATTTCATTATAGGTGAGTATGTATGGACTTACTATACTGCATTATAGATGAGTATGTCTTTACACTTATACTACATTATAGGTGAGTTTGTATGCACAACTATACTTCATTATAGGTAAGCAAGTATGCACAACTTTTCTGCATTATATGTGAGTCTGTCTGCACACTTGTACTACATTATAGGTGAGAATGTCTGCAAACTTGTACCTTATTGTAGGTGAGTATGTCTGAACACTTCTACTTTATAATAGGTGAGTATGTGTGCTCAACTATACTGCATTATAGATGGTGTATGTCTACACACTTATACTGCATTAAAGGTGAGTAGGTCTGCACACTTATACTTCATTATAGGTGAGTATGTCTGCATACTTATACAACATTATAGGTGAGTATGTATGCACAACTATACTTCATTATTTGTGAGTATGTCTGCACACTTATACCACATTATAGGTTAGCATGTCTGCACACTTATACTTCATAATGAGTGAGTATGTCTGCACACTTATACTTCATTATAAGTAAGTATGTCTGCACACTTATGCTTCATTATAGGTGAGTTTGTCTGCACAACTATACTTAATTATAGGAAAAAATGTCTGCAAACTTATTTTTCGATATAGGTGAGTATGTCTGCATACTTATAATGCATTATAGGTGAGTATGTCTGCACACTTATACTCCATTATAGGTGAGTATGTATACACAACTATAATACATTATAGGTGAGTATGTCTGCACACCAATCCTATATTATAGGTGTGTATGTCTGCACACTTATACTTCATCATAGCTGAGTATGTCTGCACACTTATACAACAGTACAGCGAATCCAGCGTTTCTGCCACGCTGCAAAACAGTCTCCTCCTACTTTAATACAGCGAATCCAGCGTTTCTGCCACGCTGCAAAACAGTCTTCTCCTACATTAATACAGCAAATCCAACGTTTCTGCCACGCTGCAAAACAGTCTCCTCATACATTAATACAGCGAATCCAGCGTTTCTACCATGCTGCAAAACAGTCTCCTCCTACATTAATACAGCGAATCCAGCGTTTCTGCCACAATGCAAAACAGTCTCCTCCTACATTAATACAGCGAGTCCAGCGTTTCTGCCACGCTGCAAAACAGTCTCCTCCTACATTAATACAGCGAATCCAGCGTTTCTGTCACGCTGCAAAATAGTCTCCTCCTACATTAATACAGCGAATCCAGCGTTTCTGCCACGCTGCAAAACAGTCTCCTCCTACATTAATACAGCGAATCCAGCGTTTCTGCCACAATGCAAAACAGTCTCCTCCTACATTAATACAGCGAATCCAGCGTTTCTCCCACGCTGCAAAACAGTACCCTGCTACATTAATATAGCGAATCCAGCGTTTCTGCCACGCTGCAAAACCACACGTTAAGTCTTCATCTATTTACTAACTAGGTAACGGAGTACGTGTAAATTATTGCTTATTTGGATGAAATTTGTGACCAATAATAATAATAATAATAATAAGAAAAGGACAACTATAGATGTGATCGCGATGATGGATGTATGTAAGGACAGTGATATGTGGCGCTCAATCTCTCTGCCTACCCTGAAAGGGGCATGGCGTGATGGGATACAAAGTAACAATTAACAAGTATTTAGTTTTTGCACATTCTTTGGTGGATCCATTTACTTTGTTTCCTATCGCAACACGTGTTGAAAAATATATTTAAATTTTAATTAATTCATCGTTATCGCTGCATGGGTCCAATAAAAGCGAGATATCATCAACCGAATGAAGTAGTATATATTCGGGAGTAAATCCCGAACCCTAGGATGGAAGTCTAGCGCCTTACCGAACCGGCCACGGAGGTCGTAGATATGAATAAGTAAAATATATACGCAGTTTATATTGAAAATAAGAAAAGTTATCTCACCAGTCTCTTGACATTTGACCTTTGAGGAAAAACATATCGCGAAAATGCATACAAACAAACGATATCGAAATGACATCATTTTAATTGGAACAAAACTAAATATAAACTCGCTGTTAATTAACTAATCTTGCAAGTGTTTAAAATAATCAAGTCGACAGATAAATCTAATTTTATAATCAATTTTGCAATATATAAATCGTCTTCAAGAAAAAAAACAGGTTTTGATTTGAATCCCAAGTGACCGGTGCGCAAATTGTCGATATACGGAACTATTTGCACAGAGAACGCGTTTGCAGACCTTCCTCGCGGTCGATCGATTGACATTCGAAGATATCTCGAGCGGAAATATCATAATATTATGTTGAGACCGAATATAAGGACAAAAGCAGAGGCGTTGCGAGGGGGGGGGCGGAAAAAAAGCATTTATTTATTACAATGTACGGTCTTTTATCTATAGTTCGGTAAATCTAGGATGAGTCCTGTGACAGCTCAAAAATTTTCTCAAATACAACCTTGTAACGATGTTCAGTAATTTTAATTATTTTATAAACTTTAATATAAGCCTCGATTCTAATAAATAGCAAGTTATTTAGGTAAATTCATTACATAAGGTTGTATTGGGGCAAATTTGTGAGCTGTCACAGGACTCATCCTAGAATTTCCGAACTATACCATTAAAAATATTCACAACAGTAATACTCTAATTAGAATTTTGAGTGCGCATGAATATACGAGTAAAATCAACTTGTCACTTACATACTATCACGCCGTTTCCCCGTCGTGGTAGGTAGAGAGTACAGAGCGCGAGATTTTCCTATCCCGACACATATCTCTCTCGTCTTCTACACCTATACACCTTCTACTATTTCTCTGACCTTCTACGTTCCCTTCTTTCAGAATATCTATTGACCCAACCTCTTCGTGACCACACGACAGTAAGACAATAACGGTATTTATGGTGTCCGGCCATTATATCTTAGTCTACAGCAGGGTGTGTCTTGTGATAACTTATGTCATATTTCAAGGTCATACTCTTAGTACATACATACATTTCTTTGTCGGGTAGGCAGAGAAGACACAGCGCCAGACTTACATATGACACAGATCATTTGCCTATTTTACACCCAAAAACATTCTCACACTACGATTTCTCTGAATTTCTATCTTTTTTTTTCTTTCACTTGATCAAATCACACTTTCTTTTGTCTTCTTGTATCATGCTTTTCACTCACATTTGCACTGTGTATTTGTTTTGTTAGTCTTTCTTAATTCATTCGTTCCATATGTCTGAACCGAAAAATACTCGTACATCAAAATTGGGAGGCTACGTTGGGCAGGGCATGTAGCAAGAATGGAAGAAGAGAGAATGCCTAACAAGGTAATCTTTTCCAAGCCCCAAGGAAGACGCAGCGTGGGTAGACCAAAGCTCAGGTGGATGGATGGGGTGCAGAGTGATACAAGCGTGATTGGCATCAGGGGATGGAGGAGTGCATCCCAGGATAGGAGGGAATGGCGACGACTGCTGGAGGAGGCCGGGGCCCACAATGGGCTGTAGTGTCATTGATTGATTGATTGAAATGTCCGAACTATCTCAGCGTGACCTTCTTCATCTTGTGGCGGTCGCCCACTCGGAACACTGAGGGCGTTCATACATACGGTCAATGACCGATGAAATGACCTTCGCATTCCTCGACAAATCTAAATAAACAAGTCCGAAGTTCACACGCCGGCCATTCAACCCATAGCCGAGCGGACCACATTCCATACTAGAGAGAGAACGCACCACGCTTGTCTCGCCAGTTCCGTATTTGAATGATACCTACATACAACAATTAATCGTTTTGCATTCGCAGAAACGAGACGTAGGCATATCGCGACCGCATTCCCGCGCACGCGATATAAATACCTACGTTACTAATAAAATTGGACTCTTTTTCCGCATTGCGATCTAACGTGTTTTATTATTTATCAACAAATAATCTTCATCATCTCTTCCCTTAAGGACTAGTCCTAAAATCTTATTCAACACATCAACCTTTGTTCACATCCATCTGTTATTACTTAATTTTCTATTCTATCCTACATTATCATCCCGTGTATTCTTCACAGTGCACGCATCTCTACACCATTTATTCAGCTCCTATCAAGCTTTTTCCAAGTTTCACTACCATACATCAAGATGCTAATACAATATTATTGTAGACTATCGTACCAGTTCTCTCCCTATCACGCGCCTTCCATTTAGATATGCACTATATGCATATATTTATTATTTAATCTAGATATGCGGGGGTGTGGGATGGAAGCCCCCTGATGCCCTTGCGGTCGGGCTCGCCCTACATTGGTGGGGTGTATCTCGGCCGGGGTTTAATGTTTGTGGGATGAGCCCGGACCTTTTAGTGTCTTCTCTCTTGAATGTATTTTTTTTTGTCATCTATTTATTTTCTGTGTTTATTTTTTTTTATATATTCTTGTTCTACGTGTTCAAGGGTGTGGGCTAAAGAACATCTGGTGTCCCCGTGGCTGGGTTCGCCCTATATTGGTGGGGTGTATCTTGGCCGAGGGGATGCGTGTAACAGGAGAAATCCGTGCAAAGTGGATAAAAAAAAAAAAAAAAAAGATGAGCCCAGACCTTTTGATAGCTTCTGTATTTAATGTATTATCTGCAATTTATGTGTTTTAGAAGTGTTATTTAAATATAATCTGTATATACTATGTTGCTATCAATAAACCTATTATTTATTTATTTATATCTGTTTTGTTTATTTTTCTTCACTCATACGTCCGACATGTCCAAACCATTCTTATAGTGTTCTTCTTCATCTGATTCAACACATCATTCTTAAGTTCACTTTCATCCTTAATCACTTCGTTCCGTCATAAAATCTTAAATTTAAAAATTCATTTCATTCCATAAGCTACTGTATAATATCCTTAACTGTCCCGCCGCCCCCTCTTATCTCGCAGAAAATTTTCAGCGTCTTTCCAATCATGGATTAGCGCTACGCTCAAACAGAGATTGTTTATTGGCCTTTCCAGTTCACCGCTCCACTTTCTTTACGTCGTCCTTTACTGTACATGCAGTGAGACTCTGGAATCAGTTACAAACCAATATAAGACTCGCTCCGTCCTTGGCACGCTTTAAGAAGCGACTGAAAAATATCTTAATTTCTAGTCAGTAAAATAACGTGTTTCATTCCTGATTTTTCTTTTCCTTTCCTCTCCACCGTCCCTTCAATTCATTTTGATTGATGATATCTCACTTTATATGAAAAAATAATGTTCGGTGTATTGTCCGTCTTTGTGGGGTTCGTGGGCATATGCTCACGTATTTGTTTATGGATTTCGTGGGGATGGATAGTCATTTGATTGACTTATGTGACCACGTAACTTGCTTCATTTACTTTTGTCTGGTTGGTTGGAAGAGATTGCTGCCTGGCCATAAGCCCACCAGATTGTATTTGCAATAAAAGTGTTAAATAAATAAATAAAATAAAACCTCGTCAGTGATACGCACAAAGTCAAAGGTCTTAATGCCCTCCAACTTAAGGCGGTAAAAGTGCTTGCGTCATTCGAGGAGAGTTGATTATAAAAATAAGACATATGGTACACACAGTTGAGTATAAAAATAAGACATATGGTACACACAGTTGAGTATAAAAATAAGACATATGGTACACACAGTTGAGTATAAAAATAAGACATATGGTACACACAGTTGAGTATAAAAATAAGACATATGGTACACACAGTTGAGTATAAAAATAAGACATATGGTACACACAGTTGATTATAAAAATAAGACATATGGTACACACAGTTGATTATGCGATGGAGCCGGCCCCGGCCCCTGTTCCGGCCCCGGCCCCATATCGTATAATTGACTGTGTTTATGTTAAATTTTTAAATATTTGGACTTGTGTACTATTTTTTTGTGTTGATGTGTCCTTTAATTTGATTTTGTGTACATAATGGTTGAAAATTGTTTTTTTTTTCATTTCGTACATATTGTAAATGAAGCAGAAACTACTTTCCTTTTGTAAATAATATTGTAACACAGAAACTGCTTTCCTTTTTCAATAATTTTGTAAGGCAGAAACAGAACACTGCTTTCCTTTTTAAATAATTTCGTAATGCGGAAACAGAACACTGCTTCATTTTTAAACAATTTTGTAAGACAGAAACAGAACACTGCTTCCTTTTTAAATAATTTTATAAGGCGGGAAATATAAACAACTTTCCTTTTTAAATAATTTCGTAAGGCAGAAACAGAAGCTGTTTTCGTTTATAAATAATATTGTAAGGCATAAACAAAAACTATTTTGCTATTTAAATAATTTTATAAGGCAGAAACAGAACACTGCTTTCCTTTTTAAATAATTTTGTAAAGCAGAAACAGGAATTTCGTTTCCATTGTTGGTGAAAACAAAAAGCAACCAACGGATAGCGTAATACTGTTAAAATGTTAGTCTTTCTACCATATAAGTATTCGTTCTATATGCCCACACCATCTCGGAACGTACATCTTGAACTTACTCAATACATAAACCTTCAAATTTACATGCATCTCTTATCACTTTTATTCCATATTCCGTTATACATTGTCATCCCGTGTATTCTTCTCAGTACACGCATTTATTTCTACATCGCCACCCCTCCTCACATATATCATGCAGGGATAGTCAATTTATATTGGTCGTGTGTCAAAACCGTTATTAGGTTAAGGTTCATGGGTCGTTTGTGTATTATTTTTACTAATATTATATCAGACGTATTCGTCACCTAAATATACGATTTTATTTGTGTAATTGCTGTGTAAACATTGTAGAGTTGTTACTGAGATATGTAACAATTGTTATGAAATGTTCCTTATGCAAAGCCTTCGCAATGATCACTATAGACTTATAGACGATTGGACAGGGCAGCCCATGCACGCAGATAGCGCGCGGTATACATGGTATCTAGTAAGCCGTGACGGCATACACGGGCGAATAAAGGAGCTTACGATGAGCGATGAGCTGCACATAAGGAACGAAAAATTTACTTCTCGCCTAGGCAATGTAATGAATGTCTATGAATACACATATTTGGATGTCAATGGGAAGTCAATATACTAGGATTGTATTCTAATTTACTTCTCACCTAGGCGATGTAAATTATGTCCATGAATACACATATATTGGATGTCAATGCGGAATCGATAAACTAGGATTGTATTCTAATTTACTTCTCACCTAGGCGATATAAATAATGTTCAAGAATATACGAGTACATAACATGTATTGGGTGTCAATGAGCTATGGACTTGAATTTCCCTGATATGAAGTCGAGTATCATACGAAATATTCTAAAGAGATTCCATTAAATAACATTGATAAGAATAATCGTAATTTATTCCGCACTGCATAACACGTTAAGCAACATGACAGCATCTAGGATGCAAATTTACAAATGCACACCTGCAGCACTTTGAGATGAAATATTCCATACTTTGCATCGCTATTATCGCTCGTTCATAAATTGGAAATAACAGTCGGCTTTATTTGTTCTCTAAACGGGGCTTAATAAATTATTCAATTATTCTTATTAACCCTTCCTTCCCTGTGATGTGTAACTAGTACACATTGCTTCTAAACACTTAATATCTCTATAAATATAATAAATACTGGGTTCAGATTTTAGGTATTCCTCCGTAATACATTTACGCATTGAATGAAAAAATAATATTAATAATAATTAGCACTTATCGGCCACATCAGAGATATTTTGTGAAAATCTATAATATGTAATATTTCATTTGTTTATCTGTATAATATTTCATTTGTTTATCTGTATAATATTTCATTTGTTTATCTGTATAATATTTCATATGTTTATCTGTATAATATTTCATTTGTTTATCTGTATAATATTTCATTTGTTTATCTGTATAATATTTCATTTGTTTATCTGTATAATATTTCATTTGTTTATCTGTATAATATTTCATTTGTTTATCTGTATAATATTTCATTTGTTTATCTGTATATTATTGTATTTCATATGTTTGCCTGTATAATATTTCATATGTTTATCTGTATAATATTTCATTTGTTTATCTGTATAATATTTCATTTGTTTCTCTGTATAATATTTCATTTGTTTATCTGTATAATATTTCATTTGTTTATCTGTATAATATTTCATTTGTTTATCTGTATAATATTTCATATGTTTATCTGTATAATATTTCATTTGTTTATCTGTATAATATTTCATTTGTTTATCTGTATAATATTTCATTTGTTTATCTGTATAATATTTCATTTGTTTATCTGTATAATATTTCATTTGTTTATCTGTATAATATTTCATTTGTTTATCTGTATATTATTGTATTTCATATGTTTGCCTGTATAATATTTCATATGTTTATCTGTATAATATTTCATTTGTTTATCTGTATAATATTTCATTTGTTTATCTGTATAATATTTCATTTGTTTATCTGTATAATATTTCATTTGTTTATCTGTATAATATTTCATTTGTTTATCTGTATAATATTTCATATGTTTATCTGTATAATATTTCATTTGTTTATCTGTATAATATTTCATTTGTTTATCTGTATAATATTTCATTTGTTTATCTGTATAATATTTCATTTGTTTATCTGTATAATATTTCATTTGTTTATCTGTATAATATTTCATTTGTTTATCTGTATACTATTGTATTTCATATGTTTGCCTGTATAATATTTCATATGTTTATCTGTATAATATTTCATTTGTTTATCTGTATAATATTTCATTTGTTTATCTGTATAATATTTCATTTGTTTATCTGTATAATATTTCATTTGTTTATCTGTATAATATTTCATTTGTTTATCTGTATAATATTTCATATGTTTATCTGTATAATATTTCATTTGTTTATCTGTATAATATTTTATTTGTTTATCTGTATAATATTTCATTTGTTTATCTGTATAATATTTCATTTGTTTATCTGTATATTATTTCATATGTTTATCTGTATAATATTTCATATGTTTATCTGTATAATATTTCATTTGTTTATCTGTATAATATTTCATATGTTTATCTGTATAATATTTCATTTGTTTATCTGTATAATATTTCATTTGTTTATCTGTATAATATTTCATATGTTTATCTGTATAATATTTCATTTGTTTATCTGTATATTATTGTATTACATATGTTTACCTGTATAATATTTCGTTTGTTTATCTGTATATTATTGTATTTCATATGTTTACCTGTATAATATTTCATATGTTTATCTGTATAATATTTCATATGTTTATCTGTATAATATTTCATTTGTTTATCTGTATAGTATTTCATTTGTTTATATGTATAATATTTCATTTGTTTATCTGTATATTATTGTATTTCATATGTTTATCTGTATAATATTTCATTTGTTTATCTGTATAATATTTCATATGTTTATCTGTATAATATTTCATTTGTTTATCTGTATATTATTGTATTTCATATGTTTACCTGTATAATATTTTATTTGTTTATCTGTATAATATTTCATTCGTTTATCTGTATAATATTTCACATGTTTATCTGTATAATATTTCAAAACGTATGATATATATTATATAATATTAAAGACATTAAGAACATGGCGGTTTTGCAAATACGCTTCTCGCCAGAAATGTACTGTTGCAGTCTTGTTTCACACAGAGAACTTGTTTTTATCAAGTAACGACCTGTTCACCTTCAGGGGCAGCGCGTCTCCAGAAGGTCTATGGTGATGTCAGTGCTGCTCGTAAGTGTTAACAGCTTCGTACCAAGAAGTTTCATCAAAATAATTGACCTTATTTACTATTTAGTTTAAAACCAAATACAGTGGAATCTTCGTTTATCCTTTCCGAGTGGACATTGTTTACGATCTTAAACAAAATAAATATTTGTGCGTGTTCGTAAAAATAAAATGATAAAGTGGCGCCGCCGGCAACAACAGTAAAATACGAGTAACTACCTGCACCATATTTAAATTTTATTAAAATAATCATCCATCCCCATTTATTTTTTGGCGGTTTTATATATGTACACATTTTTTTGTTGAATTGTACAAATTTTTTGAAACAACAAAGAAATCTCGGTTTTATTTGTTGTATAGTGTATGGTATATGTATAGTTGTCATCTATTTGTAGGATAGTGTATATGTACAGTGTTCATCTATTTGTAGGATAGTGTACATGTACAGTGTTCATCTATTTGTAGTAAAGTGTTTATGTATAGTGTTCATTAATTATAGTATAGTGTATATGTATAGTGTTCATCATTTATAGTATAGTGTATATGTATAGTGTTCATCTATTTGTACAATAGTATAGTGTATATGTATAGTGTTCATCAATTATAGTATAGTGTATATGTATACTATAGTGTTCATCTATTTGTAGGATAATGTATATGTACAGTGTTCATCTATTTGTAGTATAGTGTATATGTATAGTGTTCAACATTTATAGTATAGTGTATATGTATAGCGTTAATCTATTTGTAGTATAGTGTATATGTATAGTGTTAATTTATTTGTAGGATAGTGTATATGTACAGTGAGCATCTATTTGTAGTATAGTGTTCATCTATTCGTAGGATAGTGTATATGTACAGTGAGCATCTATTTGTAGTATAGTGTATATGTATAGTGTTCATCATTTATAGTATAGTGTATATGTATAATGTTCATCTATTTGTACAATAGTATAGTGTATATGTATAGTGTTCATTAATTATAGTATAGTGTATATGTATAGTGTTCATCATTTATAGTATAGTGTATATGTATAGTGTTCATCTATTAATACAATAGTATAGTGTATATGTATAGTGTTCATCAATTATAGTATAGTGTATATGTATAGTGTTCATCTATTTGTAGGATAATGTATATGTACAGTGTTCATCTATTTGTAGTATAGTGTATATGTATAGTGTTCAACATTTATAGTATAGTATATATGTATAGCGTTCATCTATTTGTAGTATAGTGTATATGTATAGCGTTCATCTATTTGTAGGATAGTATATATGTATAGTGTTCATCTATTTGTAGTAAAGTGTATATGTATAGTGTTCATTTATTTGTAGTAAAGTGTATATGTATAGTGTTGATCTATTTGTAGGATAGTGTATATGTGTAGTGTTCATCTATTTGTAGTATAGTGTATATGTACAGTGTTCATCTATTTGTAGGATAGTGTATATGTATAGTGTTCATCTATTTGTAGTAAAGTGTATATGTATAGTGTTCATCTATTTGTAGGATAGTGTATATACACTATACATATACATATTGTATATACACTACAAATAGATCAACACTATACATATACACTATACTACAAATAGATGAACACTATACATATACACTTTACTACAAATAGATGAACACTATACATATGTATAGTGTTCATCTGTTTGGAGTATAGTGTATATCATATGTAAAGTGTTCATCTATTTAACGTGTGTAATGTAAATATAAAAAAGTTAGTGTAGGAAGGTGACCGCTGCGACAATCAGATTGAGCATTTCCTCGCATCTGCATATGTTTGCATATATTTGGTAAGAAAATCTTTTGAATATATTTGGTAAGAAAATCTTTTGAATATATTTGGTAAGAAAATCTTTTGAATATATTTGGTAAGAAAATCTTTTGAATATATTTGGTAAGAAAATCTTTTGAATATATTTGGTAAGAAAATCTTTTGAATATATTTGGTAAGAAAATCTTTTGAATATATTTGGTAAGAAAATCTTTTGAATATATTTGGTAAGAAAATCTTTTGAATATATTTGGTAAGAAAATCTTTTGAATATATTTGGTAAGAAAATCTTTTGAATATATTTGGTAAGAAAATCTTTTGAATATATTTGGTAAGAAAATCTTTTGAATATATTTGGTAAGAAAATCTTTTGAATATATTTGGTAAGAAAATCTTTTGAATATATTTGGTAAGTAAATCTTTTGAATATATTTGGTAAGAAAATCTTTTGAATATATTTGGTAAGAAAATCTTTTGAATATATTTGGTAAGAAAATCTTTTGAATATATTTGGTAAGAAAATCTTTTGAATATATTTGGTAAGAAAATCTTTTGCTTATATTTGATAAGAAAATCTTTTGAATATATTGGGTTCAGTATACAACCTAGCGAGCATACCGTTATAAACAGTACAACGTAGCGAGCATACTGCCATGTAGCAATATCTTCTAGCCAATCAAGAAGCTTTTAAGTGAAAATCAGAATGAAATAAATTTTTTTTTTTAACCTGGCGAGTTTATTGCCATGTGGCAATCTCTTCCAACCAACCAGAAAGATGTTTTTATAGACCCTAAGTGTTAACCAGAATGGAATCCTATTTTTAAAAAAATCTGGGTTCCAGCGGGGATCGAACCCGCAACCTCCGGATCGGCAGACAACTGTCTTACCACCAGGCCACGGAGGTCGAAATCTTGGTCACAACGGGAATCAAACCCAAATATTTCGGGTCGGAAGACACGTATTTTAATAACTGTGGAGGTAATATTAAAAAAAGAACATGTCCACCAAATCAGAATATTCTTAAATCGCAAAAAAATATGTTTGCATAAAAAATATATGACATAATAATTCATTGTAAAAATGTCTGAAATCCTTAAAATCGCTTAACATAAGGTGACTTGATTTGTTGTTTAAAATCTAATCATAATAATTATAATAGTTATTCTAGTTTAAAATATGGACATGATCCTTTTTGTAACAACAATTCTACTTTCATCTTTTTTTATTGAACAGCTCTGGGACATGGTGGGTTTTGTTCCATTTCAAAAATATTATACAAAAAATAATTGGGTAGAGTAATTTATTTTAATTTGAATCAAATAAAATAAGTAAAGTGTTGACAAAATAAGAAGAAATATTAGTATAAAAGTATAAATATATGTAGGGTATGTACGAGTAGCATAGGGAGATATGTTAAAGCTGTATATAGTAATGCTAGACAATACATTACACTGCACGTACCATTTAAAACTGACAGTTGCTGGTGAACTGGTATGAAGTTAGACACAATGGGAAAGCTATGATTGGTCAATTTGGACATGATCATTTTTGATTGGTTCGAAGCCTGGACAAGATTATTTTTGAAAAAAATACGAGTTTTTTATTATGATTTAAAAATTATTTATGTGTTTTTTTTTTATTGAAATGAAAATGTTAAACGGTTCCGTACTATCAATAAGAAGAAATCTGCTTTATCAATAAATTTTTTGTATCCAATGGACATGATATTTTTTTAATGTTACCTCCTCGACTGTGCAGCACTGGTACGAAGACTATAATAAGTGGATATCTGGTGCTCAAGATCGCGTTTTCTGTGAAGAGCAGGGTGAAGAGATTACTCTTTGGTAGGTAGAAGTTTGTCGAAATAAAAACACAATAGACGTTCCAAAAGATATTCAGCCCATCGCTTATCGTAAGCCCCTTGATTCGACCGGGTATGCCGTCACGGCTTGCAAGCACCACGCATACCACGCGCTTCAAGGCGGAAACATATTATTGTGGCGTGTTGTGCCGTGGCGCATTCTGTCGTGACGGCGAGCGTGCACATCTATCTGTTGTGTCGTTTTTTAGAGTCAATATAGCCGTGGCTTTTGGAGTGTACGCGCGCCTACAATGCTTTCGCCCGACTTGGATAGTGATTTAGAAGATGTTTCGTTTCTGGTTATGTTAGAAATACTTGAAAAAAACAAGAAAAATAGACGATATTGGGTTCACCCATTGAATAGACTAAGAAGGAGTAAAGGCTAATCCACTGTCTAGCACAAGAACTAGAGAGCGATGAAGAAAGATTCCATCTTTATTTTAGAGTGACCAAAAATACAATTTGAAGAAATACATTCTATTCTGTTTCTCGGAGAAATACTTGCTTGCAAAATGTACAGGTGCACTCCTAACGGCTGATAGTCGATAATGTGTCATAATACTAGAAACATATTGGTGTGGCGTGTCGTGACGCGCCATAACCCCCACCACCGCTCTGACGCAGATCGAAACCGAGCGATCGCCGTCACGACACAGTGCGTTGCGACACAATGCTCCATAGTAATGTGAATCTAACCAGACAAAATGTATGGTTTCGATATCATTGTGGCGCGCAACGACACACCACGCCACAATCTAACAACCCACAACCTAAACTAACCTAACCTAACCTAACCTAATCTAACCTAACCTAACCTAACCTAACCTAACCTAACCCAACAGCTGATAGTCGATAATGTGTCATAATACTAGAAACATATTGGTGTGGCGTGTCGTGACGCGCCATAACCCCCACCACCGCTCTGACGCAGATCGAAACCGAGCGATCGCCGTCACGACACAGTGCGTTGCGACACAATGCTCCATAGTAATGTGAATCTAACCAGACAAAATGTATGGTTTCGATATCATTGTGGCGCGCAACGACACACCACGCCACAATCTAACAACCCACAACCTAAACTAACCTAACCTAACCTAACCTAATCTAACCTAACCTAACCTAACCTAACCTAACCTAACCCAACAGCTGATAGTCGATAATGTGTCATAATACTAGAAACATATTGGTGTGGCGTGACGTGAGGCGCCATAACCCCCACCCCCGCTCTGACGCAGATCGAAACCGAGCGATCGCCGTCACGACACAGTGCGTTGCGACACAATGCTCCATAGTAATGTGAATCTAACCAGACAAAATGTATGGTTTCGATATCATTGTGGCGCGCAACGACACACCACGCCACAATCTAACAACCCACAACCTAACCTAACCTAACCTAACCCAACAGCTGATAGTCGATAATGTGTCATAATACTAGAAACATATTGGCGTGGCGTGTCGTGACGCGCCATAACCCCCACCACCGCTCTGACGCAGATCGAAACCGAGCGATCGCCGTCACGACACAGTGCGTTGCGACACAATGCTCCATAGTAATGTGAATCTAACCAGACAAAATGTATGGTTTCAATATCATTGTGGCGCGCAACGACACACCACGCCACAATCTAACAACCCACAACCTAACCTAACCTAACCTAACCCAACAGCTGATAGTCGATAATGTGTCATAATACTAGAAACATATTGGCGTGGCGTGTCGTGACGCGCCATAACCCCCACCACCGCTCTGACGCAGATCGAAACCGAGCGATCGCCGTCACGACACAGTGCGTTGCGACACAATGCTCCATAGTAATGTGAATCTAACCAGACAAAATGTATGGTTTCGATATCATTGTGGCGCGCAACGACACACCACGCCACAATCTAACAACCCACAACCTAACCTAACCTAACCTAACCCAACAGCTGATAGTCGATAATGTGTCATAATACTAGAAACATATTGGCGTGGCGTGTCGTGACGCGCCATAACCCCCACCACCGCTCTGACGCAGATCGAAACCGAGCGATCGCCGTCACGACACAGTGCGTTGCGACACAATGCTCCATAGTAATGTGAATCTAACCAGACAAAATGTATGGTTTCGATATCATTGTGGCGCGCAACGACACACCACGCCACAATCTAACAACCCACAACCTAACCTAACCTAACCTAACCCAACAGCTGATAGTCGATAATGTGTCATAATACTAGAAACATATTGGTGTGGCGTGACGTGAGGCGCCATAACCCCCACCCCCGCTCTGACGCAGATCGAAACCGAGCGGTCGCCGTCACGACACAGTGCGTTGCGACACAAGGCTCCATAGTAATGTGAATCTAACCATACAAAATGTATGATTCCGATATCATTGTGGCGCGCCACGACAAACCACGCCACAAACTAACAACCCACAACCTAACCTAACCTAACCTAACCCAACAGTTGATAGTCGATAATGTGTCATCATATATTTTTTTAAATCTTTTTTTTAGATAATTTTAATACAAGACACGCAACACGATGCCTTGGCTTAGTTTTTGGTGTTTGGGAGCATTCTTAATGTGGTGTCCTTTAACGATCCTGTCTTTGAATTCAGGTGAGCATTGTATCTTTTAACCTTTTCTCTTGTATGATTCATGTCTCACTGTCGTACTTTACCACTTTAAGACCGGGTTAAAATCAAGACAACATTTTGCATTGCCCAAATTGTTTTCGATGAATTTTTATTTGTATTTTTATAAAGGGTTTATAAGAAAATATAAAAAAATCGCCATGTCTATCTAAATATCAAAAATATTTAAAAATAACTTTGCGCATTTGTACCTTTGTATTATACATCTTCAGACTAGACAGATAGATGGCGCCCAAAACGTTCCAAGTCGATAATACAGTATCCTATACTTCATTTGTTATCATTGGGAACTGAAATATATCACAAAGTTGTTTACAAAGAGGGTAAAGTATTAGTAACTTGTATTAGTAATAAAGACTATAGTTCGAATCCACGATCCAACCTGAATACTAAATGACAGTAACTTGTATAACTAATATAGATTATAGTCCGAATCCACGATCCGACCTGAATACTAAATGACAGTAACTTGTATTAGTAATATAGACTATAGTCCGAATCCACGATTCGACCTGAATACTAAATGACAGTAACTTGTAGTAGTAATATAAACTATAGTCCGAATCCACGATCCGACCTGAATACTAAATGACAGTAACTTGTATTAGTAATATTATAGACTATAGCCCGAATCCACGATCCGACCTGAATACTAAATGACAGTAACTTGTATTAGTAATATAGACTATAGTCCGAATCCACGACCCGACCTGAATACTAAATGACAGTGACTTGTATTAGTAATATATACTATAGTCCAAATCCACGATCCGACCTGAATACTAAATGACAGTAACTTGTATTAGTAATATTATAGACTATAGCCCGAATCCACGATCCGACCTGAATACTAAATGACAGTAACTTGTATTAGTAATATAGACTATAGTCCGAATCCACGACCCGACCTGAATACTAAATGACAGTGACTTGTATTAGTAATATATACTATAGTCCAAATCCACGATCCGACCTGAATACTTAATGACAGTAACTTGTATTAGTAATATAGACTATAGTCCGAATCCACGATCCGACCTGAATACTAAATGACAGTAACTTGTATTAGTAATATAGGCTATAGTCCGAATCCACGATCCGACCTGAATACTAAATGACAGTAAATTGTATTAGTAATATAGACTATAGTCCAAATCCACGATCCGACCTGAATACTAAATGACAGTAACTTGTATTAGTAATATAGACTATAGTCCGAATCCACGATCCGACCTGAATACTAAATGACAGTAACTTGTATTAGTAATATAGACTATAGTCCGAATCCACGATCCGACCTGAATACTAAATGACAGTAACTTGTATTAGTAATATAGACTATAGTCCGAATCCACGATCCGACCTGAATACTAAATGACAGTAACTTGTAATAGTAATATAGACTATAGTCCGAATCCACGATCCGACCTGAATACTAAATGACAGTTACTTGTATTAGTAATACAGAATAAAGTCCAAATCCACGATCCGACCTGAATACTAAATGACAGTAACTTGTATTAGTAATATAGGCTATAGTCCGAATCCACGATCCGACCTGAATACTAAATGACAGTAAATTGTATTAGTAATATAGACTATAGTCCAAATCCACGATCCGACCTGAATACTAAATGACAGTAACTTGTATTAGTAATATAGACTATAGTCCGAATCCACGATCCGACCTGAATACTAAATGACAGTAACTTGTATTAGTAATATAGACTATAGTCCGAATCCACGATCCGACCTGAATACTAAATGACAGTAACTTGTATTAGTAATATAGACTATAGTCCGAATCCACGATCCGACCTGAATACTAAATGACAGTTACTTGTATTAGTAATACAGAATAAAGTCCAAATCCACGATCCGACCTGAATACTAAATTACAGTAACTTGTATTAGTAATATAGGCTATAGTCCGAATCCACGATCCGACCTGAATACTAAATGACAGTAAATTGTATTAGTAATATAGACTATAGTCCAAATCCACGATCCGACCTGAATACTAAATGACAGTAACTTGTAATAGTAATATAGACTATAGTCCGAATCCACGATCCGACCTGAATACTAAATGACAGTTACTTGTATTAGTAATACAGAATAAAGTCCAAATCCACGATCCGACCTGAATACTAAATGACAGTAACTTGCATTAGTAATATAGACTATAGTCCAAATCCACGATCCGACTTGAATACTAAATGACAGTAACTTGTATTAGTAATATACACTATAGTCCAAATCCACTAACCGACCTGAATACTAAATGACAGTAACTTGTATTAGTAATATAGACTATAGCCCGAATCCACGATCCGACCTGAATACTAAATGACAGTAACTTGTATTAGTAATAAGATTTTAGCCCGAATCCACGATCCGACCTGAATAATAAATATTAAAATCTAACTTTAAAATTTCTTAATTTGTATACAGAGAAAAAATTGTAGAAGTTGGACGAGAAGGTGTATGTGTGAGAAAAGTCATGTGCTTTGTCATCTCTGCCTACCCTGACGGAAAAATGACGTAATGTTATATAAAGGGTCTTTCAAATTTTGCGTTTTTTATTATTATTTGATAAAACACAGATGTAGTCGCGAACTTGCCTGGATGTTGTGATATTTGAGAAGTGTAATGTGTGGCATTTATAAAAATGGAGTCGTATACAATACAACAACGCGTTCAAATTGTTGAATTATTTTATGTATTGTAATCTCCGGAAACGGTGATGTTAATTGCCCACCAAGATCATGTGATCTGACACCGTTGGACTATTTTCTCTGAGGACTATTTTCTCTGAAGGACGAAATTGTTCACGTTATCGGTGAGTTAGAACCGCAATTATGCCAAAATGTCATCGAAAATTTTGACAAAAGAGTAGACATCTGTGGAGCTGCGAGAGGTGGACATTTGGCGGATATTGTTTATTGTGTTTAAATGTCATACATTATACTTCAATGACCGATAAAAAGTTTTTTGAAATCAAAGCAAATTGTGTGTTTTATTCAAGAATAAAAAAAAACGCTGAATTTGAAAGACCCTTTATGTATGTATACAGTTATTAATCTGTAAGTTAGTGAGTTATACAGGAAAAATATGTCCCTAGGGAGAAAAAAATTATGATTCACATTTCGTTTTATTATTATAAATCGGTAAAAGCGAAAATTATATCGCGAATTGGAATTTATTATGACAAATTATCCATAGAGATATCTGTACAATTTTTTTTGGTATGATCTATAATTCACTTGGATGTTAATGTGAAACGCACCGGTGCGTCTGTTCTAACTTGAGATAAGTTAGGTTTAAACGCACCCGTGCGTTCATACTCGCTTACAGGTTAATAAGTCATATTTTGGATTTCGTTTTAAATTTTAATATTGATTTCTACAAAGTTAAAGTCGTAACGTATGTTAAACAAAATAACATTTCAGGAGAGAACTGTGATCGAGACTTGGAGAATATTGGAGTGTGCTCGTCAATTAATTCCTGCCCATCGGCCATCACTGAAATGAAGAAGGGATTATCTCCAAGGGTATGAATTTAAAAAAAATCAAACTATACTTGAGAAAATGTAGGATGGTCCCTGTTACATTTGAAATGTCATGTCTCAAAGGGGTGATGTAAAATCGTTCTTTTTTTACAAATCGAATCGTTTTTTTATAAATCGAAAAATAGTTTTTCTCTAAACTGACGTTTTAATTCCTAATTTTCATTATACTGACTTTCTAATGTATTGTATGATTTGTATCTATCTTTAAATAGTCCAAGATCCACTATGGATTAATACTAATTACGAACATTTCATTTTATGTATAAAAAAATCGAAAATTCAATTATCGTATACCCCATCCCTAGCCAATGCAGACTAACGTAATGACTTTTGATAAACGTCACCAATAATTATTTGATTTTAACAAACTGCCACATTTTTGCTAATTTGTAACAAGATGAATACATTTGTCATTATTGTTAGTTTTATGTAATGTATTTACCTAAATAACTCGCTATTTATTAGAATCGAGGCTTATGTTATTTTAAAGTTGATAAAATAATTAAAATTACAAAACGTCGTTACAAGGTTGTATTGGGGCAAATTTTTGAACTGTCACAGGGACCGTGCTACAATATCTTAAGTATAGTAACGCATTTGTATAGACAACCAGCCTAGGCAGCTTGAAACTTGCGCAATGTATAGACAATCAGTCTAGGCAGCTTCCAACTTGCGCAATGTATAGACAACCAGCCTAGGCAGCTTGCAGCTTGCGCAATGTATAGACAACCAGCCTAGGCAGCTTGTTACTAGCACAATGTATAGAAAACCAGCCTAGGCAGCTTGTTACTTGCGCAATGTATAGACAACCAGCCTAGGCAGCTTGAAACTTGCGCAATGTATAGACAATCAGTCTAGGCAGCTTCCAACTTGCGCAATGTATAGACAACCAGCCTAGGCAGCTTGCAACTTGCGCAATGTATAGACAACCAGCCTAGGCAGCTTGCAACTTGCGCAATGTATAGACAACCAGCCTAGGCAGCTTGAAACTTGCGCAATGTATAGACAATCAGCCTAGGCAGCTTGCAACTTGCGCAATGTATAGACAACCAGCCTAGGCAGCTGGCAACTTGCGCAATGTATAGACAACCAGCCTAGGCAGCTGGCAACTTGCGCAATGTATAGACAACCAGCCTAGGCAGCTTACAACTTGCTCAATGTATAGACAACCAGCCTAGGCAGCTTGCAACTTGCGCAATGCATCTTCTCTCCCAACACGTTATTAAAAATTGCTTACCTTTTCCTTTTCGGATGATGTATTTCGTGCCACACAACAAACTCCTACAGTTTACTATGATAGTAATAAAAGGACAATGTACTCGTATATGGCACCGTTTAGAGAGCAAACTCTCCTTAAGAGAGTCAACACTTAGGTACACTACCATGTCATCTGCATTCAGTAAGCCTTGACCTTGGATGATGATGGATTTCGTGCCACACAACAAACTCCTACAGTTTACTATGGTAGTAATAAAAGGACAATGTATATGGCACCGTTTAGATAGTAAACTCTCCTTAATTTAACACTATTATAGAAGTAATAATAACGATGATGTTAACATCGTAGTGGCTTTAAGAATAATGATTGCTGCCTCTGATATGACGTCCTGTTTAAAGCTAAGATAACGTACTTACGACCATTAGACATATTAAGAAGTAATTTGTTGGGTATGTTATCTTTGCCCTTAAGGTCAAATCGATATCAGGCGATTTATCTCGTTCGCAGTTTACTTCCATTTAGTGATACCAAATCTTTATTGAATTTGGATAGTAAACCGCCAACAAGATAATAAATAATACATTGAGTTAAGTTTGACATACATGTGATAACACTAATATTTATAGGTTCTAGATTACATAGTACAGATATGGTTAATAGCTTAACATTGGTTTGCATGATAACGTATACTATTTATTGGAAGTGGATAAGAGTATATATGATAAGATTAACATATTAACATTGGTAGGGATACATTAAAGAGGGTCAACACTTAGGTTCACTACTATGTTATCTGCAACTTATGCTCAAGAGTTTTTAATTCCTCCCACAGCTGTGCAACGTTGAGAACAACGAGTTGGTGATATGTTGCCAGAGCAGTCGAAATGGAATGGCGGCAAAGTGTCCGCAACTTCCACAAGAGGTCACCACGGCAAAGAAGACTGGCAACAAGTCTTGGGACAGTAAGTGTATATCTGTTTTTATTATTGAAGTGAGACTTGTATCTATGCGGTAGGGCAAATTTACATGAACGTCACGAAAAGTGAAATGGTGTAAAGTGTGTTATATTATTATTAAAATTATTATTATTCATTATTAAAAATTAAAAAAGAATATTTTTTGTTATATTATATATCCTTTTTTTATCAATATATTTATTAATTTCATCTTATGTTAAATTATTTTATTTAATATTTATTTCAATGTTTATTCAATACATGATTTATATTTCATATATAATTATGATAATATATAAATGTATTGGGTGTTAACATAAGTTGTGTCCGTTTTTTTTTCAAATTTAAAAATGAGCACCAAAAGTAAAACAAAATGGTAAAGGTTATACGTCATTCGAAAGAAAATTTTCTGCTCTACAAGATATTGTGTTTGATTTTACGTTATATATATTATTTTATTTGATTACAAGCCTTCAAAATGGATTGTCAAGTAGACGAAAGTGAGCATTTTCGACACCTCCTTCTGTTCGCGTTCAATCGAGGGAATAAAGCTGCCAAAGCTGCTCGTGATATTTGCGAAGTGTACGGTGAAGATGCTATGAATAAAAAGACAGCTCGTCGATGGTTTTTGCGTCTCAAAGACGGTAATTTCGACCTGAAAGACATGGAGCGTTCCGGACGACTAGTGGAATTCGTTGAGGAATTGTCGAACGCTGATTTTTGTTGTTTTCACTCAAAACATGTGGACCCGAAGTGCCGAACTTCTGGACTTTTCCCCATTGATTGGATTTCCTTCAGCCTTCATTCCCTTAAAGTGCTGCAAAGATTCCTGCCTACTGAAACCTTAATTTTACTCGTACAATCTCTGCTCTTTCCAATTCTGGACTATGCGGACGTATGTAACTTGGATGTTACAGAGGAACAGCTGGACAAATTACAGCGTCTTCAAAATGTTTTTCTGAGATTTATTTTTAACCCACGAAAGTACGATTATATAACTTCATACCAGAAGGCATTGAACTGGTTGAATGTTAGAAATAGACGTCAAATTCACATACTGTCTCTCTATTGTATAACATCCTTAACTGTCCCGCCACCCCCTCTTATCTCGCCGAATTTTTTTAGCGTTTTTCCAATCATGGATTAGCGCTACGCTCAAACAGAGATTGTCTATTGGCCTTTCCAGCTCACCGCTCCTTATGCGACCAAGTGTTCCCCAATCACCATGTATAATCGATGTTCTACAATACAACTTCTATAGATCTTGGATGTATGAAAGTGTTATTGTTTTTACTTTCAGAATGTATTGACTGGGTCGAACACGTGTTTCCCTGTGAAGAAGCGAGGTCTGGTCTTCCCTTGAAGTATCGAAGGAACGTCTGTGGACAGAACAGGATGCCTATGGGACCCAACGGTTCTGCCAAACAGGATGAATTTCCGCATATGGTAAGCTACGGGATGACATAAAGCTATCTTTATATCTTACTATATATTTTGCCTAATACTGTGAAACCGAAAATAAAAAAAACACACTGTGACTGTGAAGTGAAAATGAAACAATATACATATTCAGAAATTACTGCTTAACCTTTCCCTTCCTGTGCTAAATAAATCTTCGCGTTCCAGTGCTGTGCATTCAATACACATGTAAATATGAGCGATCGAAAAAATAAGAATATTCATAGCCAATCGCTTAAATTAATTAAATTTGAAGTCAAAAGTGATAATAATCTAAATTTAATTGCTGAAAACATGAAAAAAAACATCGGCCGACGTTCAACAAGTGTTTTCAGCATCCGCCCATTCCGGTGCTGTGTATTCAATACACATGTAAAAATGAGCGATTTAAAATCGAAAAAATAAGAATATTCATAGCCAATCGCTTAAATTTATTAAATTTAAAGTCAAAAGTGATAATAATTTAAATTTAATTGCTGAAAACATAAAAAAAAAAACATCGTCCGACGTTTACAAAACGGGCGAAGCGACCACTTCGAACGAAAACCTGCGAGCTACTGAGCGAGAGAAGCGAGCAAACTGAGATTCTATTTCTTGAGTTCCCATATACCGAAGTAGAGTGAGACGTGAATACCGTCGCTTCCTCACCCATAGCGGTTTTTTTAGAATAAATATACCTACGTCACACACTGGCACACGTTTTGATTGTATCGGTGAATTTATTCCCGATTTTCACAAAATATCTTTGATGTGGCCGATAAGTGCTAATTATTATAAATATTATTTTTTCATTCAATGCGTAAATGTATTACGGAGGAATACCTAAAATCTGAACCCAGTATTTATTATATTTATAGAGATATTAAAGTGTTTAGGAGCAATGTGTACTAGTTACACATCACAGGGAAGGAAGGGTTAAAGGAAATATATGTCATTCGCATTTCGAGTACACACGACTTGAAAAATAAAGTGATATATCACAATCTGGCGATGTTTTTTTAAAGAGATAAAACCTCGATTTTTTTACGCATCGAAGGCATGGCGTAAAACCCATTTAAAAATGCCTGAAAGTGCCCGATTGACCAAATAGGAACGTGTTTCTTGGTCATTTATCAATTATTGTCTTTATTGCTGTAAATGAATTACGTTAAAAAAATAGGCAAAACACGTTATTTATCGGCATACTACCTTGATTAAAACGTTTTAAGACCGGCCACCGTGTGGCGCTGTCAGTCACCCGATTGGAATTCTTTCTTTTCTGGTAGGTTACCACATCTATCATTGACACTTCCCTTCAAATTTCAGCGTCATAGCTTGATATTTGTAAAAGTTACGCTGTACTGAGTACATCTACCTTTGTGCGTGTTTTCGATTTTTTACAAGTTTGAAAATGGCATCAACTGTGCATCAACGAGTTTGCTTTAAATTTTGTGTGAAAAACAGATTTAACGGTCCGCAGACCTTGGAAATGTTGAAGAAGTGTTTTTCGGTGGCACGAACGCTTTAGGAGTGGTCGTGAGTCGGTCGAGGATGACGAACGCAGTGGCAGTCAAAAACCGACGAAAACATCGATAAAATCAAATAAATGTTGGCCGAAAACCGCAAATTGACCATTATAGAGCTTGCAGAGGACTTGAACATCGCTTATGGATCCGCTCAAGACATTTTGGTTAGTGATTTGGGCCTCAGACGTGTCGCTGCAAAACTGGTGCCAAAAGACCTCAATTTCATGCAAAAAAAGAACCGCGTTAAAAACGCGAAAGACATGATTTCCATGAGTTTTTGACCAAAAACAACACGATTACTATCAAGCAGCCTTCGAATTCACCTGATCTGGCTCCCTGCGACTTTTTCCTGTTCAACCGACTTTAAAAACCGCTTCGCGGAACGCGTTACAGCACCCGAGAGGATGTTATGAAAAAATCGAAGACGGCTCTGATGGACATACCGAAAATTGAGTACCAGCGGTGTTTCGAGGATTGGATCAAGCGCTGGCGTAAGTGCGTTGCAGTCGATGGGGAGTACTTTGAAGGGGACCATATCGATTTTGATGAATAAACTTGTATTTTCGATTTTATAAATAAAGTCCTAAAACTTTTTGATCAAGGTAGTATACGGATACCCTGGACGGATATGGTCAGCAACACGAGGGTTCTTCAAAGAGCCAAAGTTGATAGAGAGTTGCTGACTAATATTAAAATCCGAAAGGTGTCCTACTTGGGTCATGTACTTAGAGGAGAAAAGTACAAATTACTGCACCTGATCATCCAAGGCAAAATAGAAGGTCGAAGACGTGTTGGTAGTAGGCAAATCTCCTGGATACGCAATATACGTGATTGGACTGGCATAAGATTGGATATCTTTTTCGGGCTGCCGGGGACAAAGCTGTCTATTATCAGGTGATAGTCAACGTTGGGGGGACCTGACATGACACTGGGAAGAAGAAGGCTTAAGGTCTGGAGTTCAAACAGCTCAGCAAGTTGTCAGTACTTTCACAGAAAATTTCAAATTCAACAAAACTACCATTTGACACTACTAGGTCTGAGTAGCTAATCGGTCCGAAGATGAACCTATGTAAAGCTGAGTGGAGTTCCCTTCGGCAATTGCTGACTCTATCTTCATCGCAGTACCACAGAATGTGGTCTGTGGATTACTGACTCTATCTTCATCGCAGTACCACAAAATGTGGTCTGTGGATTACTGACTCTATCTTCATCGCAGTACCACAGAATGTGGTCTGTGGATTACTGACTCTATCTTCATCGCAGTACCACAGAATGTGGTCTGTTTATTACTGACTCTATCTTCATCGCAGTACCACAGAATGTGGTCTGTGGATTACTGACTCTATCTTCATCGCAGTACCACAGAATGTGGTCTGTGGATTACTGACTCTATCTTCATCGCAGTACCACAGAATGTGGTCTGTGGATTACTGACTCTATCTTCATCGCAGTACCACAGAATGTGGTCTGTGGATTACTGACTCTATCTTCATCGCAGTACCACAGAATGTGGTCTGTTTATTACTGACTCTATCTTCATCGCAGTACCACAGAATGTGGTCTGTGGATTACTGACTCTATCTTCATCGCAGTACCACAGAATGTGGTCTGTTTATTACTGACTCTATCTTCATCGCAGTACCACAGAATGTGGTCTGTGGATTACTGACTCTATCTTCATCGCAGTACCACAGAATGTGGTCTGTGGGTTACTGACTCTATCTTCATCGCAGTACCACAGAATGTGGCCTGTGGATTACTGACTATCTTCATCGCAGTACCACATAATGTGGTCTGTGGATTACTGACTCTATCTTCATCGCAGTACCACAGAATGTGGTCTGTTTATTACTGACTCTATCTTCATCGCAGTACCACAGAATGTGGTCTGTGGATTACTGACTCTATCTTCATCGCAGTACCACAGAATGTGGTCTGTTTATTACTGACTCTATCTTCATCGCAGTACCACAGAATGTGGTCTGTGGATTACTGACTCTATCTTCATCGCAGTACCACAGAATGTGGTCTGTGGGTTACTGACTCTATCTTCATCGCAGTACCACAGAATGTGGCCTGTGGATTACTGACTATCTTCATCGCAGTACCACATAATGTGGTCTGTGGATTACTGACTCTATCTTCATCGCAGTACCACAGAATGTGGCCTGTGGATTACTGACTATCTTCATCGCAGTACCACAGAATGTGGTCTGTGGATTACTGACTCTATCTTCATCGCAGTACCACAGAATGTGGTCTGTGGATTACTGACTCTATCTTCATCGCAGTACCACAGAATGTGGTCTGTTTATTACTGACTCTATCTTCATCGCAGTACCACAGAATGTGGTCTGTGGATTACTGACTCTATCTTCATCGCAGTACCACAGAATGTGGTCTGTTTATTACTGACTCTATCTTCATCGCAGTGCCACAGAATGTGGTCTGTGGATTACTGACTCTATCTTCATCGCAGTACCACAGAATGTGGTCTGTGGATTACTGACTCTATCTTCATCGCAGTACCACAGAATGTGGTCTGTGGATTACTGACTCTATCTTCATCGCAGTACCACAGAATGTGGTCTGTGGATTACTGACTCTATCTTCATCGCAGTACCACAGAATGTGGTATGTGGATTGATGACCACAAATCTGGTATATCACTATTACTAATATAAATTGTTTTTTTTTTATGAATTTAAAAAGGTTGTGGACATTTTTCCAGGCTTTGCTTGAATACAGCAAAACAAAACCTGTAGCCTGGGACTGCGCTGGTATTCTTATCAGTGACAGGTGGGTCATGACAACCGCCCATTGCGCTTCTGAAAAACTTACTGGGTAAGTTATGCAGTTTTTTTTTAAATTTCTTCTTAAAAAATGTGTATAATTCCTTATACATACATATATATCATCACGCTGTGTCCCTTGCGTATAATTCCTTATACATACATAAATACACATATCATCACGCTGTGTCCCTTGCGTATAATTCCTTATACATACATAAATGTATAAGGAATCATCACGCTGTGTCCCTTGCGTATAATTCCTTATATATAAATACATCTCGCTGTGTCTATGGCGTATAATTCCTTATATGTTACATACATACATATCATCACGCTGTATCTCTTGCGTATAATTCTTTTTACATACATAAATACACATATCATCACGCTGTGTCCCTTGCGTATAATTCCTTATACATACATAAATACATCACGCTGTGTCCCTGGCGTATAATTCCTTATATGTTGCATACATACATATCATCACGCTGTGTCCCTTGCGTATAATTAATTCCTTATACATACATAAATACATCACGCTATGTCCCTGACGTATAATTCCTTATATTTTACATACATATCATCACGCTGTATGCCTTGCGTATAATTCCTCATACATACATAAATACACATATCATCACGCTGTGTCCCTTGCGTATAATTTCTTATACATACATAAACACACATATCATCACGCTGTGTCCCGTGCGTATCCTTATACATACATATGATACATATCATCACGCTGTATCTCGTGCGCATAATTTCTTATACATACATACATACACATATCATCACGCTGTGTCCCTTGGGTATAATTTCTTATACACGCATATTTATTTTTTTATTTAACACTTTTATTGCAAATATAATCTGGCGGGCTTATTGCCAGGTGAGAATCTCTTCCAATCAACCAGACAAAAGTAAATGAAGCAAGTTACATGATTGCATAAATCATTCAAATGACTATCCATCCCCACGAAATCCATAAACACATACGTGAGCATATGTCCACGAACCCCACAAAGACGGACAATCACCCGAACATTATTTTTCATATAAAGTGAGATATCATCAATCAAAAGGAAAGGAAGGGATGGTGGAGAGGAAAGGAAAAATCAGGAACGAAACACGTTATTTTACTGACTAGAAATGAAGAATTTTTTGCAGTCGCATCTTAAAGCATGCCAAAAACGGAGCGAGTCTTAACATATATTGGTTTGTAACTGATTCCAGACTCTCACTGCATGGACAGTAACATACATATCATGACGCTGTGTCCCTTGCGTATAATTTGTATGCCGTCATAACTTGCGAAATATCACAATTCTCGCAAGTTTTCGCATGCATGGGCCGGCCGACTTTCGATACTGTCTCGCGATGGCCGCGCATAAGTAACATTTCAGTTACGGTCGTGACACAGCACGGACCTCAACAAAGATAAAATTTGCACACAAATCATCAAAAATATACCCAAGAATTTATACATCAAAATACCAAAAAACATCAAAATGTCATATCATAAAAGAATCAAATAACAAACAGGAAAACAAATACATAATTTGTTTTGGCTGACGCATACGTCAGATACAACCACCATATCATCAGCATAAATTCTCATTCGACATTTGTACGGCACCTATTATCCTTTGCAGTTCCTTCACACATGAATCATAATATAAATAGGCCAAAACCCGTACGATGGTTGTCGTCAAAGAAAGAATACGAGAATTGAATTTTGAATACAAGAGAGCGAGAGAGGAATACTTAGATTCTCTGCGAAAGTAATTCAAAATTTTATTTATGAATATACATTTTCATAAATGTAGAATTTGTTTTACTTCCGTGAATATTTGACGGGTTGCAACTAGTCATAGTATAAAGAGGACAAAGCCCGTACGACGGTTGTCGTCATAGAAAGAATACGAGAGTTGAATTTTGAATACAAGAGAGCGAGAGAGGAATACTTGGATTCTCTCCGAAAGTAATTCGAAATTTGAATCTCGGTGGGTCCGTGATAAATACGAGAATTGAATTTTGAATACAAGAGAGCGAGAGAAGAACACTTAGATTCTCTGCGAAAGTAATTCGAAATTTGAATCTCGGTGGGTCCGTGATAACTGAACGAATTTTAAATACCTTGCTAACAATTTTTGAATCGGTGTAAAAGGGGACGATGTATAAATGATATATATAAACAAATTCTACATTTATGAATATATATTTTCATAAATGTAGAATTTGTTTTACTTCCGTGAATATTTGACGGGTTGCAATTAGTCATAGTATAAATAGGCCAAAGCCCGTACGACGGTTGTCGTTAAAGAAAGAATACGAGAATTGAATTTTGAATACAAGAGAGCGAGAGAGGAATACTTCGAAATTTGAATCTCGGTGGGTCCGTGATTTATGAACCGGTGTAAAAGAGGACGATGTCAATTTATTTTGAATTGTAATTCATTAAATAATTCATTTATTTCCTTATTATATTGAACCTTATAATAACTTATGTTTACTACTTCGAAACAGATTGAAATTATACTGAACGAACCGGTGTAAAAGGGGACGATGCCAATTTATTTTGAATTGTAATTCATTAAATAATTCATTTATTTCCTTATTATATTGAACCTTATAATAAATTATGTTTACTACTTCGAAACAGATTGAAATTATACTGAACGAACCGGTGTAAAAGGGGACGATGCCAATTTATTTTGAATTGTAATTCATTAAATAATTCATTTATTTCCTATTATATAGAACCTTATAATTACTTGTGTTTACTACTTCAAAACATATTGAAATTATACTGAACGGACCGGTGTAAAAGGGGACGATGCCAATTTATTTTGAATTGTAATTAATTAAATAATTCATTTATTTCCTATTATATTGAACCTTATAATTACTTGTGTTTATTTATCTTATGCTCTTTTTTTGTGCAGAATGCAGACAATTATATGTGGCTTTTTCAAGATGTCGGAAACGCGAAAACATTACAGTCAATATATCTAAAAACAAGTCTACAAGGAAAACATTATCAAGGATTTACCATAAATTGAACAACAGTAATGTGTATACAGAAAACATCACATCGTGTAAAAAGAGATTTTTGAGAGTTAAATAATTCATCAATCATTAGTTTTACTTCCGCGAATATTTCACGGGTTGCAACTAGTATATCTATATAAATATTGAACAACAAGGGTGACATAATGTATCCTTGCTTTACCCGTTATGAAAACCACAAAATATTGATCAATAATTCATATTATAGTATTAAATAATAATAAAAGTATTGTTGAAACGTGTTATTCTGTTTTCAGCCCACTTCACTTTATCCGGCTCGGCAGTCCAAATATAGATGACCCTAAAGATCCAGACTACACGTACACAGTGACTGAAATTGTGATCCATCCTGAATTTACTCCTGGTTCCATCTACAATGATATCGCGCTAGTGAAACTGTTCAAAACGTAAGAAGATTAACAATTTTATTGCAAATACAATTTGGCGGGATCATTGCCAGGTGGTAATCTCTTCCAGCCAACCGTAAAAAATTAAATGAAGCAAGTTGTCGCATAAAAAACATTTTTATTTTTATTTATTTACACATGACAAGAAATATACATAATTTGCGAAAAAAACAACAGGTAATTTAATTTGGACATACAATTTTAATGGATCTGGGTTTGTTGCCTTTCATTTGTCGTGTCCCTAGTAAACTAGGCTTTTGCCTGTATCTCATTGAGGACATTTAGCATGAAAAAAATAAATCGATACTTCTTTCCGATTTTTGATTACACAAAAACAAAACCCCGTTGCACATTCTCATCAACCTGACAAACAGTGACACTCAATTACAACTGGAAACATCATGCGGAATCAAACTCCTCACACATCATCACTCCAGAAAGACCAAACCTGTTCATCTCATAATGTACCGCACACAATCATAAAAATAAAAACAAAAACAAAAGTAAAACCAAAAATGACACAAAAATAAAACCAAAAATGTTCATCCCATAATATACCGCGCACAACAATAAGAACAAAAATTAGCACAAAAATACATAGAATCACAAATACAAAACAACAAGAAGAAACCCACACTCAAGAGCCCACACAAATCTTTTCCACACGTCATTCATCCTGAAAGCCCAAGTACTCGAACTCCTGTCGCAATAACAACCACACTCCGATCGACTGTCTACATGGTTTTCCTTCCTTTACCTTTCTTGAATTCGGCACGCCATTGCTGGGAAACTGGGAACGGTCGGATGCTGAAAACACTTGTTACAATGTTATTTATCTTCTGTCTCTCAGGGTTGTGTTTACCGAGAGAGTCCGTCCAGCCTGCTTGCACATCGGTAGTTCTATCAGCACCGACTACTTAGTCGCCGGTTGGGGGCGAAACTTCATCAAAGGGTTTGTCAAGGATCATTTGAAAAAGGTACAGTGTTTTAAAATTATTTGGTCCAAGTTTTTGAGAATATTTATGTATTCCTGAACCTATGCACAGTATTCCATTGTATTCAGTCTATTTTTTTATTATACTTGAGAAATTGTAGCATGGTACCAGTGACAGTTCACAAATTTGCCCCAATACAACCTAGTAACGACGTTCAGTAATTTTAATTATTTTATCAACTTTAATATAAGCCTCGATTCTAATAAATAGCGAGTTATTTAGGTAAATACATTACATAAAACTAACAATAATGACAAATTAATACATCTTGTTACAAATTAGCAAAAATGTGGAAGTTTGTTAAAATTAAATGATATTTAGTGACGTTTGTCAAAAGTCACTACGTTAGTCTGCATTGGCTAGGGATGGGGTATACGATAATTGGTTTTTTGATTTTTTTTACACATAAAATGAAATGTTCGTAATTAGTATTAATTCATAGTGGATCTTGGCCTATTTAAAGATAGATACAAATCATACAATACATTAGAAAGTCAGTATAATGAAAATTAGGAATTAAAATGTCAGTTTAGATAAAAATAATTTTTTGATTTATAAAAAAACAATTCGATTTGTAAAAAAAAAATGATTTTATCCCATCCCTTTAAGACATGACATTTCAAATGTCACAGGAACCATCCTACATTATCTCAAGTATAGTTATACTCGAAAACAGTAGGTTTTTCATTATTTCTAGTTTTTACTTTATTTTATGTCATATTATTATTGCTTTGTATTAAATAAATGACTTATCTTCATTTACGGTTAACATTAAAGCATTAAGTTTCTTAGTCTTGAGAGTTGTCATCGTCTTATCTTGAGAGTTGTCATTTCTTATCTTGAGAGTTGTCATTTCTTGTCTTGAGAGTTGTCATTTCTTATCTTGAGAGTTGTCATTTCTTATCTTGAGAGTTGTCATTTCTTATCTTGAGAGTTGTCATTTCTTGTCTTGAGAGTTGTCATTTCTTATCTTGAGAGTTGTCATTGCTTGTCTTGAGAGTTGTCATTTCTTGTCTTGAGAGTTGTCATTTCTTATCTTGAGAGTTGTCATTTCTTGTCTTGAGAGTTGTCATTTCTTATCTTGAGAGTTGTCATTGCTTGTCTTGAGAGTTGTCATTTCTTGTCTTGAGAGTTGTCATTTCTTATCTTGAGAGTTGTCATTTCTTGTCTTGAGAGTTGTCATTTCTTGTCTTGAGAGTTGTCATTTCTTATCTTGAGAGTTGTCATTTCTTGTCTTGAGAGTTGTCATTTCTTATCTTGAGAGTTGTCATTTCTTGTCTTGAGAGTTGTCATTTCTTATCTTGAGAGTTATCATTTCTTGTCTTGAGAATTGTCATTTTTTTATCTTGAGAGTTACCATTGTCTTATCTTGAGAGTTGTCATTTATTGTCTTGAGAGTTGTCATCGTCTTATCCTGAAGCAGCTCAGACACTTCTCTTCAGCATAAGATTGATGGGTTCAGATCGATCGATGGGGGATTACCCAAAATATGCTCACCATGTCGAACTTCTCACGGTGTGTAACTATAGAAGCCTCGAAACAAGAAGGCAAGAATCCATTGCGATATCCCTACTTAAGGTTTTTCAAGGTGGCTTTAACTGTCCCGCGATTCTAGAAGCACTAAGTTTATATGTACCCAATAAATATAGCCGTGCAAGGAATCACCCTCTGTTCTATAATACATAGCAACTTAGAGGATGAATATCATGGCTAAACACTCGGCTATAGTCACGCGTGGTATAGAGATATTGAACCAACTGAGTGACACTGTGGATATAGTCTCGGCACCGTCTAGCAGTATGAGAAGAATCCTGGCTGATATTCTTCCTAACTAATAAGCCAATGTTAGAAGCAGACCCTCTTTGTGTAACAGGAGAAATCCGTGCAATGTGGATAAAAAAAAGTTCATCCGCAAAAGGAACTGTATGATTCAAAGTTTATTAGTTATCGAGTTGAGAAAACAGAGCCGAGAATCTGGTGATAGTCATAAATTTAGTCTTTGTAATATTTAGAGTCGTAGTAGATGAGTTCACCTACTTGGGTTCAACTATAACGAAGGAAAACGAGGAGCAGGCTGAGATTAAGATAAGAATCACAACAGAGAACAATACATTCTTCTCCCTACTGCCGGTGTTCAAGTCTAGAAGTGGCCATAGAAAAACCAAAGTCACCCTGTACAAAACAATTACTAGAACCGTGGTGGCATATGGATGCGAAGCATGAACACTGACAGCTAAATCTGCAGAGTTGCTGGATGCCTTCGAGAGAAGAGTACTACGTAGGATCCTGGGCCCCGTGAATGACGGCGAAACCTGGCGAATACGACACAACGATGAGATGTTTAATATCTACAAAGCTCCCAGACTATCTGTACATGTCAGACTGAACAGAATGAGATGAATGCAGAGAATGCCGTCATCGCGAGCACCCAAAAGAATCCTGAGGAGGGACACCCGGGTGGGAGAAGAACGAGAGTGGGCAGGCCGAGGCTGCGATGTGAGGACGACGTTGAGAGGGACTCAACCCAGCTGCTACAGGCGCAGGATTGGAGGGTCGTGGCGGAAGACAGGAGGAGTTGGAGGTGAATATTGAAAGAGGCCAAAGCTCGATATGGGCTGTAAGACCATCGAAAGAAAGAAAGAATATTTAGAGTCCTTTATTGTTGTATGGCATAATGATTGAATCTGTGAGTTGTATTGATTTAAAATAATTGTCGACTTTGAAGATCATGTATTCTCTTTCTACAGATGGACGTAGTGGAAGTGTCTCACGCTGAATGCTCCAGGAAAAACCCTTCAAACCGTCTCTTCAGCGATAGCGTGAGGAACAGCAGCCAGTTATGTGCGAGGCCGGGAACTGGAGACGAGGAAGTGCTGTGTGAGGTAACTACAGACACAGTTCATTACAAGTGTTTTCGTTGATATTGCATAGCTACTGTGTGGGTGTGTACAATACAGTTAGGTGCGTGTATTGCTCAGTCGTCATACTCGTACATCCACAGGATGAACTGACAATACATGTAAATCTATAGTGAGGGGTTTCCTGTATGTATACATTGCTCATGTCTTGATCTGCTTGCTATAGTGTTGTGTGCATGTACACAAAAAAGCAATACACGCACAGGCGTCATCCATCCACAGGATGAACTGACAATACATATAACCCTATAATGAGGGGTTACCTGTACGTATGTAGCACTGCTCATGTGTTGATCTGCCTGCTGGTGTGTGTTTGCTGTAGTGTTGCGTGCATGCACACAAAACAGCAATACACGCACAAGAGTCATTCATCCACAGGATGAACTGACAATACATATAACTATAGTGAGAGGTTACCTGTACGTATGTAACACTGCTCATGTGTTGATCTGCCTGCTTGTGTGTTTGCTGTAGTGTTGCGTGCATGTACACAAAATAGCAATACACGCACAGGCGTCATTCATCCACAGGATGAACTGACAATCTTACTCTATAATAAAGGGTGTCTGTATGTGTGTAGCACTGCCTGGATGTTGATCTGCCTGCTGGTGTGTGTTTGCTGTAGTGTTGCGTGCATGTACACAAAATAGCAATACACGCACAGGCGTCATTCATCCACAGGATGAACTGACAATCTTACTCTATAATAAAGGGTGTCTGTATGTGTGTAGCACTGCCTGGATGTTGATCTGCCTGCTGGTGTGTGTTTGCTGTAGTGTTGCGTGCATGTACACAAAACAGCAATACACGCACAAGAGTCATTCATCCACAGGATGAACTGACAATCTTACTCTATAATAAAGGGTGTCTGTATGTGTGTAGCACTGCCTGGATGTTGATCTGCCTGCTGGTGTGTGTTTGCTGTAGTGTTGCGTGCATGTACACAAAACAGCAATACACGCACAAGAGTCATTCATCCACAGGATGAACTGACAATCTTACTCTATAATAAAGGGTGTCTGTATGTGTGTAGCACTGCCTGGATGTTGATCTGCCTGCTGGTGTGTGCTTGCTGTAGTGTTGCGTGCATGTACACAAAACAGCAATACACGCACAAGAGTCATTCATCCACAGGATGAACTGACAATCTTACTATATAATGAATGGTCCACTGTATGTATGTAGCACTGCCCAGATGTTGATTTGCCTGCAGGTGTGTGTTTGCTGTAGTGTTGCGTGTATACACACAAAACAGCAATATACGCACAGGCGTCATTCATCCACAGGATGAACTGACAATCTTACTATATAATGAATGGTCCACTGTATGTATGTAGCACTGCCCAGATGTTGATCTACCTGATGGTGTGTGTTTGCTGTAGTGTTGCGTGCATGTACACAAAACAGCAATACACGCACAGGCGTCATTCATCCACAGGATGAACTGACAATCTTACTATATAATGAATGGTCCACTGTATGTATGTAGCACTGCCCAGATGTTGATCTGTCTGCTGGTGTGTGTTTGCTGTAGTGCTATCTATGTGCATGCACACAAAAGAGCAATACACGCACAGGCGTCATCCATCCACAGGATGAACTGACAATCTTACTCTATAATGAATGGTCCCCTATATGTATGTAGCACTGCCCAGATGTTGATCTGCCTGCTGGTGTGTGTTTGCTGTAGTGCTGTGTGCATGCACACAAAAGAGCAATACACACACAGGCGTCATCCATCCACAGGATGAACTGACAATCTTACTCTATAATGAAGGGTCACATGTAGGCCCAGATGTTGATCTGCCGGCTGATATGCATACAAAATAGCAATGCATGCACAAGCATCATTCATTCACAGAATGGACTGACAACATTATTCCATAGCAAAGGATTGTCTGTGTGCATGTAGCACTGCTAGGGTGTTGATCTACCTGATGCTGCATGCATGCACACAAAAGAGCAATACACGCACAGGCGTCATCCATCCACAGGATGGACCAACAACCTTACTCTACAGTGTCAATTGCCTGTATCCTTTGACACTGTCCAATGTAGATTTCCCTGCAAGTGTAAGCTTGCTGTTACTGTGTGTCTCCAACAATAATTCTTCTCCTTCCAGGAACGAGGCTCTGCGCTACAGGTGTATAGCGATGAAGTGTTCTGCAGCTATAGTATCGTAGGGTTCACATCTCACGGCAGAAAGTGCTCCACACAGGGGGATCCCTCGGTCTACACGAGAGTTTCTGCCTTTATACCTTGGATTGAGTCAATCGTATGGCCTGATGACGCAAATGAAAGCCTTTGACGCAATAATCTTCAAAAATTACCCAAAACGTAAACTAGAATACAAAGTGATTGAATTTTAGAATATTTACTAATAAATAACATTTCTTACAGTTTCTTTCTGTTTCTCTAATTCCTCACCTTTCCTTGTTACATCATTTCAATCACTTACTTAAACCAAACTTTCTCGGTTGTCTTCTAACACATTCCCACTCATACTGGCATTTCCTTTTTGTTTTCAGTGCTGGTACAATGTTCTTAACAAATTATTGAAAGAAAAAAAGGAGTTTATGCATAATTTACTTGGTTTTGTCAATTTGTTATAAATAGTTTACTTGGTTTTGTCAATTTGTTATAAATACTCGTAGTTTACTTGGTTTTGTCAATTTGTTATAAATAGTTTTGTAAAGAAAAACACTATTTATAAGAATTTAACAAAACAAAACGATACATCAATGCAAGAAAACATTTGAAACGATACAAATAAATACGAGTCAAAATGATAACAATATAAAATTTATTGTAATTTATTTTTATCAAACACTGTTTATTCCACTTTTTTGTGACAGTATAACCCTACCGGTTTCAAGGTGCACCCCTCATCTTCAGGGGAGCACAAACAAGACTAAATTTTGTTCGAACTGGCACCGATATACATGCTGCAACGGTTGGGGGCTGAGGGCTGAGGGAGGCATGGAACTATTTCGGCCAAGAGCGGAGAGATTTTTGGGATATAACTGTTCAACAGATGTTCGGATCGATGTACTGACTTAGAAATTTCTAGGGCCTCTAATCTGTCCAATTTATTTCCGTTACTACTGATATGTAAGAATTTGGCATCGTCGATAGAAAAAGTATGGTTTCACGGTGACAATGATTAGCCATTTCAGAATAAATTAGAGGATTTGTTAAGGCGGATTTGTATTCACGAAATCTCTTTTCAAAATATCTTCCTGTCTTTCCTATATAGAAATTATCACAGTCGGGACAAAACAGTTTATACGCACCACTGTTGCTAAGTATTCCATTTTTGCCTTTCCCATTAAATAAGAGTTTCCGGAGATTAAAATTAGTGTAAAAAGCTGACTTTATGTGACTTGGAATATTTTTGGTTATTTTGTATATGTTTTTGTGCTCCCCTGAAGATGAGGTGAAAGCCTTGAAACCGGTAGGGTTATACCGTTACAAAAATTGGAATAAACAGTATTTGATAAAAATAAATTACAATGTCTTTAAACCTCCACAACGTTAATGCCTTAACTATAAACAACAATATAAAATTTAACAATAAACACAGCTGATCCCATGAAACTGGGACAGAAACATTTCCTGAAGAAATCGTTGAAGTAATGAACTTCATAATCAAGGTAACTAACTGCATCTTGACCTAACCACTCTATCATCACCAATTTGAAGAACTCTTGGACGAAATGGATAGCGACTACGTAGATCTACTTCACCACAATAAGGTGCGCTACGCTGGCTTTCCAGATGAAACGTTCTGAAGCGTGTTGCTTCATGTTTGGAAAAAATAAAATTATTCCTCCGCGAAAAAGTCACCAATCATCAGGAATTGGAAGACGCATGGTAACAATAATTCTATTTCATGGTCGACCTCAGATCGCAGCAAAGCGGCTTGAATGTAATGTTACAAGAAAAAGGAAACGTCGCATATATAATACTATAGTTCGGAAAATGTAGGTCGAGTCCTGTGACAGCTTACAAATTTGCCCCAATACAATCTTATGTAATGTATTTACCTAAATAACTTGGTATTTATTAGAATCGAGGCTTATATTAAAGTTGATAAAATAATTAAAATTACTGAACATCATTACAAGGTTGTATAGGGGCAAATTTGTGAGCTGTCACAGGACTTATCCTACATTTTTTGAACTATAGAAGGAAGCAACTGAAAAAAACTCTTAATTTCTAGTCAGTTATACAATCTGTTTCATTCCTAATTTATCTGTCCTCTCCACCATCTCTTCCTTTTCCTTTGTTCGATGATATCTCACTTGTACTTTTACAAGGTGAATATGAATATTTTTTGTCATGTAATTTCCTTTATTTATTTTTGTCTGGTAGGTTGAAAGAGATTGCCACCTGGTAATAAACCTGACAGATTGTTTTTACAATGAAGTGACATAAATGAATAAATGCAAATAATTAATTACATAAAAATAACTTAACTATTTTTACATGATAAGAAATTTACTCAGACAAAATTCACACTTTAAAAAATGTTATTAAAAAAACTTACATATTTGAGGTATAATATACATAGAAGGAAACCTTTATATAGGGGTAGTTATTGGCTCTTTATATAAGTTACTTATCATGCGCTATAATCCATTTGATTTGGGTAAATATACAAGTTACTTATCATGCGCTGTAATCCATTTGATTTGGGTAAATATACAAGTTACTTATCATGCGCTGTAATCCTTTTGATTTGGGTAAATATACAAGTTACTTATCATGCGCTGTAATCCATTTGATTTGGGTAAATATACAAGTTACTTATCTAGCGCTGTAATCCATTTGATTTGGGTAAATATACAAGTTACTTATCATGCGCTGTAATCCTTTTGATTTGGGTAAATATACAAGTTACTTATCATCCGCTGTAATCCATTTGATTTGGGTAAATAAATATACAAGTTACTTATCACGCGCTGTAATCTATTTGATTTGGGTAAATATACAAGTTACTTATCATGCGCTGTAATCCTTTTGATTTGGGTAAATATACAAGTTACTTATCATGCGCTGTAATCCATTTGATTTGGGTAAATATACAAGTTACTTATCTAGCGCTGTAATCCATTTGATTTGGGTAAATATACAAGTTACTTATCATCCGCTGTAATCCATTTGATTTGGGTAAATAAATATACAAGTTACTTATCACGCGCTGTAATCTATTTGATTTGGGTAAATATACAAGTTACTTATCATGCGCTGTAATCCATTTGACTTGGGTAAATATACAAGTTACTTATCTAGCGCTGTAATCCATTTGATTCGGGTAAATAAAAATGAAAAAAAAAAACACTGTACGAAATGAGAAAACATTTATTTCCAAAGTTATATAAAATAAAATATAAGTTATATACAATTTATTATGTTCCTATTCTAAGTTTATCATTGGTTATGAAGTATTGTTAAACATAAAAATAGAGATATTATCAGACAGTTACAGTTAGCTTTTGAAACTGAGAGATCTTCTCCGTCGTGCCTTAGTAACGTGTCAAGATTCGGAGCCCTACGGTAGAAAAGGAAAGACGCTGGTGTCAAAAAGTCGAGACTTCGACCTCGGTGAATTCTTTACGACTTTCATATTTTTAACTGATCCAATACCGAGGACTGAATTAATCGCCTTTTCGCGTGCAGTAAAATTTTCCAATGTGCGAGTTCCGTACTTAATCCAGTTTTTTCGAAAGACACGATTACTGGAACCAAAGACAATATGTTCGAATTACCGATACAGATATGACGAAGGGTGTCATCATACGAAAGAAATCATATAACAGATTATACTTCAGAAATTGTAACACGGGTCCTATGACAGTTCACAAATTTGCCCCGATACAACCTTGTAACGTCGTTCAGTAATTTTAATTATTTTATCAACTTTAATAACATATAAGCCTCGATTCTAATAAATAGCAAGTTATTTAGGTAAATACGTTACATAAAACTAACAATAATGACAAAATTAATACATCTTGTTACAAATTAGCAAAAATGTGGCAGTTTGTTAAAATCAAATAATATTTGGTGACGTTTAGTCACTACGTTAGTCCGCATTGGCTAGGGATGGGGTATACGATAATTGGATTTTCGATTTTTTTATACCTAAAATTAAATGTTCATAATTAGTATTAATCCATAGTGGATCTTGGCCTATTTAAAGATAGATACAAATCATACAATACATTAGAAAGTCAGTATAATGATAATTAGGAATTAAAACGTCAGTTTAGAGAAAAACAATTTTTCCATTTATAAAAAAAAACAATTCGAAATGTAAAAAAAAAAAGATATTATCCCATCCCTTTGAGACATGATATTTAAAACGTCGCAGGACCCATCCTATATTTTCTGAATTATAAACGTTTTGATTTCAACTTTGTCGAATTCATATTAGAATATTTAATATTAATTATCGCTGCACGTGTTTCTAATTTGCATTCCGAGACGGAACGATCCGGGATCGTAACGAAAGCCGTGCTTAAATCAGACTGGTTTCATATTACTATGTTTTACCCACATCGGAAGTGTGAATATATCGCACGTTGAGAATCATAGTGGCGAAACTCTAAAAATTCAATTTTCGAGTTAAGACTACCAAATGGCACTAAAATGACTCCTCTTTTACGTGCATAAGTGGCGAAAGTTTATTTCAACTCATCGAAGTGGCAATGAGTTGAATTATACTTTCGCCACTTATGCACGTAAAAAAGGAGTCATTTTAGTGCCATTTGGTAGTCTTAACCGGTTCACTGCCACGAGCGTGTTGACGCGCTCTCCGATTCAGTGCTCGCCATGTTCGGCCATACAAAATGAACGTGCTATCCTTTGAGCTTGTCGCAAGCCAATATCAAATCCAATTGTAATAATTTATAAATTATAACACATAGTGACATCTATTGGGATGGTCAAGAAATACTTAAATATTACAATTTACCGATATTATCAAAGTTACAGTCATCTTTCTAAAAGCTTTCACTGACAGTCAATACGTGTCTCTGATACAGGGTTACCGACTACAGTTTAATGCGACGTAATTGTGATAATTTATAATGACTTCGTTTGAAGTTTTGTTCAATGGTTGATTTTTAATTTTTGTGCATTATTTTTGTTAATATTTCAAAGTATTTATTTACAAAGTGTGTTTTCATGTATTCTTTGTTTATTGGCGGTAGTTTTGCGGCATAATACGACGTTTATATAGACTTTTTACGGTTTTATTTTATAGTTTATTTACCTTTTGCGCTTTATTATACATCATACAGATGGGTACGGCCATACTAATAACTCCCGGCACTTCAAGGGCTAAAATAAATAAACAAAAGAATGCAAAACGTTTCACACCTTTTAAATACTTTTCCTTTACGTCAACAGACCACACCACACTTCCGATATAACGTGACACCAGTCTAACCTAAGCAGTGCTCTCGTAACAAACAAGGATCATTCCACCTGAAGAGGGCCTCCAAATAGGTGGCAGAAACACGTATAGTTGGGATTACTACAATACATGAAATAATCATTAACAGAGAAATTTATTGTTAAACATTACGAGTTTATTGATCTTTGGTGCTAGCAGCATTATTCAACGGCTAAAATAAAGGCGAGGCACTGAAATTGGTTAGGTCGTACATTGAAGACACCGTCTCATCAAGAACTGTGTTGTTTTATTACGTGTAAGAGATTCAAGAAAACGGAACCACATCCTCGATACATGAGTTACGATAGGGGACGTTTCATATTGGGCCAAAATTACGAATTTCTTTTTATAACGCTATTATATAACGTAGATCACGGTTCGCAACCCATGAGTCGTGAAATAGAAGTATTTGAGGTTAAATAGCAGTCTCAGTTATCGCACGGTAGTGGTTTATTCATTTGTTTTGAGACACGCGATATAAAGTGATACCCAAATTTTCGTGTCGTTTTTTTTTTTTTTTAAATAAAAACATCATCTTATAGTCGAGTCAATATGGTAAAATACTCAGTCGTGGAAAATATTCAACTATTCACAATTGTGTTCCCACTTAACACGTTCACTGCGTCGAACACGGCTGAATGTTTAGTGCACTCATAAATGTCTCCCGATAAGGATTCGTCGCCGGTCTCATGACATTAAGTATTTTATACGCAGTGAACATTTTAAAGGGGTCTCATGTGGGGTCGAATAAAATGACTAGGTTTGGATAGCAGAATTGAGAGTTCTGAGGAATGCATCCATATATAGGGTAAGTACAACGGGAATCCAAAGAACCGTTGAACAAAATACTATAACTGTAGTCAGGCAGCATGAATGCTGTTAATATCTACACCAAGTTTACCTGTCATATGTTCATGGAGAGACAGCGAGGGAAAAGCAAAGGAAACAGAACAGCACTCTTGGGTTTGTGTGTAGGAACTTGTCCAGACGTCTCATACACTGGTTCAATGTCACAGCACTCACTACACTATCGGGCAGTATTATCATTATAGCCAGGCAGCATGAATGCTGTTAATATCTACATCAAGTTTACCTGTCATATGTTCATGGAGAGACAGCGAGGGAAAAGCAAAGGAAACAGAACAGCACTCCTGGGTTTGTGTGTAGGAACTTGTCCAGACGTCTCATGCACTGGTTCATTGTCACAGCACTCACTACACTATTGGGCAGTATTATCATTATAGTCAGGCAGCATGGATGCTGTTAATATCTATATCAAGTTTACCTGTCATACGTTCATGGAGAGACGAGGAAAAATCAAAGGGAAAAGAAGAGCAATCCTTAATATCTTTATGGTGGCTTGACTATCTATGCTTCAATACCATAGACAAGTACGGAGAGCAAGTCATAAAGTACTCGTATACGTAATTCCAGATTAACTCTTTCTCACAGAAGAGATACTGCATTTTGAAGAACCAACTTCCTTTTATCTCTTGAGACTCGTCCCACTGATCATTACACCAGCATCCAAGATATTTATCTTACTACAAGTTGCATATTCACGAATGAGGTTGATATATAAAAATCATCCCTTAGACCCGAATTCATAGTCCGACCTAAATACTTATTTCTAACCGTAAAATTTCACGACTTGTATACAAAAGTTGGACCTGATACGTTACAAACTTGAACCTCTAAAGCGAGTGAGATTTTGTAAGTGAAATAAAAAATTGATTTTGTATGTAATATAAGTAACGTAATTGCGGCCGCCATATACAAAATAATTGAAAAGATAAAAACATTTGAGCCGACATCGGACGTACCGTGTACGTCCATACTCTCTTGAGGTAAAAATTCGCTCGCCGTACACCGTACGGCCATACTCGTTTAGAGGTTAAAGTACATACACAAACATACATGACGTCAGGCCATTTCTTTGTCAGGGTAGGCAGAGTGGACAGAGCATCAGACTTTCTTAGCCTGCTCCACATCTATACAACTTCTATGATTTTCCACGTTTCCTTGTTTCAAAATTTCCTTCACTTGATCCAACCATACTTGTTAGTCTTCCTCTCACACACCTTACATCCACATTTGCGCTATATATTTATTTTATTAGCCTTTTTTCTTTTATTCGTTCTTTTCAGAGAGTATCAGGTCCTGAACATAGCCAATTTACATCTCAAATCCATTCTCTGGCTCTACCATCGAGAGGAAGGGAAGATGCAGACTCAGCAGACACACATGACACGCATGGCAACTAATGGAATGTTCACCATCCCTAGAGTTAAAACCTCTTTTGCCCAAAGGCAATATGCTTATCTGGCTCCCATTACATACAATGACGTGCCGACTTCAATAAAAGTAAAGGTAGGAAAATCATTTAGACAGTCGATCGGAGCGTGGTTGTTATTGCGACAGGATTTTGAGTACTTGGGCTTTCAGGATGAATGACGAGTGGAAAGGATTTATGTCAGCTCGTGAGTGTGGGTCTCTTCTTGTTGTTTTAATTTTGGTTGTTTTTGTATTTGTGTTTCTGTGTGTTTTTCTTTTTTTTTTTGTTTTGAATTTGTTTTGATTTTTATTCTTATGATTGTGTGCGGTATATTGTGGGATGAATATTTTTGGTCTTTCTGGAGTGATGATGTGTGAGGAGTTGAGTTTCGCAAGATGTTTCCAGTTGTAGTTGAGTGTCACTGTTTGTCAGGTTGATGAGAGCGTGCAATGGGGTTTTTTGTGTTATCAAAAATCGGAAAGAAGTATCGATTTATTTTTTCATGCTAAATATCCTCAGTGAGATACAGGTAAAAGCCTAGTTTACTGGGGATATGACAAATGAAAGGCAACAAACCCAGATCCATTAAAATTATATGTCCAAATAAAATTACCTGTTGTTTTTTCTCAAATTGTGTATATTTCTTGTCATGTGTAATAATAAATAAATAAATAAATAAAATAAATATGCCCAAACCATCTCAGCGTGCCTCCTCCACCTTACTCACCACATCAGCCTTAAGTTCACATTCATCCCTAATCACTTCATTCCGTATTCTGTCATACATTATAACCTCGTGTATTCTTCTCACTGCATGCATTTCTACAGCATTTATTAGACTCTTATCAGTCATTTTTCACGTCCATATTTCACTCCCACTAATCAAAGTTTTCAAGGAAGCACTATATAACTTGAATCTAAGGGTCAAAGTGAATGGTGTATGCGTCAATAACATCAGGTACGTAGATGGTACGGTTGTTCTGGCAGACAGTATTGACGGCCTTCGAACGCTTATAGATAGAATTAATGAAGCCGGTATGAGGCTGGGACTGAACATGAACGTGGGTAAAACTAAGTTCATAGTGTTTGGCCGGCAGGATCACGTCTTACATTGAACGGTGCTGATATAGAGAGAGTGGAAACATTTAAATACCTCGGAAGTATCCTAGTGGAAGACCTCGACCCAGAAACCGGAGTCAAGTGCAGAATTGAAACATCTCGTGCGACTTTTAATAAAATGAGAAGCGTATTCTGCGATGATAATCTAAACTTGAAACTTCGGACAACGGTTAGTCAAATGCTACATTTGGTCAGCGTTATTGCGTGGAGTGGAATATGGACCCTCAAAGCTGGTAGTATGAACCGACTGGAATTATTCGAAATGTGGATACACCGGAGAATGCTACGGATACCCTGGACGGATATGGTCAGCAACACGAAAGTTCTTCAAACAGCCAAAGTTCATAGAGAGTCGCTGACTAATATTAAAATAAGGTGTCCTACTTGGGTCATGTACTTAGAGGAGCGAAGTACAAATTACTACACCTGATCATCCAAGGCAAAACAGAAGGCGGAAGAGGTGTTGGCAGGAGGCAAATCTCCTGGCTCCGCAATATACGTGATTGGACTGGCATAAGGGGCGTTGTGAGATCTTTTTTCGGGCTGCCGGGGACAAAGATATCTACTCTCAAGTGATATTCAACGTTGGGGGGACCTGACATGACACTGGGAAGAAGAAGAATCAAAGTTGGCACCACAATACTATTATGGACTATCATTTTATCAGATATTGATACTGTTTAATTTGATGAAATCATGCGACTCTCTTGTTTAACACTTGCCTTACTGTGCTAAACAATTCCGCCAGCCACTGTGCTGGACGCTCAACATCCAGTGAAAAATGTATGTTTTAAATTAAAATTATGCAAAATCTGCTAGATTATATTTTGTAATTAGCTATAAAATTATTTTATTATATAAGTCCTGGTCACTCACTATCCATCATAGGGTGGCAAGTGTTAAATCGAAACTCATCTTTGAATACTAACATCTTCAGAAAGAAACTAATTTAAGATTTAGTATTTACGAGTAGATCAGACTATGAATTCGGTTGTTAGGGTCTTTTAAGCAGCAGTGGCAGTTCGAGTGTCATATTTATTCAGAATGAAACTGATTGATTTTACAAATTTAAAATGTATTTCGAATTTATCGCCACGTTGAGTTGAGCTGGAATGACGGCTGACGTTTCGAAGGGCCAAACTTGGAAAAAATTATTTTCGACTAGTGGAAACAAGACGAGAAAAATCTTCGTACCGATTATTAACTCGCAGTCAATCTATCTATCGACTGTCGTCAGGACTAGCGGAAGCCTCTTGTTTCGATGGCGACGTAGTCATAGTCGAACCTTTGTTCAATTTCTTCAAAGCTTTGAAACATTTCTTAGGAATACAAGAGAAGAAGCTATGATTATCCCGTTTAGCGATGTCGATCGGGGTCTCCTCTTTAGAATTACGCGCATTCAAGATTGTGACAACGTCGCACGTCTCCAAAACCTTCATTTCATTGATAGTTTCTTCGTTGTTTGAAGACGAACATTTAAATATTCTATCGGTCAATTTTAAAAACTCTAATACTTCTGTACTGTTCGTATACGCTCTCGGCGTTTTTCTATTTAAATCTAACGCATTATATATACCGCCGTTTTTGAGTAAAATTTTAACGATATCGAGAAAACCTTTACGTCCCGCAATATGTAAAGGCGTAAGTCCGAACGTAGATTCTTTACGACTCACAAGAACACTAGTGTTCAAGTGAATAAGCTTAGCGTGTTCTATCAGAGTTTCGACCATTTTTTTATCTCCGTTATTAACGGCAGTATGTAAAACGGACGATCCTTTCCTTCCGACGGCCGTAACATCCGCACCGTTCTTCAAAAGAAACTGTACAATGGCGAGTTGTTTATTAATAACGGCCAAATGAAGAGCGGATCGTCCGTCTTCATCCTCGACGTCGATATCGCCCCCGTTTTGTATCAACTTTTTAATAGTCAACAGATCTCCGCCATTGACGGCGTTCAATATCTTTGCGCGTGTCGGAAATTTGGAATCGTCGAAACCCTGCATTTGCAACTTTTCGTGCATGAAACGCATCTGTTTCTCGACTTGCGTAACGATAGGGTGATCTGGTCCGAATACCGTTTTGAATTTATCGTAACTCCTTTTATATACCTTCAACGAGTCTCGATATTTTCCTTGAATGAACAAAGTATTGCCGATAACGTATTCGGTTTGTAACGTCTCTCCGTGAGCGGGTCCCAGTTTCCGTTTAATATTATTGAATATATCTTGCGTCATTTTAAATGCATTCTCGTACTTATTCTGTCGTAAAAGGACATTGATACTATTCCGTAAACACCTTTGTGTCTCGGGATGTTTCGCCCCCAACGACGCCTTCCTCTCTCGATAAACTTCATTGTATATTTCGAGAGATCTGTCCAATTCACCGAGATTACATAAAACCATGGCCATGTTGTTCTGAGCACTGATCGTAAAAGGGTGTTTGGCTCCGAGAATACGCCTATTGATTTCGTACACTTCGCTGTTCATCTTAAACGCTTCGTCGTAAAATTTCAAAGTATGCAGAACGATAGACAAATGGAATTGACTATAAGTAGTGTCTCGATGATCTGAACCGAGCGAGGACTTTTGTATTTCGTACGCACCTTTAAAAAGGGTCATAGCGTCTTTGTCTTTACCCATCCTGTGATAAACCAACGCCAGGCGACTTCTCGTATTCAAAGTGTCTTTGCACTTGTCGCCGAACATTTCTTTTTGTAGTTGATACGTTTCATCGTACAATTTTAAAGATTCTTTATATTTGGACTGTTTAAAGACAACGTTGGCCATTTGCTTTTTTATTTCGATCACTCCGACTTGGAGCCTGTGTATTCCCGGAGACTCTCCGGTAACCTCATCCAGAGTGTTCTCTAAAGTTTTCAAAGCTTTAGCGTAATTGTCCTGGTCGGCGAGCGTCTGAGAAAAGGCGATACGCGCGGCGACGTGCTGTTGGATCGCCTGTTTCAGTTCATCCATTTTAGAGAAACCGCACTGAAACGCGTAACCGACGAGTTCTTTATTTTGATTGTTACGCGCGTTTCTCACGACTCTCATAAAAGCGGCGTCTTTCACCTTCTTCAAGTCTGTTATAACGAGAACGTCGTTGTTTTGTACTTTAAAAAATAGTCGACGTATGAATTTGAGTGTTTTAACGATACGTTCGTGCGACGCGTAGTCTAAAGGGGTTTTATCGTTATCGTCTTTGATATCGTGCATTGCTCCGCTAGTCAGCAGCGATGTTACCGTACTCCAGTGAGAAAACTTCGCTGCGTAATGTAACGGCGCAATATGATTCTTTCCCAATATATTAGGGTTTGCGTGGTTTACAAGAAGACATTCTACAATATTTTTACTTCCTTTCCAACTTGCTAAATGTAACGGGCAGACGTTATCGGCTCTATGCGCGTCGACTACCGCCCCTTGATCCAACAAACGCTTCACTTCATCAAGATCATCATCGCTGACGGCTTTAAACAATTCATCAGTGGACACGAGCAATTTAGTGACATCTTCGTTAGAGCTCAGATCAATCGGCGTCCGACCGAATTTATCTTTCGAATCCAAGAATGCTCCGTTCGTGAGTAATATCTTAATGACGGCCAACGGATTACGGTTGCAGTAAGCGGCCACATGTAACGGTGTCATCTCGTTTGCGTCCTTCTTATGAACGTCCGCTTTTTGATCCAATAAATACTGTACGATCTCGGCTCTGCCTCCTACCGCAGCGAGATGCAACAGAGTCTCGGAAGATCCGCCGACATTGTCTACGCTGATACCTTTACTCAAGAAATATTCCACAGTTTCTTTATGTCCTTCTCTCGCTGCGTTCTGTATCGGTTTCAAACCGTAAACATCTTTTTCGTCTATGTTGGCACCGTTCTCTACGAGGATTTTAATAGTTCCGATATCACCTTTCATTACTGGGAATTGTAAAGCGGAAACCCCTTCGTGGGTTTCGTTTACGTTAATCTTACCACTTTCCAAGAAAACTTTAATCAACGGAACATTCCCTCTTATCACGGCCAATTCGAAAGCCGTACGTTTTCCTTCATTCCTAACAGAAAAGTCGATCCCGGCAGACAAGAGAACTTCTACGATACTGCAATGTCCTAAAGAAGCTGCCGCGTGCAAATACGTGTTCCCACCATCGAGCATATGATTCACTTTAGCACCTTTATCCAACAACGATTCGACAAGACTTCTATGTCCACTTTTAATGGCTTGTATCATAGCTTCTTCTTGAAATTCTGCACCTCCTGTTCCCAATAAAGTTTCTACGATTCCAACATGACCGTTACTAGCTGCCGTATTCACTAAAGATGAACAGAACGATTCTCGAGCGTTAAGATCAATATTTTTATTATCAATTAAGAATTCAACGATTTTCGTGAAACCTGCCAATACCGCTGTAACCAAAGGTTTTCCGTTCATCGTATTGATATCAGCTCCGGCTTTGATAAGGATATCTGCAGCTTCGACATAATTATTTTCGATCGCGAGGCACAGTGGAGTGAATTCATTTTTGTTCGTGATATTAATCTCGGCACCTTTGTCAATAAGCGCTCGAATAATTTCTGTATGATTACCTTCGATAGCACAATACAGTGGCGTGTCTCCTCTAGCATTCTTCAAATTAACATTAGCTTCTTGTTCCAACAAGACGGTTACAGCTTCGGAGTTACCGTGTAACGAAGCCCTGTGTAACGGAGTATATCCAAAAATATCCTGTTTATTTATATCTGTATCTTTGCTTTTCAGTAACAATTTGATTTCGTTCATACTGTTCTGTTTCTCGGCAGCCGAATGTAAAGCAGTCACGTGTCGTGAGTTCTCCGCATTAACGTTGCATTCTTTTTTTATCAACAATTCAACGACGCTGGAAAAACTTTGCGAAACGGCTAAATGTAAAGCCGTACTCCCATCGTAGACAGCGCCGTTTATAAGAGCTCCTTCTTCGATCAACAAGTCTACGACTGATGTACACCCTCCCAAAGCCGCCATGTGAAGTGGCATATGACCAGAGTTGTTTCTCATTTTTATATCCGCTCCTTTACTTAATAAAAGTTTCACGATATCTATATGTCCTTTGTACGAACAAAGGTGTAGCGCCGTATTCTGTAGATGATCTTTAGAATCAATTAAAGCGTCCTTACTGATCAAAAAGTTAGCGATCTCGGTACGTCCGTGTTTCGCAGCCAATATAAGCGGAGTTTCTTTGATATCGTTCGGAGCGTTAATATCTGCTCCGTTGTCAAACAGAAGCTGTACTAAAGAAAAACAACCGTTACTAACGGCGTGATGAAACGGAGTTATCTCGTAATTCTTTTTAACACCATCAACGTTCGCGCCGTGCTTTAAAAGAAGTCGAACGATCGCTTCGTGGCTATTTTCCACTGCGTCGTGAAGTGCTGTACGTCCGTCGAACTGAGCGAGATTCACGTCGGCTCCGTGCGAAATCAAAGCCTGTACGACATCTATGTAACCGTTGAACGTAGCCAGGTGTATCGGTGCACCGTCGAAATCGTTAGTAGCGTTTACTTTAGCCTTATTTTGTATTAAAAACTTGACGATATCGACGAAGCCACGTTCGGAGGCCAAATGTAACATGGTACAACCGCCAGATATATAATCTTTATCTATCTCCTGTTTTTGTATTATCATTTTTAATATATCGAAATCGTTATGCATAACGGCGTAATGCGAAGGCGATAGACCTTGTAAATCTTTGACGGTCTTGTCAGCTCTACTTTTCAACAACATCAAAACGACACCTCTTTGTCCGTTGAATCCTGCGTGGTGTAACGGAGTTTTATCCATTTCGTCCGTTTGATTAACGGGTAAACTTTCTTCTCTGATAAAATACTCTACGGTAGATTCTCTTCCATTAGCTGCTGCTACGTGTAACGGACTCTGTCCGTATACGTCCCGTACGTCGACCATACCAAATCTCTTCGATATATATTTAACGACGACTAAATTAGGACTCTGCGCGGCAAGATGTAGAGTCGTTGTAAATGTTTTACTCTTCGTAAATATCTCGGAACCGTTCGCGATACAATATAATAATTTATCAATATCACCGGCGATCAACGCGTGTTTCATGTCAACGTGGTTTTGAATCATAAACAATCTTTCGCAATAACTATTTTTTATATCTTGATAATTCCTACCGTACATGTTACCCCGTTCTTTAATATCCCGTATTTTCAAAGCGTTCGAAATTATCGCTATAATAGGATCGACCGCTAATATATGCTGTATAGCGCTATCGTGAGCTAAAAAATTACGTAAACTTTTACAGCTCAAAAGTGGTAAATTAGCATCCAAGACTAATAAATTATTATCCAAGGTTTTCCTTGTCTTTGACAAAAGTGTAAGTATATCTAAAACGAGGATTTCTATGGCCGATTGGAGTTTTTTATTCTTCCTATACAATGTAAAATTCTGCGGTACTTGTCTGGCCAATTTATTATCTTTGATTATCATTTCTAACGTTGTTATCTTCGATTCGAGAAGACCCTCTTCCGTTCCTTTAAAATAATTCGTAGAATTGATATTCTTCTTTTTATTATGCCGATGAAGTTTCTCGTTGAAGTCTTCGAGCCAATTTATATCCGAATCTACGCTATCAACACGTATTAAATCGCTTATAAGCGTGTACAATTTCTCCAGCTGTTCCGATTGCAGTCTCGGTTTAGCATTTTTAGCGATTTCTATCAAAAGTCCTCGTATAAAGTTAACGTCTTTATCGTCACCGTGCGACACGTTCAAATTCCTCAAAGTCTCTTTGGCTTGTATTTTCAAATTTTGTATAACGTTATTATCAAATTTCGATATGTTCGTATTAGCGTATTGCGCTAACGTTTTTAACGTAGCGTAAACCGACAAGTAATCACCTTCTCCTTTCGTAAGACTGTTTTTAGGCGTTACGCAAACACGTCTTATCTTCTGAAACAATTCGCTTTCGTAAGTCGTAAAATCGCCGACGATATTTTTCAATTCTTTGGCACTCTTTAGCATTTCAATCATTCTGTACGTTTGCGAGTTATCGAAAGAGTTGAACATGTCGGCGCCTTGTAGAGCCTCGTTCACCTCTTCTAATATTTTCAAACAATCGTTCGTTTCGCTCTGAATAAACTTACTAAAAAGAGCGCGGATCTCCCGTAATTTATTATTGTTCATCACGCTCATTATTACGTCGCGTATCTTTTCCATGTCGTTCACCGTGTTATCGAAGAATTCTATATCTTTCTTTTCTAATTCGAGCCTCTTCGATAACGAATAAGAATGTGACAGAGAATTACGTAAATCGATCAAAATCTCACGAGTTTTTTTAGGAATCGAAAGCAACAAAAGTTGACACATTTTCTGCGATAGTTTAGGCGATTCGAGAGAATTTTTTAAATATTCTCCCGTTATCTGTAAACATCTTAAAATAGTTAAACGGTCGTTTTGTTTCTTCGTATTCGCCGATAACGCAAGATCTATGGCAATTTTAATCTTGTCCAACGAGTATATATCTCGTACTTTTTCGTAATCGTTATAAAGCTGTTCGAATCTAGGCGTATTTTTGATTATATTCTCGATAACCTTTTTTCTTTTCGTCGTCGAACTTAAGGCATCTCTGTTATTCGAATAAGCGTAATTTTCTTTAAGCAGTTTAATAAAAAACATATTAAGATAAAGCAATATTTTACTTTTCTTTAAAGTCGTTAAATAAAATATATTATTCGGATGAGGTTTCGAATTCGAGAGGACGAATATAATAAGACAAAATTCAATTTCTTCCCACGGCAAATGAGAATAAGTCCATTTCATTTGTCTCTTCAAAACGTGAATATTTTTAGCTATGAAACTTATTTTATAAAGAAAAACATCGTCCACTTGTCTGTTCGAATCTCCTTTCAAAGACTCGACAATCTCGACTATCAATTTAATCCTCTGCATAGCGTTGCATAAGGCACTTTTTTTCGAGTCGTACACTTCCGTTCTAACGTTGATCAATTTGTCTTCGACGTAGTACTGCATCTGCTCCGTCAAAGGCACGTTCTTCATTTTTAACTCCTCGTAACATTTCGACAAGACAGATTCCGTATCTCTTAGATTCAGACCGCCGGGCCATTTCTCGATGAGCATTTTCAATGTAGTTACGTTATTACTACGCATAGCGTAATAAAACGCGTTGTGACTCTCGCTGTCCATGTCTTTCGGAGATATGTACGTAAACATTACGTGTAAATCTTTATTTTTTAATATATAATCGATTATATTAACTTTTTTATACTTTGCTGCGATCGTCAACAAATTATTACAGTCAATACGGTTCCGAGTAATGTCGTTCGTATTGATTTTGTTGATCGAATCGTAAAATTTGAACCATCTGTTAATATCGTTGTGATTCTCTTCTACGACGGCCCGTTCGGATTCCCTCAATAGTTGGCTGTTGACGATCTTCGACGTTTCCTCGTCGTACGTCCTGTACTCTTCGCAGAAACCGTCGACGTCGTCGAACACCGCCCTCTTGTCGAATTCTTTCTTGTACGAAACCATTTTTGTTTCTATATTTATTCACACGTACAATATTTACTAAAACTCCTGTCCATAATTACACACGTAAAGATTATTTCTCCGTCGTTAAAATCCATTTTTTTTTTATAGATAACACCATTTTTATTTTATACATAATTTATATAACAAAATCACTATGTTCAACATATATATATACATATATATATATATATGTTTTTATTTGAAAGTTTTCCTTAATAATTTGTTTAGCTCATCGTAAAATTAAAACACTCTGTCTCGTAACATAAAGGAATTTTTCGAAACTGCAAAACACAGTTATACATTTTTATAAAACATTCTTAAAGGGAATATTTGAACTGTTCATTTTTTGTAATATTGCGGTTATTATTTCTATTATTTTTTTTAACAATAAGCACTATTATAAATCGCGCACATACATTAAAACTATTACAATTATTTTATTGCAAATTTTGGCACTGATTCTAAAATTTAGAGAACTGTTTGTAATATTAAAAATTGTAACGTTGTTTAGAGTTTTTTTAATTTTTTTTTATTGAGTACATATAGAAGGAATGCTTTTGGCACTTAATATTAAAGTCACTGAAAACACTTGTTGAAGTCTAAAAAAAAACACTTGTTGAAGTTTAAAAAAAAACACTTGTTGAAGTTTAAAAAAAAAACACTTGTTGAAGTCTAAAAAAAAAACACTTTTGAAATCTAAAAAAAAAAACAGAAATAACACAAATTTTAATAAAGAATATTGAAATATAGTCTGGTTTTTTTAATGTTTAAACTAGCATTTTCCAAACTGTTGTGACATTTATTGTAGATGTGAGGGTTCAAATTAATAAAAAATTCCAGCAAGTTAATTTAATTAATTTCCAGCAATAAGATGGTAGAGCTCCCCACTACCATCGTGATGTGAGGGCCTATCTTGATGGTGCACCTCCCCACTACCATCGTGATGTGAGGACCTATCTTGATGGTGCACCTCCCCACTACCATCGTGATGTGAGGACCTATCTTGATGGTGCACCTCCCCACTACCATCGTGATGCGAGGACCTATCTTGATGAAAATTTGCAGAACAGATGGATCGAACGTAGAGGTAGCATTAAATAACCCCCCGCACTCCCGAGACGGACTTTTTCTATAGGGACTCATCAAAGATAAAGTTTACTACAAAGAAACCAGCAACAGTTAGGCCTCAGCCACACAGGAAGGAGTCTCGCTTGGTGCTTAGAGCTACGCTGCAAGCTAGGTGACATATCCTAGTGAACCAACGCACCACATACTATCACAATGCCTACACTGCACGTTTCACGCCACGTCGCATGACGATTAGTCACCTAGTGAATCTCCTAGCGAACAGACGTGTTGGTTAATTTTATTGTGTCACAAAGTGATTTTACAAGATGGCGGAAGTTTTAATAACAGCTGTGTATAAAAGGGAGCCTTTGTGGAACCCATCGAGCAAATTATACAAAAGTGTACCTGTAATAAAATCACTTTGGAATTAAGTTGCACAGGAAGTAAATAAAGAAAAGGTAAGTTGTAATGAAATTGGTTAGTTTTGAGAGTGGCATCGTGTGTTGACTCAACCGCTCCTAAATGTCAAATGAATTTGTGCGTAGCACTTTGGTGTGGCCATGCATGAATTCACTTAGTATATTAGTCACGTAACACCTAGCGAAGCACTTTGGTGTTGCCTTAGCCTTAATAAATTGAAAAGAGCAGCCATTGAATGAGAATGCGCCTAAATACCAAAACAAACTATTTGTGATGTTTGTGATTCCACGTTATCAGCAGTACGTGGACCGAAACGGCTATCAATTTAAGAACCTGCGTTGATTTAAACATAATTCTAAATCAGTTTTCTTTAATTTCTGTCAGTCTGTTTTAATCTTAGATATACATTAATACATACAAAGATTCTCATGAAAATGGACAGATATATATATAATATATCAACGTGATATGTATGTATAGTACCCAGTGGTAAATAATACACATCGGGCTTAAAAAAGAAACTGTCGCTTTGTGGAGCGTCGTCTCTGTCGCACGAACTGTTAGCGCATCGTGCGACAGAGACGACGCTCTACAAAGCGACGGTCACTTTCTTAAGACCGATGTGTATAACTTACCGCCGGGTACTATATGTATACTGAAATGTATTCATACATACACTACCGCTCACTAAGTCTTCGTCACCCCCTAATTATTGAGTTATTCACGTAATTATGCAATATTACGATGAAAAATTGATATAATAAAATTTAAAAAAAATCAGCCAACTGTTCTCCTAAGAATCTTCATTTCTCTGGCAATTTCACTAACATTTTTACCCATATTGGATAAAGCCACCATCATTAAACTGATTTCGAGTTTTGTACATTTTGATACGAGATTTTTGAAAATTTCAAAACGAACACAGTGCACTTTATCAAGGATATTTGAAGACTGAAAGCTATAAGTAAATTAGACAAAGAATTCACGTAACGTTGAATTGTTATCCCTACTACCTGTAAACCTGACACAATAAAGGGATCAGCTAGCTTGGACTTCCGAATGACAAACAATAGCGAACGGTGACTGTTTTGTAAGAAGCGGGTTTTTGAACAAAATGCCTCCCAAATTCTAATTTCCACCCATACCCACTTGATTCCTATTAAATACAATGCAAAACTGTTATAATTATTTTTTTATATTAATTTTTCAGCGTAATATTGAATAATTACGTTAACCTTTCCTTCCCTGTGTTGGGTATCTTCTACACGTTGCTTCTAATAACCATCAATATCTCTATAAATATAATAAATACAAGGTTAAGATTTTAGGTATTCCTCCATAATATATTTACGCATTGATTTAAATAATAATATTGATAATAATCAGAATTTATCGACTACATCGTGGGTATTTTATGAAGATATCGGAAACAAATTCGCATTTAAACGCTGTGAGTGCCTCGACCTTGTGTCTTGTCGATAGGTGAATAGTATGCGGGAAGCGCGACACTATATTCGTATCTCACTCTTGCATACTCCACTGAATTGCGAGGAGCTGAATTGTCTCAACGTCGCAAGCATAAGCGTAAGCGCCGGGGTATGCGACTGACGTTCCGCGCCACTAGTAGCTTCTAGGCTTGCAAATAGGTTAGACGTACGCCCGTTCCGTGAGCGTTGCCAGATGGTTTTTTTAATATTTTCAGCAAATAAATCTCAATTATTATAATTTTTAACTTCAATTATAATTAATTAAGGGGATTATCTATGAATGTTCTTATTTTTCCGATTTAAAATCGTTAATTTTTGATCGCGTACTCACTACCCAACACCGGAGCACGCGTTTCAATTTTAACACCGTAAGGGAAGGGTTAATAACTCAATTATTAGGGAGTGACGAAGACTTATGAGCGTTAGTGTAAATATTACATTGATACATGTGTCATGTACTTAAGACAAAGTATTTACTTTGAGGATTGCACTCTCAATGAAATAAATGGAAGAACAAAGCTAGCTTGGAGATCCTTCGGACGACTGGACTACATTTTCAAGAGCAATCTCTCCCAACCTGTCTCAAACGGAAGGTATTTAACCAATGCATCTTACCAGTACTGACATGTGGATATGCGAAACATGGACTCTTTCTGTACATATGAGACAAAAGGTCTAGACAATACAGCGCAGCATGGAGAGTTGCATGCTAGGTTGTAACAGGAGACTGCAAACGCGAGTGAGTGGATACTGCGAGTGGATACGCGCCCAAACTTAAGTTGACAATGTTATTATAGAGGTCGCAATAAGACTGAAGTGGAAGTGGGCTTGGTACGTAGCCCAAACAACGGAACATCGTTGGACGAATGAAATAATCCAGTGGTACCCATTAAGAAGAAACAGGCCTGTAAGAAGACCAAAGGCATGTTGGGTGGACGAAATACGTAAGCAAGCAGTGATTACGTCGCAGCGATGCAAAAAGGACAGGATTTCTTGGAAACAACTTGGATAAGCCTATATCCCGCAGTGGATGAATGAAGGCTGATGATACTGAAATGAGCCAAATAAACATTGTGCATTGAGAAGAATATATGGGGTGACAATGTATGACAGAATTAAATGATTAGGGATAAATGTGATGTGTTGAGTAAGATGAAAATTACTCTGAGATGGTTTGGGCATATGGAACGAATGAATGAAGAATATTTAACAAAACAAATGTGAGTGAGTGAAAGGTGTGGTAAAGGAAGACCAAGGAAAGTATAGTTGGATTAAGTGAATGATATTGTGAGAAAATTAGAGAAATTTTAACTGTGTGAGAAATTGTACGAATGTCCTCTGTCATCTCTGCCTACCCCGACAGGAAAATGGCATGATGTTATGTATACATATATGTGTATCACATACATTCTATACTAAAGGGTCATTCAAATTGAGCGGATTTTTTAATTCTTGGATAAAACACAGATGGCGTCGCGTACTTATCTGGGTCTTGTGACATTTGAGAAGTGTAAAGTATGACATTTATAAAAATGGAGTCGTATACAATACGACAACGCGTTCAAATTGTTGAATTATTTTATGTATTGTAATCTCCGGAAACGGTGATGTTAATTGCCCACCAAGATCATGTGATCTGACACCGTTGGACTATTTTCTCTGGGGTTACGTGAAAAGCCAGGTCTATAAGAATGACCCCCGATCAATTCCTGAGCTGAAGGACGAAATTATTCGAGTTATCGGTGAGTTAGAACCGCACAATTATGTCAAAATCTCATCGAAAATTTTGACAAAAGAGTGGACATCTGTGGAGCTGCAAGAGGTGGACATTTGGCAGATATTGTTTATTGTGTTTAAATGTCATACATTATACTTCAATGACCAATAAAAAGTTTTTTGAAATCTAAGAAAATTGTGTGTTTTATTCAAGAATTAAAAAAATTGAATTAAACAAACCGCTCAATTTGAAAGACCCTTTACTTGTAGATTATTCATTCTATCTATATGGCCAAACCGTCTTGATGCTCCATAATCTTAAGTAATGCATCTGCTTTCTTAATATCGTCATCTTGTTTTCTAATGCATTGTTTTACCACACATTCTACGCGACACTTTTTCATTTTCTATTTCTACTACGTTTATCGTACTTTCAATATCAATTTGATTGGTTAAGACATTTGGAACGAATGAATGAAGATTGACAGAAATATAGTGCAAATGTGAGTGGAAGGCGTATAAGAGGAAGAGTAAGGAAAGTATGGTTAGATTAAGTGAATATTTTGAAATGAACCGTAGACAGAGAAATCGCAGAAGAGGCTAATAATATGTTGAGATAGGAAAATCTGGCACACTGTTCTCTCTGAATACCCCTACAAGGAAATGGCGTGATAATATGTATATATTCCCATCCAAGTTTCGAATTCATACCATAATGTAACTAAGACAACATCCGCGGCCAAGTTGGTATGACGTCTGTCTCCCAACTCAGGGGTTATAGGTTCAAATCCCGTTGGAACCCAGATTAAAAAAAATGATTCTTAACATATTTCTGGTTGGTTGGAAGAGATTACCACATGGCAATAAGCCTGACAGATTGTACAGTACACAACAATAGTGTAATACAATAGAATATTGGCACCACGATTCCATTGTTAGCAGCAAGCGTCGATTCTATCGTTAACCACGCTGTACATTTTATAACCTACCATTCACTCTATTGTCTACTGTGCAATATATATATATATATATATATATATATATATATATATATATATATATATATATATATATATATATATATATATATATATATATATATATATATATATATATATATATATATATATATATATATATATATATATATATATATATATATATATATATATATATATATATATATATATATATATATATATATATATATATATATATATATATATATATATATATATATATATATATATATATATATATATATATATATATATATATATATATATATAATATATATATATATATATATATATATATATATATATATATATATATATATATATATATATATATATATATATATATATATATATATATATATATATATATATATAATATATATATATATATATATATATATATATATATATATATATATATATATATATATATATATATATATATATATATATATATATATATATATATATATATATATATATATATATATATATATATATATATATATATATATATATATATATATATATATATATATATATATATATATATATATATATATATATATATATATATATATATATATATATATATATATATATATATATATATATATATATATATATATATATATATATATATATATATATATATATATATATATATATTATATATATATATATATATATATATATATATATATATATATATATATATATATATATATATATATATATATATATATATATATATATATATATATATATATATATATATATATATATATATATATATATATATATATATATATTATATATATATATATATATATATATATATATATATATATATATATATATATATATATTATATATATATATATATATATATATATATATATATATATATATATATATATATTATATATATATATATATATATATATATATATATATATATATATATATATATATATATATATATATATATATATATATATATATATATATATATATATATATATATATATATATATATATATATATATATATATATATATATATATATATATATATATATATATATATATATATATATATATATATATATATATATATATATATATATATATATATATATATATATATATATATATATATTATATATATATATATAATATATATATATATATATATATATATATATATATATATATATATATATATATATATATATATATATATATATATATATATATATATATATATATATATATATATATATATATATATATATATATATATATATATATATATATATATATATATATATATATATATATATATATATATATATATATATATATATAT